>JAOWBB010000011.1:2617656-2772406 GCA_028565995.1 Ricinus marginatus | reverse complement strand
TATGTAAAAGATACCAGAAAAGAAAAAATAATGATTTGCATTTCTCTTTGAACAATTGTAAATACTAAGTGCAATCATGAAATGTAAAGTAAGTATTATTGAAAATATATGAATATTAATCTGATATGTAAAAGATACCAGAAAAGAAAAAATAATGATTTGCATTTCTCTTTGAACAATTGTAAATACTAAGTGCAATCACGAAATGTAAAGTAAGTGTTATTGAAAATATAATATTATTACTGGTTATATATTTTTTGGCCACATTTAACAAAGATTCGAAAAGCGAATTTCTGTTTTTTTTTCAAATAAATAAATTCTTTTATATAAAATATACCAATTTTTTATATTTTCCTTAAGATTTTTCATTTAAAAGAAGAAGGGTACATAATGATCTCAATAAAACAAACAAAATGGATAAAATACTTAACTTTTCATTTCACTAAAAAGATGTAAACTTGTATAAGGGTTAATAAAGAAATTTAGTGTAACAGTCAAAATTAATTTTCTGGCTGTAAATTTCAATTCATAGTTTACTACCCAAAATCACTGGCCACATATAAATCTCTGACTAAAAGTCGCTGTATTTCTCCCTACGTCCTTGCTGAGGAGTATAAATGATTCGAAAGAGGAAGTGCTCACCAATAAAAAAAGCTACAAAAAAGATGATTCATTGCTTTACAGAATCGGTAAAAAGGCTCAAAATCACGACCTAAAATTCGTATTATGATGAATGCATTAAAAATTGGTCAAGTATTTATTTGAAGACCTTATTGTCTCAAAATCTAGGAGCACAGCGGCCAGAAGCAACAATCCTTTTTGCAGCGATTGGATGTTGCTATTTTTCCAAAAAAGCTTAAAAGCCCATACAAATACATAAACACGGATGCATGTGAAATGAAAGAAATAAACGTCTTCGCTCTGGTAAATACTTAAAATACTGAATCATTTGTATATCACACGAAAAATGAATTAAAATAAAATCTTGTATGACGAAAACCGATTATTAATTTGCCAAAGGTCTTCGAAATATATTAACTTAAAATTTAATGAATTAAAATCTTATATATATATATTAACCATAAATATTTTTACCCTTCTATAATTTGGCATAAGCCATATGAATTATGAATTATATTTCGAGTCTAAATCAATATTAGATTTTGGTATATAATGTTATTTACAATTAAAAAAATCAATACCTCTAATATTATCAATTATAATAACTCCATTTTATTATATTGTATATTTTCTCAAGTATTCTCAAGTTTTCTTAGATGCTTGTATTGATTATTATATTGATGTATATATACGTTTGTATTATTGTATTGATAATTATACTCCAAATATGTGACAATAAATGAAGCTTACATTCTTATATAAAAATCATTTCATACATTATACATATAAATATAAAATTATAATTCCATATAATACATACATTTATATACATATAATTTCATTCATAATTCCCAGCATAAGATTAATAGTGGCTTTACATATCTGGTGAAATTTTTTTAATCCGAAAATTCATAAATCGGTATATTGGGAGCGCTTATTGAATAAATTATTCAACATTAACTTGTTTGTGTAAAGGTTTTTCATGTTTAATATTCTCTCTTCGACTTTGACCTGCTTCAGCAAGAATAGTAAATTTAAAAAATATAGGGTGCAATGAAATAGGACAAAAAAGAGAATAGTAAATATGAATAATTGAAGAACTTCGACATTCTACCAGTGAGCTTCCAAATGATGGTACTTCCATTGACTATCTTAATTATTTAATCTTTCCATTCAGACTTTTTTACATTTTTCTAAAAAACTTATTTATGGGAAGTTTTTCGACTGTCCCTTGGACTGTAACTCTATTAAATTCGTTTAAGTATCGATATGTATATCAACAATATTTTCTATCAACATTACATTTGAGATTTTATATAATTAAACTTCTATATATTTTACTAAAATTAATTATTTTGATCATTTCATCTTCATCTTAGTCATATCCATTTTTTTGTTTCAGTTCACTTGAAATTTATACCTTTTACATTCAATGCAAGAACTTCAAAAAAGTTCGAGATTTTGTATTTCAACTACTTCACTTTTACAGATATCGAATATTCGCTGCATTAAGATGAAATTTTCAGCCTAACTACCAGGTTGTATTGATGAAAAAAGAATTGATGCAATTGAAAATATTAATATATCGAAATTAAAAATCTGAGCAGAATAATTCAGAACATCATTGCTATTTCCATTCTTCGTATTAGTGAAATATAATCATGATGCTGCAAACCATAAACATAACGTTATACTGTTAAGTAGAACTGTAACAATATTTCTCAAAGAAAATGGGAAAACATAAATATAAATTTGAATACATCAAATTTCTACATCGAAGAATGTATGAAATTGTCAAGACAGCGATCCTAATTACTCTTTCGTTTTAAAATATGCAAAACTGTAGGTAATGACTTTATATCAACTTGGAAAGTAATTTCTTTTTAACATCGATCGTTAACATAAATCAGTTGTATTCAGAAAAGACATTTTCCAGTAAAATCTTTTGTTATTTTAAAATTAAACACTGACAATATAGGAAAAGTTATGAAAGTTATTTTAAAAAAATTAAATTCGACAAAGATTGCAGGTATGACTTGTGGTAATGCAGAAAAGGTTTAGCTAATTTTAGACTTAATGAAAATTTTTTCAGATAAAATATAAAGTCGTAATTGTGATTGCAAAAATTAAATGAAAAAATTAAGATGTCGAAAGTCAAAAAGCATGGTTTAGTGGCCGATCTATGGCCAAATATTCGCCTCATGCAACTTTCGGGACATTTCTTACATGAATATCATGAAAATAATAGCTCATTTAATGTGCTGCTCCGTAGGTTGTATTCTTCAGTTCACTTGGTAAGAAAAATTGATGAAATTAATTTTATTTTTTGCTATTTTCCGAAATGGTAGCAGCATATCATTAGTTCTTTGATGTGACTTATAATTCAAGGTGCTCACAGGACTTCAGTTTGCCGCCATTGTAGCAAATCTCATAAGGGAATCGGACGATGTTAATGATTTAGCATCGGACACCATCACTGTTCTTTTCTTCACTCATTGCCTGACAAAGTTCTGCTATTTTGGCCTCAGACGAAATAAATTCTATCGAGTCCTATCCTCTTGGAATACCGTTAACAGTCATCCACTTTTTGCGGAGAGTCACGCCAGACATAGAGCCCGAGCCATAACAAGATCCAGAAGGCTCCTAATGATCATCGGTAATTTCCAATTTGCAATTTATGTCTTTCCTATCAAACAGTATATTAACTTTATTTTTCAGTTTTAGGAACATTATTCACGGTTATCGGGTGGACAGCCTCCACATTTTTCGAAGAAAGTACGAAGACCATAATAGATCCGGATAAGGGAAATGAAACTATAACGGTAGAAATACCAAGACTGATGTTAAGGTCCTGGTATCCTTGGGATGCCATGAATGGAATACCCTACATTTTATCATTTATATATCAGGTATAAATGATATACGATTAACCCTAAAATATATGTATCACTTTCAAAAAGGCAATTAAGAATTCCATTAATTTTTTGTTACCAGTTGTACTGGCTGTTGTTCACGATGCTGCATGCTAATTTAGTTGATGTTCTTTTCTGTTCGTGGGTAATCTATGCTTGCGAGCAATTACTTCATGTAAAAGAAATCATGAAACCATTAATGGATCTCAGCTCATCGTTGGATACTTATAAACCATCATCCACAGAATTATTTAAAGCGGCAAATGTTATCGACGACAACTTCGATGCTGTTAACGATCACAAAAACGGTAGATAATTATTTTAAATATTTGACGAGAATCGTTTCATTTCTCCGTAAACTTTTTTAATATATTCAATTTGAGAAAATTTTAATATAATTTTTAGAACCTCAAATCAATTTACGTGGAATATATTCAAGTGTGAAAGATTTTGGATTAAGCAAACACACCGTTTCAACAAATATTAGCACCTTAAATGGAATAGGACCGAACGGATTGTCTAAAGGACATGAAATGCTTGTTCGATCAGCTATAAAATACTGGGTTGAACGTCATAAGCATATTGTACGGTAAGATAATCAATACATTTCCATTGAATCAAAAATCTACATAAATTGCTTTTGTTGCTATTGTCATGCCAAATTTTAGGTATGTTTCTTCAATCGGAGACGCATACGGTGTAGCCTTACTCTTGCATATGTTAACAAGTACCATCACTTTGACATTACTGGCCTATCAGGCCACAAAGGTGAGTGGATCTAAAGCAATTAAAACATATTAATACTTATTTTATGATCAACCTCGACGTATGGATAGTCATATAGAATTCCTATGTCAATGCTCAAAACCAAATTCGCATTCCTAGGTTCAAAATATTTATATTAATTTTTTTTCTATATTTTTAGATTGAAACCATGGATCTTTATTCGATAACAGTTCTTGGGTATTTATTCTATACCCTCGCCCAAGTATTCACTTTTTGCGTATTCGGAAATCAATTGATTGAAGAGGTACTGATATCATAGAACAAATGTTATTAAAATATTCATTAAAACAATACCAATCGAAAACACAATTTTCCTCTGAACTAGAGCTCTTCGGTAATGGAAGCTGCATACAGTTGTCAATGGTATGACGGATCTGAAGAAGCCAAAACATTTGTTCAAATTGTCTGTCAGCAGTGTCAAAAAGCTATGAGTATTTCTGGAGCCAAATTTTTTACAGTTTCATTGGATCTTTTTGCATCTGTAAGTGTTAGTCAACGAAAATATTAAAATATCAGGTTCTTGGCAATTCATCGTATTGTTATTATTGTTATTACTATTATTATTATTACATCCACTTAAATGAACTTTTTTATATTTAAGTTAATTAACCTATAATTACATTATTTTTGTACATTAAATTTTTATTTTTTTTATAGGTCTTGGGTGCTGTAGTTACTTATTTCATGGTTTTAGTTCAACTAAAATGAAGACATTTAATGAATATGAAACTGTAGTCTTGAATCTTTTTTTAAAGGAAAATTTTAAATAATCCGTTAAACTATAATTTAGTGATAGTAGTAACACTAGTCAAACTATGAAGATTTTCTCTATAATCAAAGAAACAAAAAATTTTGCTCCTCATAGCATCTGATTCTCACAGTATTTATAATGACATTCATTATAAATATGATACACTGTAGTTTACTTTTCAAATGGAGTAATAAATCGATGTTGCTTTAATATTAAAAAATATCTATGAATAATATTAACAAATGAATATATATAAATCTTTGCCTAAAATAAGCTTAAAAGAAAAGATTTTTTGATTTATTAATAATACAATGTGAACTTGCATATTTGGAAAGTATTGTTAATTTTGACGTAAACTGAATGATGCAGTTTGACGAATAGGAAGATGACTAATATGCCAAACACTACATGGAATTTTTACCACAAAAAGATAATAAAATGGTCTTGAGCTAATGAGTACAAAAGTCGTAAACATGAGAAAAACAGAAAAATTTTACTGTTTTAAACATTCTACTTTAAAAAACTGATATTATTTGAAAATCAGTTAAATATTATAAATCCAAAAAGGATATGTTAGAAATTAGTTAAAAATGGTGATTTTTAACCAAAGACCATAAGTCTTGAAATGTCTGACAAGTCCGGACGATGGTAAAAAGACTGGTTTTAGCCAGCATCCTAATTTTTAAGATAGAACAAAGTATTTTCATTATATGTTATTCTATGTGAACTAGAATAAGTTGAGATAAAAGGCAATTTTGACAAAATTGATCAAGGAGCAGTAATTTTAAGCAGACTTTTTGCAACTTTAATGGCAATTTATTAAACAATTTTTAACAATATCTATTTGCCTTACAAATTTCACTGGAATTAGTATATTTCTATCTTGTTATGTTAAATAACTTATTAATTATGATCAGTTAACAACATATTATATTTCACTATTGTGTTAATCTTACTAATTTTATAAAGATTTTAATTTTTCTTTATCCCTCTAAGCCATATATATGATATATGGATATATATTAAAAAGTCCTCAAGTCACTGAAAACGCTTTATGCTTTATAAGTGCAAATGAGTTTAAATTACTGCATTTACTTTAGATAGCTTATTCGTTAAAAAATAAAATTTATTTCATTTATGAATAAATATTTTTCTAACGATATATCATTGTCTTTATTTTTAATAGAAATTTTGAGATGTTTGTTTATAAGAATATCTTTTTGGGAAAAACTCAAAAATTTCTCTCTCCCTGATATTCAAATATAATACCCATCACAATTAAAGAATGTTTATATCTAAATCTGTTTTTTTATTTTCATATGAAAAACAAATTATTTACAACTATAACAATGTAAATTAGAATTATTTATAAAAAACTAAATTTGCAACATGAAAATTTTTTGGCGCGTTTTAAAATCTCGTGATCTGTTTTATCCGCCATCTTTGATTATTATTGTCAATATTTTAATTTGTCCTAGGTTACATTTTATTTTTTCAACTGATTTTTTAAAGTACATTTATATTTATTTATTTAATTCATTTCGCAAGATCAACTGTAAAGTCTCTAGATAAATGGTTAAAGTAGATAAAAATCAAATTATATTAATGAAGATTCGCTAACCAATATGGTTTTCATGCTGTCTAAGATTACGATGATTTCGTTTTAAATTGAAATGAAAATTCAGAATTTTAATACCACTAACAAGAAACTTATCAAATAATAATATTGTAAAGTTATAGAACAGGATACCATTGACAAGTTCTAAAACTTGGTTGATACTTGTTTTGATATTTCATTTTGTTAATGTTTAATAGATTTCAATTAATTAGTAATAATACATCTTTTGGCATGAAAATGAATTGGTATATTAATTTGGTTAACACACAGTTATAAGTAGGAGGGCATATAAAGAAAATGGATGAAAGTAATTGTAATTGGGCAAATGAAGGAAATAGAGTTCCTAACGCTTCTACCTCTATCAATCCTACGCTCTACAATGTTTTAAGTCAAAGCCATTTTTCAAGGCTAGCACAAAATGTGAGTACATTGAAAGTTTTAAAAAGATGTTGATTATAAAATATCTTTCTACAAATGATCTTTCATTTAGTATAACAATCTTTCTACAATCAAAGTATGAAATATTCATCTTAAATAGAATTATTCATGAATTTTTAAATATATAATATTTAATCAGAAATGCTTCTTGTTTATAAATAATTTTTGTCAATTGAACCTATGATTCCTTTTGTTCTAAAATATTGTTTTAGTTCCCAAATATAAAGAAAAATTTTTTTAAGCAACATTGTTGAAAAATCATTTTTACAATACCCTGAAAGAATAAATACTAAAAAATTTAAGAAAGATTAATAATGAATTACTTTAAAGACTAAAAACTGTGTTAAGTGCATTATCTTCAATATATTCTGATAAAACATCTGAATCTCAAATTTGATTCTACTGTTGAATTATTTTAAAAAAAGTATTTTTTTTTATCTAAATAATTTTTCCTAAAGTTATATATTTATTATAAGAGTAATATGTACAAGTACTGGCTAGCATATAAACACTAATTCATTTTTAAATTGTTATAATAATTATTCATTTATAATATTTTGAATTGTTATTCACCTTTACAATTTCATGTTTTTTCATGATCAAAGATTCTCATGAACTAGCTTATAACTTAGCAATTTTAGCCTTAATACAAAAAACTGATCTTTAATTTCTGGTTAAAATGATTTGCAGTTACAAAAATATTAAAAAATTCTTAATTTCATGATAAAATGATTAGTATTTCAAAGTTTTCTATTTTTTGTAACTTTAAGGTCAATTACTGATTTATTGAATTTATGCCTCAATCATTTTTATTTAAAAAACTCATAATTTAGTATTTCACTATAAAATAATATTAAAAAATACAAATTTTCCCCATTATAAAATTAAAATAAGTTAACTTGCTTCCAATTTTATTGCATTTTTCATTTTTTGATTTGTAGAAATTATATAAAACCTTATAACAAATTATTTTAAAACATAATTGTATATATTTTTAAATTTATTCAGTCATTTATAAATTCAATATTTTTTTTATTAATAGCTAAGCAGAAATCCAGGTCCTCTTTTATTAGGCAGAGCACAAGAAGGCTCTCAAATGATAAGAAATAATATAAATTCAGTAATTAATGAATTAGGACCTCTAATGGATCCAGCAAGACCAGGGGATGCTGGAACTCTAAATTTAAGGTCTTGGCTAAGAAGACAGCAATTAGGTACATATAAATATTTAATATAATTTAAAATTAATTTTGTATTTGTTTTTCATTTTCAATTCAGTTGTGTTAATTTTTTTAGGATCCAACTCTTCAGGAAGAACTTCTCAGAATACCCTGTCTGCTCCTTGTGATAGCACTGTTATTGATTTGGGGAATAGTATTGAGTCAACTCCACCATTGTTTCAGGTATGAAGGTAAAATTTTGTATAAATTTAAAATAATTATGAATACTTAATTATTGAAAATTTTAAATATCACTAAAATAAATTCTTTTTTCACTAGGCTAATGTATTCCAACCAGTAAGAACTAATGTCTTGCAATATCCTTTTATCAGTACTTCAGCAACAAATTTAATAAATGGTAGTAATCATGATAATATTACAAATGAAGAGAATCAAACAAATTATAGTATAAATCAAAATATAAATGCCAATATCACTAATAATAATAATAGTAATATAAGCAACAACGATAACAATAACACATCAAATGTAAATAATAGTATAAATATTTCTGTTGCCACTGATGGAGAAAGTGAGTATTACACCTATTCATTAATAAAACTCATCACTATTATTTGACATCAACCATTGCTTTTAATTCAGATTGCATTAAAAATAACTTGGATATTCATATAAAGCTTTTTATATATAAAATAAATTTATTTAAATGTTATTTATTTATGAACTTGTGAAGTGAATAAATGTAAAGTGCAGTAAGGAAGATAGTTTATCAAATTTAAAATTGAAGTGAAATATGAGCAGTTTTTATATATATTTGTTTTTTTTTCAGATTCTCAGAATGAACAGACAAGTTCAGATATGCAAAATATTTCAAGTTTTTTCCAAAAATTAACTCCATTCATTCTTATTCTTCTGGGAAAGGCCATTTATGATCACAGAACAGGTATGAGGATTTTTAATTCTATAAACAATTTTTTTTTACTATTTCATATCAATTTTTTAATGTCATTTTTACAAATATATTCAATCTGGTATCAATCTTTTGCAGTTTCACCTATGTACCTCCTAATTTCATTTTTTTTTAGTTGTTACTCTTTGAGACTAGAAATAATCTTGTAAAATATTCTCATAATTTTTTTCTTTACTTTTGACTAAATCTTCTTTTTCTAACAAAAAGTATTATTTATTGAATATGGTTTTATAGTTCTGTTTTGAAATTTTATAGGAGTGATCATTTCAAGTTGGATATAATTTTTTTAGATGGTTGGATTCTGACTTTTTGGTACATATATCTGTCTGTATATATTTTTATTTTATTTTGATTTATAATTAATGTAAAAGTTTTACTATTTTTTAGGTATATTGATATTTTTTGGCCTTTTGGTTACATTCATTCATGCAGACACGGTAGTAAGAAGAGAAATAGCAAAACAGAGTCGACGAAGTCTTTTATCCCTTTTTATGTTATCCATAAATCTTATCCTTTGTATTTGCTTTATAAATTATGCTTTCAAAGATCAACATTTGTATAAGAGGTAATTTTTAATTTTTAAGTCGTTACAACAAAAAAGTTGCGATTTCTATAAATTTTTAAATTCATGATTTAACTTTAATTTCAGTTTAATCCTCATTCCCCCCTATTCACAACCTTTAAGTTTATGGGATTTATTATGGATTGTTGGAATCACAGATTTTATTTTAAAATTCATAACAATTCAAATAAAAGTCGGAATGGCATGTTTTCCAGCAAGGCTTTTGCCGTACTCAGCTCGGGTAAATAAAGCTACTATAGATTATAAAGTAAAAGATAATAGAAACTGCCATTATAGCTAATATTCTTCATGAAAATTTAAAATAAAAATAATTTATCTTATATTCTGCAGGGCAAGTGGTACCTTTTCTTTGAGTGTATATCACAATTATATCGTGGTCTTGTACCGATTCAACCATGGCTATATTATTTATTAGAATCATATCAGGGTCCAGAGAAGGTTATAGGAATTTTCTTATCAGCAGCATATATGATTGCAAAGAAAACTGATCTCATGTCAAAACTGAAATTATTCAGAGAATCATTTTGGAAATTATTAAAAAACGTTGTAAGTTTTATTTTTAAATTTCATTAAAACCTTGGAAAGCATTTATTCTTTTAAGTCCCTGAAATAGATGTACAAATTGCCACAATTAACAGCATTCTCAATTTGATTTTCAGAGTTTGGGTGTGAGCCCTAGTAAAGAGCAGCTAGAAATTACTGGATCTCAATGTCCTATTTGTCATGATGAGTATGAAACTCCAGTACTCTTGCACTGCAAACACGTATTTTGTGAAGCCTGTATAACAACTTGGTTTGACAGAGAACAAACATGTCCACTTTGTCGCACTAAGGTACTTATTAATAATGAATATTTTCATTGCTTTTATTGCTCTCAATCAAATTATTATTAGCATAAAAATTTATTTATCATGTTACTATTTAGAATGACTTATAATTAAAAAAGATTTAAATGGTCACGTCCTTGCTACTGCTTTATAATTTTGCTTTATAATTTTTTCCATTTCAGGTTGCTGACGATCCGATATGGAGAGATGGAGCCACAACATTTTTTACTCAATTATTTTAATTAAATAAAAATAGATAACTAAATTAAAAATAATTCACAATTATTCATTGTGCAATATAAAAATATAAAAATTTTATTTAATTATTAATATTTTTTCTTAACTATTATTTTTCGCTTTAATTTCTTAATTATCATTTTTTTCTTCTTCCTAATTTTTAAAGGTGAGATTAATCATAAAATCCAAAGATTTAGATACGATTAGTTATTATATCGGGTATACAAGATTGCTCTGTTGATTTGTGATTGCGTAATGTTTCGCAATTTGTTACCCCTGATATATTAACTTTTCATCACAAAATCGTATGTTCATCATTAGAATGAACCTATTGGCATAGCAGTAAATGAGATAATAAAACAAGCAGTTTTCTTATTCATTCAGATTTTAAATATTACCTGTCTATTGTGAATATTTTAATGCAGGACTAAAGAAATGTTTCATTTTACGAAGATATTTATAGCTTTAGTTTCATTTTGGATCAATTTCAAAAGAAATGTATTCCTTTTATAGCGGGATTGACGCTGATGAGAAATTGCCGGAGATTTATTTTGATACTAGATTGATTTATTTTCTTTAAATATTAAAAATAATACTATTTAGTGTATGATGTGATGAATACTTATTCGAAACGATACAAAGCATTATAAAAAGATCGACCTTTTCAGTATCCCATTCCGTTGTTCCGTGTATTCCCGTTTCAGTCGGGTAATTTATCAATTAAAAATTTAAAAAATTTTTAATTTGAGGGACTAGTAAAAGTCAGTATAATCCGCTTTTTATCATTAGGAAACATTGCGGATATTCATTTTTCTCCCCAAAAAAACCATTTAATGACATTAAACATTCAGACACCTGATTTTAAACCTTAAGAAGGTATTTATGTGTAAAAAACAGATCTTAAAGATTATTAAAGAATTTAATTTCTTATAAATGACAGAGGGCAATTTTGCGAATCGTAACATGAATTTCGATGAAGTATGCTTAAATCATTTTAAAATCACCTCTCTTTTGTTTCAAAACTTCATATTCGAGCGGGTTTTTTGTTTTAAAACTTTCGCTTTAAAGGATTTTTCTACTATATAATCTTGCGCGAAGATAATATAGTCACCGATAAAAAGATAATCATAAAAAATGATAAAATTCTTCTCAGACCTAAAAAATATAAAATAAAAATAATTCAAGTTAAATACAAATTTTGCTATTACTTTTACGGAAAAAGCATAATTAAAAAGAAAACATCATCGATGACGTCACCAAGTGTATTCTTACGCCACGCCATTTTGCAGGGTAAATCTTTCTCTGCTTTGGTATGTAAAATATTTCCAGTTTTAAAATTTCCGTGATATTAATCCCTAAAGTTCAAGGAATTTCATTCTTATGTGTTTTTAAAGTGCAATTCATATAATATTTGCCGTGTTTGTTTATTTTCAAATTATTCAAAATTCCGGTCCCCACAAAGAAAAGGGAAGGTGCCCAGCCCGGCCCCGAAGAATTTAAAATGAACAGTAAGCGAAAAAGTCGCTCGAATTCAATGAGGTTTGTAAGATTTTTATAATTTAATTAAATAAAATAAATTTTTGTTTGAATGCCATAATTACTTACAAAAGAAATTAAAAACTGAAATGCTTTTTTTATTTTTGCCATGTGTAGTCTTTTTCAGTTTTTGAGTTTGAGGTGAATGCCCTGTCAGTAAATAATCTTTGTCATAGATAGTTGTTAAATATTTTGATTCACATGAAATCGATACCAAAAACTGGGAAAAAAAATTTTTAAAGTGGATGTTAAACTTTAAGAACGATAGAAGCCAATTGAAGCTCAGTCAATTTCCAAGGCCATAGACCATAACTTAGAATGGTTATTTAAAATGATGTGTTCTCATTAATTTTTTCATCCTCTTATTGTTTGATAAATAGGAAAAATATTAGCATGATTCTAAATCCTGAATGAGAGATAAAAAATGCTTAATTTATTATTCATAAGTTTTAGTTTTTTACCTTAAAAAATCATTAATAATAGAGTTTGCATTTTACTTTGTTAACATCTATTACAATATTGTTGTTATTAATGGTTAAATTTAAATATATAAAACATTAATTGTTTTTCAAAAGTTAATACTTATAACAGTTGAAAGATTTCTGTGTTTTTAGGTCACCAAGAGCAGGACGAGGAGCAGAACAAAGCATGACTGCAGATGGAGTATATAATAATGCTCATTTCATGCATTCTGTAACAAATCAAGTAGGAGCAATTGTTCAAATCCAGACAACTAATGGTTCTATATATGAAGGCGTATTTAGGACATTTTCAAGTCAATTTGATGTTGTGCTTGAATTGGTTCATAAGGTTAATGTTGAAAGGAAAGATGACGTAGACATGAACACTCTGGTTGAAAAAATGATTTTCAAACCACAGGTAAATTAGTAATTAATATATTGCTTTGATTTCAGATCTAACAAAGTCAGTCTTATAAAACAAAATCAGAATGTCCAAATTTATTTTTCATATAATGTAAATGATTTATTTTTCATATTGAGTAAATGATTTAAAAAAAAATTAATAATAACAGTTTTATATTGGTGTTTAAATATTATCCATAAAGTTGAGCTTAATTTATAATGGCTTCCATAGTATGTAATAATAGATTTCACCACTTTAGCCCTGCACTTTAAAAGAAATTTGTAGGATGTTATTCTTTCAATTTTAAATCATTGCTATTAGCAATCATTCCTACTTTTAGAAACTACTTAGCCAGACAAATATTATCCCATATTTTTGACACTGAAAATATTCAAATCAAAATTTATTCTGTTGTAGGATATTGTAGTAATGGAAGCACATGATGTGGATGTTGAATTTGCAATAAGAGATACTTTTCAGACTGACACAGCTATTAGTAAATTTAACGGACAAGTTGGTGAAAAAGAGTTAGAACCTTGGGATGGCCCAGGTTGCAATGGGGAAGATTTTGATATGAATATTGAAACTGCAGTAAGTTGCTAAGTTTTTTGTTGAGTTTCAGGTTTGATTTATCTTACTGAATTGATATTAAGTTATAGAGTTCCTTCTTATACAGAATTAATGTTTAATTTTAGAATGGCTGGGATGCTAATGATATGTTTAGGAAAAATGAGCAAGTTTATGGTGTTCAGTCCAGTTTTGATCATTCCCTAGCTGGTTACACTATACCACTTGCCAAATCTGATTCAAAAGATTACAAGTAAGTCATAAATAAAAATTTTATTTTCAGTTTACTTTTTTTATATTTTCATATTTATATCATACATATAAATGATATATAATTTGTGTATCACTAAAAATTTTAGAGAGGCTGAAGCAAAAGCAGCAAAAATTGCTTCTGAAATAGAAAATAATCCATCATATATTGCAAGGATAGAATTAGAAAATGGAGATGAAGAAGACAGGTTTGCAGCAGTCAAAAGAACTAGTGATGATGATAGTCAAAGGTCATGCATTGATAATAGTGGGATTTCAGAAGGGAAATATGTTCCTCCAGCTAAAAGAAAGGGGAATGCTGCCCAAGGAAAATTGAGAACCTCTCCTTCCAATCCTAATGTATGCACACATTTATTTCAAATAGAATCGAAAATTAAAAAAATTTTTTCCTTTCTGTTATTAATTTGCAAAAAGTTTTTATGTTTTTATAAAAAAAAATATAATTTCCAAGAAAAATTTAGTGAGCACAAGTCATGAAACTGAATCAGTTCAAAAAATTTTATTAAATTTTCAGAAAGAACAAAAAATTGCTGCCAAGCCTTGATTAATTGAAGATTGTCAACAGTTATTTGATACAATCAGAACAGTTAGTTGAATTAATTGTCTTTTCGAATATAGTTATTACATTGTAATTTTTTTTAGAAAATTGACTCTAATATTAAATTGCAATAAGAATTTCAGCTCACTGTTTGATAGTAAATTCCTAGTTAAAGTTTTAATTAGTTTTTAAGCATTTTTATCCTTGATTGAAAATCCCTAATATGAAAATGGAAGTTTATATTTATTCTAATTAAAAATGAATTTCTGTTTCAGAGCCAAGCGATTTTAAACTCAAATAATATCGTCACTAGCAGCAGTAACAGTAGTAATAATAATAGCAATTGTAATAACCATAACACTAGTAATAATAATGTTAATAATACTAGTAATATGAACAATACTAATATAAATAATAATATTAATAGTAGTAATACTGCGACTACTTCTAATAATAATATTAATTCCACCAGTAATAGCAGTAGTAATACCAATAGTGGTAACAATAACAGTAATAACAGCAGTAACAGCAGCAGCAGTATAGCAAATAACATTAATGTAAACAATAGCAACAGTAACAGTCCTTCAGCCTCCACTAATAACAATAACTCAACAATGGCAAACACTACCAACAATAGCGGTAGTAATGTCGGCAATAAAAATTACATTAGTTACCCACCTCCACCATTTCCTCCTCATCCAATTATATCTCATAGCCAAATAATAGCAGCTCATCCTATAGTAACTGCGACACCACCTCCTCATTTACCGCTAATGGCTGCTCATCAAAACGTATTAGCAACACCCCCACCTCATTCTCATTTACATCCACCTCCACCCCATCCAGGTTTAGTTAATCAACCCTCTCCTCAACCTCCACCAAATACTCCTTTAGCGCAACCACCTATTCATGTTCAAACCAATATTATTTCAACTAACCAAAATCAAAGTATAATTAATGGCATCAATCAACCAATCAGAAACCAACATAATTTGACGCCTTCTCATGTTCAGACACATTTGCCTCCACATGGGGTTCCTCTGATTCATCAACAAGGTGAGTGACATTAGAAACAATTTTTTATTTAGTTTACTTTTGAATTAATAATAATCATTTTTTGCAAATTTTGATTTTAGGACCTCAAAATTATAGAGAACCTTCAAAAATAAATGGCATGGAGTCAAAGCCCCAAAGACCAAATAATATCAGACCTCAGGGACCTAGGGCTTTCCAAGGAAGTGATCCACGTTATGGTCCTGTCGATTCAAGATCCGCTCCACCGCCGTCACATCTTCCTCCTGCTCCATTTCCTCAGTCCCAGCATGAAATGAAAACGTCTGAACAGCAAGGACCTCAACTTCAGGCTACTGCACCAACACAACAGCAAGCCCAGGCTCAGTCACAGCCCCAACAGCCTCAACAAAATCAACCTCCGCCTTCTCAGCAACCCACTCAGCAGCAAAATACTCCACAACAATCACAGCCTCTTCCGACCACAAGGTTACTTTTTTGATTTTATTTATATGTTTAAAAAACCTAAATGAGAATTAATGCTTTATAAATTGAATTAAATGAGTTCATATTTTTTAATTTTTCATCATGGTTAAATTAATATCATTACAGAAAACCACCAAGAAATAGAGAAGATCAAATATCAGATCTTAAAAAATTCGGCTCCGATTTTAAATTACCGGAAAAGGAGGGAGAAAGTGGAGACGATTTAAAAACAAAAACCTCGCAAATGGAATTATGGAATAAAGGAAAATCACCTCCCGCTGAACAAGGCTCTAGTAATCAAATAGAGAAAGTGACAAATGCGTTGAAAAAATCTACTTTGAATCCAAACGCTAAGGAGTTCATATACAATCCCAATGCAAAGCCTTTCACGCCTGTAAGTATATTTATTTTCAATTAATGTTTTAGAGTAAAAATTCTATAAATAGCAACAAAAGGCATGGAGATTCATATGAGCGGGATTGTCAAAACAAAATTAAACTTGGGTTATAAAGTTAAATTAAAAATATTCTTCATAATTATTAATATAATGTAAAAACGCTCTAATTGAAAATGTTCCATTGTGCAGAGGTCACCAAGCACGCCCACACCTTCGAGACCTCATACTCCTCAAACACCAGGACCAGGCAGCTATCCCGGTCCAACAGGACCGCTTCAGACTGTGATGATGCCAGCTGCTTATGTAATGCAGCCTACCGCATTTCCTCCTCAAACTCAAACGCAGAGGTTTCCAAGAAAAAGTACGTACATGAATCTGATCTTTATATACGCTTTGAAGTACTTTGCTTAGTGCTCACTTTGATAAGTTACCAGAATAATATTTATTTATCTAATTTAATATCTATTGGTATTTTCGAAATAGCTCAATAATTTATATTTTATAATATTTTGCAGAAAATGTTTAATAAAAAAGTTCAACTTTTTAAATAAAATGTAAGTTTACATTAAGTTTGTTAATGTGTAAATTTAAGTTAAATTATTTGAATTTGACTTTTTTAGCTGTCCAAGTAACTCATAGGCCGGACATTGCTTCACAGATGCAAGTAGCGGCAGCCACGGGTCAACCACTTTTAGCGCCCGCTCCTATTCATCAGTTTACGGTCCCATATAATGCTCCTCATCCTCAACCGTATCAGCAGGTTCATGTTCTTTTATAGTTTACATTAGGGACAGGTTGATTTCTCAGTTTTTTCATTTTAGTAATTTTTTTTAAATTTATAGATGGTACGAATGGTGACAAGTCAAACTGGTCAAATGATGTTTCACCACGAAGGGGCACCCCATGTTCAATATATGAGTCCACAAGGTCCGGGACAACATCCTGCTGCTAGCCAGTATCCTCCGCCTCCTCAACAAGGTGCCCCACCCCCGCCTCCACCTCAACATTTTCCTACGGCTATGGTCTGTCCTGTCATACCACCGCAAACGCATATGATGCAACAGACTGTACAGTACATTCATCATCAACATCCTCAAAGTAACTGAAATTTCTTTTAGATTATTAACATCAAAACGTTTTATTTGTTGCCAGATCATATTAAAACAGAATTAACTGCTTCGTTAAAAGAGCTTTAGCGTTTAAAACTAAAATCTAGAATATATATATAACTATTATAAGTAATATTATATGAAAATAAATTTTTTTTAAGAAAATTTTGTAAAATATGAAAATTTTCTCTTTAGCTGTAGGCAATCAACAACCTCATCATATTCAAGTCATTTTACCACCCAGTCAGTGATGGAGCGAATTACAGCAGCAAGTAGTTTAACCCAAAAGTAAATAGCCAGTATAGTGGATTTAATTGTTTATCATTGAGTGAGTAAGGATTTCTCATAATTTCAACCACGACTTAAATTGTAAAAGAACATTTTATTTCAAAAAAGAAAGAAAAAGGAATGAAAAATATTGATTAACAAAAGAGATAATGAAAATTTTCATTTTTTGATTAACAGTTGTATTTAAGAGTTAAAATTTATTTAAATAATGAGGATCAAAAGAAAAAAATTATGTGTTTGATATGATTTTTAAAAACCCGTGAAAAATATGTCGCAATGTTATAGATTAATATAAATTTATTATTATATTATCGAAATGATGAAATAATATTGAAAATCAATGGGAAAAATTCATTCTCTGGTTATAAATTCATTATGTATGTGTTTGATTCATATCTTGAGAATTATAATCATAATTCTCATGATATGAAGTATAATAGTAATACCAATTACATGTAAATACATATATACTACAAATTTAACCTTCATTGCATTAAATAATCTCTTTTAAATCATTTGTTTAGTATAGTTTTAAACAACTCCGAAAAAATCATTTTTGACCTTCGGCGATAATTTAATTCATAATTCACTTATTCGGGCATTACATTACATATATTTACATTAATTAAAGCAATTAAATTATGCATATGTACTAAAGTTGTATTTTTGAAGTTATAATTTTTTTTTCTTTTATTTACAATTATACTTAATACTAGTTGAATATACCATAAAAAAAATTTTCATCTTTGTTTTAAATATTAATTTATATTCCTTAAATAACATAAGCAGATTATTCACGTCAATTTCCTTATATAAAATATTTAATTTTTTGTTTAAAAAAAAGTATTTTGAATATTTGCTTTTATACAATGCTGTTTATAAATAAAAATGTGAAAAAGAAAATTGCATACCCTAAATAACCATAAGAATTAAAATTGATGAATAATTCTTAAAAAGTTTAAAGGAGAAAAAAAACATGAAAATTTAATACAGACATTATTTATATATTCAGTTTATAGACATTAAATTTCAAGAATCAGAATTGCTTTTCTTTCAGATATTAAAGAGAAAATGTTTTATTTTAGTGATATTGCTACATGTTCTTAGACTGGCAATTGTTTAATTGCTTTTTAATTGTCAGTTTAATTGCTTTTAATAAGAATTTCTATGCAGAAACTTATTTAAGCATATTTAATATTTTCATTGCAGGTCTTTTTTTACGAAGTTAATAACAATCAATGAAATAGGACTGAAAACCTGAGGTAACTTTTCTTGTGAATACTGGAACTTTTAAAACTTTATTAGAGGACAACTCGCAGTGGCTTTTTCCGAATAAGACTGGAAGAGGTATGTGAAAATGAAAAACTAAGTAATAGTAATATAAATCGATTTAACGTTTTATTCAAATTTAGTAGATTCCCACTTCTCTTATTTAGTTCATTAAGTGGGCCATTCAAGTACAATAAAATTTTTTATCTCAGTAAATTAATTGTTTTTGTCTCTGTTCTATGGATAAAAATGTAGAATTAAAATGTGAGAGGAAATAAAAACAAAGTTATATTTATAAATAATCCGTGGATAAGTCATTGCTGGCATTTTAATGTTTTGTCTTGAGAGCTGGGAATCAAAATTATAATTTCAAAAAATTTTAAATTTAATTTTATCCATAAAAAATTATTAAATTTCTTAAAAATCCAATATTTAATTATAAAATTATGTATTTATAACCTTTAGAAAATATAAATCCAAAAAAAATTTGAGTAATTTTTAATGAATATTTACGTGCTTTGAAACATCATGCTAAATGTCTAAATTAAAATGTAAAACTATATTTTTAAATATTGTTGTTTTTATGTAAACCAGGCCTGATCAAACAGCGACCCAGCGCATTTACTGCTCACTGAATATAAATTTTATAATAAAAATATTTGCCGAAAATTTATCATTAATTATAAAGTACACAATAGGATTATTAATAAAATTTTAGAGCTCTTTTTGATTATGACAAATTTAAGTTTTTATTAAAATAAAATTAATAGCTATATTGTAAATGTATTAATAAATACAATACAAGTACAATAACTTTATGTCTTTCTTATTAAAATTTCAATGCTTATTTGTGACATTGTCCAGTCTATTGAGATGCAACTCGCCGTTTAAAATAGCGCTTCAAGCTGTTCAAATTGGACAGGCCTGGTCTGAATGGTCGCATAAAATTATACATTCTATATAAAGAATTAACTTACATATAGATGGAACTCAAACATTTATCTTAAATTTTATAATGTGAAATTTGAATGTCAATATTCCTTTTCAAAAACGTTAAATCGGTATTTTATTGATTTTAGTGAATCAACAACTTTGAGATGAGATGATGAAGACCTCCGTGATCATTGTGGCAAAATGATTTTCATTTTAGAATGGAAATCAATTTCTTTTTCATGATTTGTTCTATTTCAAGTGAATCTAAATTTAGATTTAGCTATTGTTTTTCTCTAAATTCAAATATTTTTTTCTTAAATAACTTTTTCCAGAATATTAATCTTTCTACATAAATGATGGCTTTGTTTTAATCAGAATAAACCATAAACCTCGACAAACTGCATAAAAAACAATTAAAATGCAAAACTGCACTGGGATCTGTATGCAATTTCGATTTAATCGACAAAAATTTTTTGAACAATGCACAAGACGTGAATTCATAAATTATAGATTGAATTTAAACTTTTATAGTATTTTTCATTCTAGAATCTTTCAAAATCTCAATTGTCTAAAAGATTAAATTCGAAAATTAAATATAGATTTTATTGATAGCTTCCATCATATGAATAAACGATAAAAAATTTAGGGGATTTCAAAGTTTATTACATCATTCAAAACTATTCACAAATTCTCTTAATTTTTATTAAGTTGTTTGAATGCCGTCAAGATTCAAATTTTAACGATTAAATTTCATTTATATTCAGTGGTTATGTACTCTAGACGTAAATAAACTATTTTATATATTTTGGTTTATTTCAGATTTGGTTTATTTAAATATATTTTTTTAATGTTATGCTTAACATTCAGAATAATTAAAAAATGAAGTCAGATAAAAAACTTATGAATGAGTGTAAAAAGGGAAAAATGTTTTTCTAAATTTTTTTCAGCTGTATCTGGCATTCAGTATCCAAAATATATTACTCGAACTTCATGATTCTAAAAAAATTTTTCTTAAACATATATTAAAGATTTCGTAATTGTTTGGCGAAAAAAAGTAAAGATTTGAAAAAATAAATAAATAAATAAGCTCTATTGATTTATACATCAAAGTTGGCGATAAAAATTAGTGAATTCGCCTTCTATCCGAAACTTGCTTTTTGAGTCAGACATAAATTTACATTCCGATTGTTTTTGTTATCTTGCATGAATGTATTATTTTAATTTTATCGTGATTAGCTGTTAAATATTTATATTTATTTTGTTTTGTTTTCGTCTAAAAACTCAGGCAAGAATAGTTATTCCTCTGTTATCGGAGATTAATATAATTTTAGACTGATGATATTTCAATTAATTTCCGAAAATCTCGTCACAAATCTAATTTCAATCCATTAAAAAATAAAATAATATTTACTGAATGCAGATTCTTTTGAAATTTTAATTTTAAATGAATTAATGTGATTTAACATGAAATCTTCATATTCATCTTGCGTTGCTAACAGAAACTTTAAAAATTCATAAATAAAATTCATTGCCTCTGGATTTTATAATTTAAATTTCAGAGAGAAAAAAAAATGTCTATGTTAACTTGTAATAGATAAAGTGATAAAATTTCTGATTACAGATAAGTTTTTTATAGAATTTATTTTCATTCAAATTATATACGAAGCGGAAATTCGCGACATAACTTTAAATCAATGCAAATAAATGACGATACTTAGTACTATTTTCTCGGTCTCCACGCTCATCTACTCTGTTGTTAAAATCCAGAAGTCGAGTAAATAGGATTTCTGTTAAAAATTTCATTTTAAACTTAGGAAATTTATGTTCTAATATAAGCCAAAGCGGAACATGAATATACGGTTCTTAAAATGTTTTATCTTTGAAATCACTTTATTTGAAAAAAAAATAGGAACTGCATTCAGTTTATAAATATGCCAGTTTTAAACGAAGACCTTTTTTTGACAGTCAAAATAACTGAATTTAATTATTTGTCAAATTCAAAAATTTTGGTGAAAGATAATTAAATTTTTTTACTGAACTATATACATTATCCTGGTAGTGATTTTATTCGTTTAGATCAGCCAGATATTGAGTGAGGTAATTCAATTTTTTTTTTAATCCTTCTAAATTAACCTCCCAAATCACAAAACTGGCTATTTATTGTTCTAAATTCGAAAAAAATATACCTAACTCTGTGAACTTTGCATTTAAGTTTTTGCAATTTGATTAAATATTTGCAAGGTAAATGATTCCTTTCTCAATTCATGGTTAGCATTCTTTCTTTCAATTTTCCTCATTTGATATTTATAAAGTAAGAGAATAATCTAATTTCCCCCATTGTTTCCTGAAGCTATTAATTAAAAGGATTAAAGAATTGGCAAAGGAATCATTTTCAGAACCAAAAGTAATTTTTGACTTATGCAAATAGATGGATGCGAACACAGAAATATTCACTTATAATATATAGATTTATTTGTGCTTTTAAAATAATAATATTAAATCTCCCTTATGACTTTTGATTGACAGGCGTAACAAAAGATTAAATAACTCAATTTATTCCAAAAGACCTATTTTAATTATTTAATTAATTGTTAATTATTCATGTTCTTATTCAAATAATAGATTTATAGTTCTGGCATTACGTTTGGGAATAATAAATTCATATTCTAAACAAAAATGTAGATTATTAAAGGAGAAAACAATTTTTTAAATGTAAAAAATCAGCTTAAATCAAATATGAAATTCATGTTTTTAATGCATTTGAATTTGAATTGACTTAATAAAACGGCAACATGAGATGATATTTAGCCTTCTGCTTTCAAGAATTAACTTTTCATTCTGTGTTCGTTAAGTTCTTCTTTAGTTTCGTTAAACATATCTATAAAACTCAGAGAATGAAAGACATTATTATCGCCTGCTGTGAAGATCGTAGACGAGAGAAATATATCTCATTTTTCCTGTTTCATTAAATTACATACAATTTGGGAGATATAATAAATTATATTAAGGCGCCTATCGCATTTTAAATGAAATGCGTTTTCTAAATATTTCACTCAAATCTTGTGATTGTCTTTATTTATTGCTGCTGTTTTTTCATATTTTCAAATTGCATAAACCAGAATTAAGTCATTCTAGAAAGTAATCCTGAGAAATTGACTGATCCATGCATAATTTAAATGAAAAATTCTTTTAATAATATAAAACATTTGTGAAATAAACTAAAAAGTTTTGTCTTAATTAACGGACTGAAATTCCTTGAAAATAAAATTTAAAATACTATTCATGAGTCTTTAATGGTAATTTATTCTTGTACTGCAACTTTTTTTGGTAATTTATCAGCTATATTGCAAGTGGAAATAATGATATAATGATAATTACATATACTAAATATAAATTTTCCAGCTCAATTTAATTTTCTTCCCAAATTTATACAAAAATTGTTTTAATTGTTCTGAACATACCAGAATCCAAATACGAAACATTTTTCCTATCTTAATTTGCGAAGACGTAAACGCATTTTGAATTAACAGTGCAAATATGATATTATGTATTAAATGTTTTAGTAGAATTAATGAAAACCTAAATTTCTTTCTGTATTATAAGTTTTCTATAGGAAAATTTTTTTTTAAAACGCCAGTAATGAAATTTTACCTCCGGTTTATTTCACAAGATCACTAAATTAATTTTAATTATAAGTTATTTGCTCAAATCTGAAATTGTTGCTTTTTAGTTAGGTATTATTTACAAAGGATTATTTTCTTGAAAAACAAATTAAAATTTTTTGTCTCTATTCATCAGAGATATTTAATTTTGGGTGTTAAATATTCTGGTTTTTATGCTGTGAGATAAACGGCCTCAAGCCTTTCGACTTATAAACAAAAAGAAAACTTTCACAATATCTTAAGTAAATTAATTAAGTTTTAAATATTCATTTTATATTTAAGATAAGTATATGTGTGAAGAAAAAATATTTCCTCTGTACAATAGAATTAAATTTTCTTCAGCATTGCTTCTTAAAGATAAACTGAATATTTAAGAATTGTAAAATAATGAAAACATTAAAAAGTATAAAAAAAATAAGAAAACAATAAAATCCAAAAAAATCGCAATACTTGTAATTTTTTTCTCCTTGATAGTTTTAAACACTATACACTGCATATAATTTATACATACCTTTGAGTAAGATCAAGAATTTAACTCAAGCGAGCTTTTATATATAACGGCAATGTAAGCATCGAAAACCGAACGTGATATTTAAGGTGCAGAAAATTATAAGTTAATACCTGAAGTAATTCAAAGATTTCAACAAATAACGCGAACTCAACGGCTTTGTGAATTTAATGATTAATTGAAGAAAATTAACTAATATCGAAATCAGAGGATATTACTTCTTCAGAAGTTAAAATATTTTGGTCCCTTCGGAATAAAAAAAAAGGAGACTGAAATACGTGGATATTAATGATCAGAATAATCCATTCAGTTCAAAACCTCAATTGGAAGACGATAATTTAAGTTTTTGCCTTTTTTTTTAGTTCTTACATCACATGGTCGTACATTCCACTCCGATTCTGATGTGGCGAAGTGTTTGAAGGGATTCTCATCAGAGATTCTCATAAATGATTTTTAATTATGAAAAAAAAATTCCTAAAACTCCCGTTCAAACGCCAAAAGAGAGGTAAAGCAATTGGTTTCATTTGCATTAACAGTCTATTTATTTGCAATATTAAAAAAAATTACATTTAGGTTTTAGTATATGGAAGAAGAAAACCAGAAAATTCTTTATTTTGTTACGTTATTGTATACCATATCGTTTATGTGACGAGAAAGACGCACTTCCTGAAGGAAAATACTCTAAAGCAATATCAATTACGGTTTTTTTGCACATCAAGATGAGATTAAAAATCGATAATGTGAAATTTGATAGACATTTGACATCAACCACGATCATTAAGGAGCTACGAGATTATTAAAGTTATTGTTATAATATAAAAAAAATAAAAGTTGTTTTCCAATGTAAAGTCATATTGGAATGAATTTCACAAATTTAATAATTAAAATCATTTTTACATGATGGAATGGTCGAGGAAAGTTTCGTCAAAACTTTTGGGGAATCGGTGTAAAAAGTTAGCTCTGTTATTTCTTTTTCTCACAGCTTGTTTCGGTGTTAGATTAATTTATAAACTGAAAATGTATTTACTTTGCCTTGCAGTATTTTAATGATTGTATATGTGATCGATTTTTCCGAAATAACAGTTTTCAAAACAATGAAATTAATTCCTTTAAATTACGGACTCCGCTTCAATTATGTTTTCTTCATGCGCCGGAAATATTTCGCCTCGCATCACATGCTTGCGACATCATTCATATACGTTCAGAAATTTCCAATTTTTCGCGCTGCTCCGACAAGGAAGACAACTCATTGTTAATCTTGGCCACGAATCGAATGGTTAATTATGACGATATTTTAGCCAAATTTTCATGTAATAATTTCATCTGAATATTTTTTTATTTTGATGAGCCAAGAGGAGATTTAGCCGCGGAATGCAGTAAACAAAGTCATAGTTTATTACAGTAAGTCATTATTACTGTAAGCAAATTACAGTAAGTCATAGTCTTTTTTTTGAGAATAAAAAAGAATGGACTACTAAACCCTAAAATTAGCAAATCAAAGTGAAACATTCATCTTATCAAATATTGGAGGACACTGCGCAATAAAACGGTTGAGATTTCAGTTAAAAATTTCGACGTTAAAATACAACGTCGACTTCATCCAAATAAGGTTTTACATTTGGAATTATGACTGAATAATAGATTTAATTAAAGCTTTTGACAAATCCCTGAAGGCTGCAGATTTATTTACCGATTTTTCTGTTTGTGAGCATGGTACGTTAAATTTAATGCTTTTAAGCTGCCAAAGTTTTATATAATTCTTTGTCAGAGCAATAAAATTTGAAATAATTCTCTTATAACGGAGAAATACTGCAATTTTTTATTTGAGACGTAAGAGCATTGTCAAGATGTACAAGATTGTACACGATGCCAGTTTTTAACCGCCAAATTTGCTGCCTATGACAGCCATATTTGATTTTTCCTCAGCATTTAGCAAATGAAAAGAAAATGATCAATTTGATCCTTCAGTTACTCGCTGCTTTGGCAAAAGCGAAAAACATTTGATGAAAAAAAAATTACTTATACACTGCATTTACGTTGGAAGATCGGTTTGTTTAAAGAAATGATGAGGGAAAATAAATTCACGTCATCCAATAGACAAAATAATTTGTTTTTCTCTATTCAATTAATTAAATTAATAAAATAATAATTCGTATAATAATGATTGAATGAAATATTCGTATTTAATTGATCCCATTAATTTTGTAAAATAATTCTATGTACCCTCTAAGTAAGAAAAATATGACAAGAATTTTGGCAGTTCATATTGCCACGAGCAACTTTTTGTATAATTATTTGTATTCTTGTTTCAATTCAGATTTTCGCAGAATTTTTCACACTAAATTTATTTTTTTCTAATTGTTTCCTGCTGCAGAAAAATCTTGCTCTTTGATTTTACAAATTGTTTTTTTTTTTTTTTCATCCCGCTTTTGAAAATGGCTAAAATTTTCAGATCAAATTTCTGTGTTTAAAACATTCATATTGTGTCTTTAAATTTATTGAATGATTATATATATATATATAAAAGTTATTACTGTCTTGCTATAAAATAACATAATCTAACATGAAATTAATTTCATTTATACGCGGGATGCAAAAGAAAATTTAAAGCTTCTTAACATTAACTCAAACTGCGAAACAATTATTCCTTAAAACAATTTCCGTTTATCTCTGCCTTGAAACCTTTAAAACGCTTTTTTATATGGATTTTGATATAAAAGACTTATGATAAAAATAAATTTGTTGATCTTATAGCTATTGTAATCGATTATATGCCATTTATTGATCAGCTTTTGGAGAGATATGGTATATTTCTATGAAAGCCTACACATTTTTTTTTATTTATGATTTATAAAATAATGTGGCTCAAAAAAAAATTCAATTCGCCGGATATAATGAGATAACGATTAAAATTAGGAAAAAAAAATATATTTATAGTCATGGTTTATGTGAAAGATATTAATTTTGCAATGAAAATTTTGACAAATTGTGTCCATTTATATCTTAAATTTTAATAATTACAATATAAATGTGTTAAAAGTGGTAATAATAATAATAATAATAATAATAATAATAATAACATTAATTTCAAACTGTTGGGGTAAAAAAGAATAAAATTATTACATATGGCTCAGATCGGATTTCTGACATTTTTAGTGAATAAATCAATTTGAGTTAGATTTCTATATTAAAATTATTTCTTCATATGCATTAGCTCCTCCATTATTCACCATCTTCAGGCCAATCTCGCTCATTTTTTCGGGAGAAAATTTAAAAATTAAGTTTGGGAAAATTGAAACTTGAAATCGATTTCAAAATCGCTTTCCAGGAAAGTTAAGCAACCCGAGAAGCAGATTGATGAAGGTTTACTAACGAAAGAAATTAAGTCCAAATCGAGTATCTTTTGCCTTGCTTTTGGTCTTCCTCTGATCTCGCGTCTTGAAAATCAGAAATTTGAACAGTTTTCTCCACAAAAACGACAGAGGCTTAAGGTGGATGCAACGATCAATCGCCCTGAAATTCATATGCCCCGGAGAAGAGCAGTAATAATGCAACAGGAAAATCACGCGAGGTTCATCCTAGGAATTTGCTCTTAAATAAAAATCAGCCTTTGATGAAGACTAACTTTGATGGGAGATTGACTCGTGAAATGTTTGCCATTTCTTAGACACAATTTTGTTATTGTTACATTTCTGTAGTCGTTAATGTAAAGATTTCCGAAACATATATGCAAATAAATGTATAATCTATATATATAATATGTATATGTAACATCTTTGTGCAACTTAATTGGCATGTATTGCTTTTTCTATTCACGTTTATGAATGTGTACGTATTGCAGTTTTATACTCGCACGTAAAATTCTGAGTTTTCATGCATTTTATAATATAAACAGCTTATTTCACGAAATATTTGCATGTATATATACATTGAAAGTTTATGGTTAAAAGTTTTCTATGGCCTCAAGAACAAAAATTTTTTAATTATAACTTCCTTTTTCAATAAATGTAAGTTGAATAATTATTTCAACGAAATTCAATTTATATATTTTTAACTAACAATTTTACATATGTGAATAAAATTGGCAATTCGATAATGAAGTCGACATAATGTAATTAAATATAATTTAAATTTTCAGCATTGTATTTTCCAGTAAAATTTTTTCGTAAAAATCAACGATGGATGGATAAAATATCTTGGAATGAGTAGTCAAATAAACGAAAATCAATCAAATCATCAATAAATTGTAAAATGTGTATTTTATTTTAAATTTTATACATTTTCAAGTTCTGACAGATTCCTTTTATGAATGGAAACAGCCCGTCAATCTGAAAACTGAGGTGAAAAATGAGTTTTCACGAGGATAAAAGCATCATGCAAGTTATGCACCCGATTGAGGCTATACTTAGAGCATTTCGACCGTGAACTTTGATGAGAAGTATTGAGCTTGGTGGCAGAGTGTAATGCGCAGCATTAAAGTCAGTCTTCACACTCTGCTTCGTTTATAAAACAGCAATTTTTCAGTTTTGGTATAAGTACATACGGTATAAAGCCTAACAACTTGAGACTCCAACTACCTTGAAGAGTGTTATTCTCATTATTAGCCTGCAGGAATCACTTCAAGGTAAATAGTATTTTGCCATGTTCATCTTAAATTCCCTGAAGTATGAAATTCTGGTCGTTTTAGATGCTATGAAGAAATACTTTTTTATCAGTACATACAATTTACAACAGGTGGCCTATTTTCATTCAGGTCGCCTTTTTTTACATAAACTGCTTATTTTCCATGATTCCTTTAAAACGAGTAATATTTTTGTGTTTCTTCATGGCACATCGCATATATAATTAACATGAATGGTACTTTTGTTTTGGCTCTCATTTTCGGACTTTTCCACTATTTTTAATTTTTTTCTTTTTCCCTCGATCAAAATTAGAAAATACAGTCAAATTTTTCCTTTATGTATTTTAGGTTATTCGTGTGTTAAACACCTATACGTCTTCGTAGTATAAAAAAATTATAAAAATTAGATGTACGCATCTTAGAATCAGAGAAAGGAATTAGACGAAATCAGATTTGTTTTTGTTCTTTTTTTCTTTTAACGGACAACAGTGGAAGGCAAACTGTCCAACATATTCGGTCAATTCTTTTCTTCGTCACCTCTAGTAACTCACATTAGAGGACTAATGGTAAGTGATGTCCATTTTTTGACATAACTGAGATGTGTTATTCTTAAAAGAGTTTGGGTGAGAAGAAGGAAGAAGCAACTTTAAATGATTCGAACTGGAATTGAATTTAAAAGGAAATTTAATTTAAGATTAAAACAATGTTTAGTATATAATCGGAAAGCAGAAATTTTTAAAATTACCGGAGACATAAGTTGAATGTGATTTACAATTTTATAAAGGAATATAAGATAATATGAAGTATATTAATAAACGCATACTGTGAATGAAGCAAATCTTTATGGTAATGAAGCCGTTTTTGCATATAATACTCGATCGATATCATAATGATTTTTCTTTCTAAGAACATTTAAATTTGCAACTATTAACCTTCTCTAATATAACTGATGAATGCTCAGTTTCTTTCTTCAATTAAACATTGAAACTTTGGTTTCAAAATATTTAAAATTTTTTTTCTCTAATTGTGATTGTTGGGAAATAACCGTTTTTGAGCAAAAAAATCTAATATTTTATATACCTTTTTTGTTAATCGAATTTTCATCTGCTCTGGAAGAGTTAAAAAATAAATTCAATTTTCCATGATTTCACTTAGATCATTGATCAAAATCGTCACAGATAATCATATCTTACTCAGAAAATCTAGATTTGCAAATTAGCTGCATTGTTAGACCAAATGTATGAAGATGCGTCGCAAAGTTGCATCGATTATCTTGCTATTTAGGCTTTTTCACTTTATACAGAACAATTTGCCGAGCAGCAGATCTGATCAGAACTTAGCGCTCAACTTGCACAATATATTAGTTAAAACACAAATACTAAAGGAAAAAAAAATCATAAAAAGGCGAGACAGAACAGAAATTTGCAGAAAATGAAAATTAATGAATTCAAGAAAATGTTCCATTATATATTCAACACATGGCACTTATTTTTTCCATCCGAATTCTCTTACTGAAAAAAATTTCTTTCCCGTTTTCTTTTTTATCTTCTGCTTAAAAGCGTATAAAGCAGTCTTTCATTTGCATTTCTAATTTTTAATAAACCGTAATAGTTTTCCTATATTTTAAAACATGAAAATTTTACAAAGAGCTATTTGCTTTATGTTAATATAATAAGAGCCATCTGGCTCTCAGAGCGGTCGAGAATGTAGTTTCCCCATTGGCAGATTCAAACAAGTTTAATGTGGGTGACGATTAGAATGCCCATGTATTTTCCTGATTCCTCAAGTCCAAGCTCTGTAATGCAAACAGGCGCTCATCTCCAAGGCTAAGTCCCTTGGTCAGGAGTTCAAATCCAAGATTTCGAAAGTTCACAATTTTCGCTTTGCTTTTTGGCAACACTGATATCAGGCAATAATCGTTGCTTGTTAGAAAGCTTGTTGAGAATCTTCGGGCCATACATGAAAATTTATTGCGTAAAAAGTTTTAATTTCTTTGAGAAAGCATGAACATTGAACTTAGATTCTGGGGAGTCCGGGGTAAAAAGGATTGAAATTAATTTCGCAGTCAGTTATTGGGAAAAAAGTTACTTTGAAAAATTTACTTGAATGATTTATTAAAGGGCACTTTTCATAGATTTTAATTTCGGGCTTATTCGCTTCGTATGCGTTCAAAAGAGCGACAAGTCTCGTCGGCTTTGCCGAAATTCACGAAAGGATTTTTTATTCCTTTTTGTTTTGTAACGATGCGACGGACAGTAAAAAGCTTTGCTTATTCTTATACCGCGCACTGAGACTCGGAGAATCAATAAGTAAATGGGAAGCACCACTCTTTCTTGAACCTTTACGATTTTTCAGAATTTTTTCCGACAGCCTGACAAGACCGAATAGATTGCTCCTTCTTATTTTCTGTTTTTCTTTTCCAATCTATCTTTCAAATCTTGCTGTTTTTGCTAATGTTCCGCGAATGGTTTGTAATGAAAAAATGAAATGTTTTTCCTTGTGCCACTACGTCTAGTGATCGATGAGTGAATGAACCGAAATAGAATAAAAAGTATTTCGAAAAAATTTAAAGTTTTGTTCGAAAAAAAGAAAAAGTCTAAAATATAATACGTTTTCGAAAAACAATAGGAGTTTTTATCTGTTATATCACAGAAACAGGTCTGGAGGAACAAGTCAGAAAAATTGAAAAGAGTAATATTAGATTATTGCTGAAAAAATAACTTGTTTGTAAGAAGAAAAAATGTTCATATAATCTTTTTATATGTACACATGGAAGTGTATCTTTTTTTATTGCGCATAAAGATGCTTTATAAGCATATAAATTTTGATATAACATTAAATTAAAATTGACATTTTGACAAGCCTCCTAAATTTATCTTTACATTTAATATATTTTCATTTTAATTAATAATTGCAATACGAAATTTCCACTCTTTTATATCTGCATTATAATCTATTGACACCATTAATAATGTCAGGGAGAGCTTCAACCTTTTGTTTTGTTCGTAAAGTATTGGTTTCTGCGTGGCTCCTGGTCAGGGAGGTTAAGGGCTTCATTATGAACACCCTTTCACTTATGATTAAGGAAGAGTAGATCCTATATACTCACGCAATTTCTCCTGAAACCCTCTGATACTTAGACTTAAATTGTTTCCATGCTTAGATAAATTTTGATTTCATTTTGACTTACGGCTTATATCGCAGGAGCTTGGTGAATGAGAATCGTATCCCATAACCTATTAAATTTAATTTCGATTTAGGAAATCAAGGGAGTAAATAGCTAGGTTTTAGGTTCACAATCTTATCTTTGATCCCTTGTCGATACTTATTGGAATACTTTATAATTTAGAGAAAGGTGTGAATAATATTCATCATAATGAAACAATTTTTCACTGGTTGAAAATGATCTCTCAGCAATAATACTTTCACGCTTCCATTAAAAAACACCGAATGATCTTTAGTTTTTAAATGGATTTTTCTTTTCATTTCATCGATTCACAAGAAAAGTGTTCAATTTGAAATCGAACTCGTTTTCCATATCTGTAGATTCGTTTGACAATTACAGATTGAGAAGGCTAAAACTGTTTATTTATGTACTAAGTTCATTTCGTTTAATTGTTAGTTTATTAACATAAAGTTTTTTTAATTTTAATCTACAAATATATAAGGTTTACATTTCACGTTGGGGAGAAAATTAATTTCCGCCCTAATCTTGAAATGTGATTACTAGCATAAATGTAAAATCGTTATTATAAAAAATGTACTATTTATTTTCCGAAACGTAAAATTTGTGTTGAAGCTGTATTTATGATGGAAGAAAATGAACAGTTACTTATGAAAGAAATAATATAAAAAGCCTTATAATATTATTCAGCAATTTATACGATTACATCACACTTTGAAAAAGCGAAACAGAAAAATGTCCCGTGTAAATAATGATAAAACAGGAAGCCAAATTTTAAAGATAATTATTGAATTGATTCTATAATATAATCATTAATGATATCAAACAGGACAGATGAAAAGCATCTTCGTTTACGGGCATATATATGACTAGAATGGAAGAATTGTTACACATTTTTATTTGATTCTTACCTTTTTTGAAACCCCCGAATCGGAAATAGCACATAAACCCGTTTTATTTCGTATGCCTTATCCGCGGAATAAAATATTTTACAGTTTCAATTATTGGAAATATTGGACATCCAAAGATCCAAAATTAATAATTGTTCTATTCGTAGGCGAAACACAATCTCATCATGAGAAACCGGGAAGAGAGCGGGCGGAGAGAAGATACCGGAAACATGGAGATGGAAGATACAACATATCAAATGGGAATCAATAAAGATAAAGACACAATGGCCAGATTCAAGCTTTCCAAACGGCAAATGAAAGGTAAACAAAAAGCCGTTGACTCCGTTTCCAGAATTGGGGTTCGAGGGGTTGAAGGTCTGATCGTCCGAGTCTATCGATGACTCCGGAATTTTTTTTCCTTCTCGCGCCAGTGAGAAAAATCAAATGAAAAGCACTTTTCGCGGAGAATAATTTTTATTAACAGTGCTTTTTAGAAAGCGGATTCGTGGGCTTTATATTTCTGCTGTTAGGGTCGCCAGAAATGTTTTCAACCTCTAAAATGAACGAAAGAATAAAAATCTACGTAAAAAATAAGGTAAACATTCCACAATAAAGCTGTGGGAATGGCAAAATCAAGAAAAGGTCCACCACCCAGGGAGTCGTCCTAATGTTGCTAATATTATCGTCAAACTCTACCTTATTACGAAGGCGGCTATGTTGGCAATGTTTGCCAGATATATTTTTCCATATGGCCGAACAATAAAAGTCCAATTTAAAGTCGGGAAAGGAAATGAAGCATTTAATCGCCCTAAAAGCAATGAAGACGAAACGTTTGGTTAATGTGTAATTTATATATATAATTCTCAGAGTTGAGAGATGCTTTTATGGTATTCGACAAAGATGGGGACGGGAGAATCACAAAAGAAGAGCTGGGACGCGTGATGAGATCTCTGGGACAGTTTGCGACGGAGGAAGAGCTGCAGCAGATGCTGAAGGAAATCGATTTCGACGGTAAGGAATGAGAGGAAAGCGTCGACCTCGTAAAACAAACTCTCGGGCATTGACGATAAATCTCATTTCCACAGGAGATGGCCACTTCAGCTTCGAGGAATTCGTTCAGCTACTTCTCGGAGGCGACCACTTGGGAGGAACCTTGCTCGATAGCACTCCGGCCGATGAAGAAAAAGAACTGAGAGATGCTTTTCGGGTAGGTGGTGCCTTCAGCGGATAGTCTTTCCTTCGATTGAAATCTCTGTTGGTGAGACTTCCGTTTCTTATTTTATTTCAAATCACGCAAGAGATTTTTTGCCATCTCCCATCTCCCAGCTCACATGCTCCCCGGGGTCGATGAGACGAATCTTGCGGTAAAGACTGAAGCAAGATTCCTGTTGCGAATTTGGGGAAGCGATTTGCGGGAGAAAGTAGACTTCAAATTTGTCTTTCTCTGCTGTTCTCTCTGATGGAGGGTGCTTCGCAAAAGGCAGCAACTCTCATAGCGGTGACATTAGTCAATCGACTTCCGTTGATCGCTCCTCGTAACACGTCAGAAGTTGAGCCATCGGATAAGAAAGTCGCCGGCGTTCATGTTTGATATATTTTAAGTCGCACGGCAACTGATCGTTGCGACAATTTAAGCTCCGAATTTGACTCCTGACAGCCATCCGCGTGCCTAGACACGCGCCACCTTCAGCAGGTCCAAAAGGGATCCTATGAGATCCATGAAATTCTTTTAGGGGAACTCGGCAATTCCGGAATGTCGAGAACATGTCTTTTGAATCAAATGCCGTCTGTAATAGCGTGATTTAACTTTCAGGTTTTCGATAAACACAACCGTGGATTCATTAGCGCGTCCGACCTTCGCGCCGTCCTGCAGTGCTTGGGAGAGCAGCTATCCGAGGAAGAAAGTGAGTAGTTTTAGGCAGGACACCGGGAAAAACGGATTTTTTCGAACGCTAAATCTCAAACCGTTCTCCCTTTCAGTCGAAGAAATGATTAGGGAAGTGGACGTCGACGGGGACGGCAGAATAGATTTCGGAGAGTTCGTCAGAGCCCTGGGAACTCCTGGAGACGAGGAAGATTTCGACGACGAAGATTAAACCTCCCCTGCACGTCGCCAAACTCGTGACAAACCCCCTCCCTGTTCATGAAGAACTTCCGGCACTTCCGCAATTTCTTTGCTGCTCTTGAGTCAGTTTCGACCAGTCGTTGCATTAATCAACCGACATTTGAGTAACAGAGTCCTTTATTTCGTCTTCATTCGAGTTTTATAAAAAATATTTGCTATTCAATTAATGTATACTTTTAAACACAATTTGAGATAATTTCTAAAGTTTGTTGCAACAATTAAATAAATGTAAAAATAATTCAAAAATAATTCTTTTAATTTATGTAAAAACGGTAACCGTATAAACTTCAATGCTGGGACAATACCTCAAAAACCTTCAACAGGGATTTTTCTCAAATCCATCGAACCCGTGCAAAGACTTAATCGAAATGGAAAAAGATTCCCGGCACTAACCCACGAAACTGTAAGCGAAATTTTTTTAGTACCCTAAATTCGGGACCGGGATTAGGTATCAAAAACAGAAAGCGGAAATTCTTGATTACCGCCTTAAGCAAATGAGAATGCTCGACCTTAATGTTTGCCGCCTCAACAAGAGTTAGAAAAAGAAAAAATTCCATTTCAAGATAAGCTAAATATCAATTTACGATCTATTCCGGCTACGCGTGAGGCATTCATTCGCTTTGCTAATTTCTCCGGATGACCTGGCCCTATCTTTGCTTTTACCGTTGACTTTTCATTTTTCTCTGCATCTCGAAAAACCGGAAAAGATTCCACTTCTAACTCGAGATCCCTCAACTGTTTATTTCCTTCTTGAGATGGCATTCGCCTCGTTCGCGAAAGCCGAAACCTCGTCCGCAAGCGAGCGAAGACGTCGATCCCGACGGATTACCGCCATTTGTCAGTTAAATTGCCTCACCGAAATTCGGCACAGCCAAGAAATTTGGGCTTTTCTTGAAAATAAATAAAACAATTTGGGCAGAACGCGAAGACTTATCGAGGTGTCGTGACCATCCTCCGAAGGATTTTTCGCTTATCACATCCCTCAAGTGATCCAAGCCTGCATTTTGTTATCCTATTCTCGGTTTTAGAATTTTAACCTGGAAATGAAAAAAAAAGAAAAATGGAATTTTATTAAACAATAAAATTAAAGGGGAATGACACCCTCGAATGTCAGAAGACAAACCCTGCAATCGAGAGAACGACGTTCTCTCATAATATCTCGAAATTGTTTCCTATTAACGACACATGCGAGGTTTGATTGTGGCATGAAGTTGTTACATGCTTAAATTGCAGCATATGGCTGAGGTTGAATTCATTTGCTACAGAAATTTTGACAACATACTTCGAATTTTAGAAAAAAAAGGCCTTTTATGACCCTTTTATTCCACTTTCAACAAATATAATTCGTTACTATTTAATAATTCACATTAGCTATCAACCCGCATTTCAAATGAAATTTGATCCCTCTACGTACACGTATATATGTATATATATATATATATATATAGACATCTATAACACTCGAAAAAATCATAATTTAAACTATAAACAAAAAAATATAGAACAGCATCCCACTTTTTCAGTACGGGATCTCTAATTCAATAACTTTCCTTCATCTATGTGCCAGTTAAGGCACAAAAAGTTTTAGGTACCTGGAAATCTTGTCATCTGTACATAAACCGACGTCAGCTGAATTTCTTCTCTTTAACTGCTGGTAACAGCATCCGGAGGTAAGTGACCGGAATCCCCGACGCTGCGAACTATAACTCGACCGGTTGGTGTTATTACTATCCACGTTATGCTGCAGTGATGGAGCGTGAACCGCAACCAAGCATCGGGCGGAAACTGCAAAGCCCTAAAAGCACAATTACAATATTATCATTTGCACGTTCGAAGAAATAAGTTAGCGCCCTCGTTCAAGCTAAATTTCGCCTGATCCTTTTTTATGATAATCCTTCATTCCAGGTTCTTGTAAGGTGAACTATGAAAATGTTTGATGTCGGTCATCGCCTCACAGATTTCTTCTCATTCTGCAGTATCTTTTTATAAACGAAGACTCCGTTACACCTAGTGAGTTGACGATAAATCGTTATGGGAATTCATCTCGGCTCGAAAGCGAAATAAAAGATGAAACACTTTATTAAAATCTTCAGATGCACTGAGAAAAGATCTTAATTTGCAATTAAAAACGACGGTTGTGACAGGTGAAAGGTACCCAAGAGTCAATTACTTCAGATCAGAATGGAACAACAGATTTTACGAAAGGACGCAATAATTACGATTGTTTTCCGGATAATTGCGCTGTTTACTGGAAATCATTGATCCGGATGTTTTTATTAAATTTACAAGAAAAAATTCGGATTTATGTTTAACATGTTAATATTTATCATTATATTAATATAGATATAAATAACATTATTTCCATCACTCTAATTATGTTTGACAACTTAATCGGAATTGCTTGCAAAAACCTCACCTGCATACAAAATATCGTATTACATTTGCATGACATACAATGATCTCGTAGGAATCTTCAACCTGACTAACATCAGCCCTGTAAAAGTATTTTCTGAATGCTGCTTCAATTCTTGGACCGTCTACGAAGAACTGCTGCAAAAATTCAGTGTAAATAAAAAAGCTTAATCAGAGATTGAAGGATCGGATCAATTTTGTAAATTAAACCTTTTGGATAAAGTCTCACCAACCCATAAGGTATTATTAAATAATAATATTGATACATTCATATAATAGTTTATTTATTTTTATGTAAGCTTAATTGTTTTGTTGTTACCTTCATGAGTAATAATAATAATAATCTCCAAAATCCATGGAGATTAATCCCCAGGCCCATTCAATACTTCACTAGAGCTCCTTGGAAATTTTTATACCCCCATTAAAAATCTTCTTAGATAATCGCTGACTTTCTCTTATTAACAACCCGCTCAAACACCCAAAAATCATAAATATTCCGCTTTCAGTGATTCTCTTACTCTTCATAGAAAATGTCTGCATAAATCATAGTATCTCTTCTCTTTCAGAACGCTCTTTTTTCTTTATTCTCTCTCTCTCTTCACTTATTGGCAACTAACGAAGATTTATATTTGAATATCAGAAATATAAGCATTATTTGTATTAGGTTAATACACCTCAATTTTCTAGGGACAAACCTGTGAAAACTTTTTTTAGATAAATAAATCTATATTATTAATATCATAAATATACTTTTGTAATTTGTTTCTAGACCATCATCCTCTAAAAACAAAGTCGTATGCATGGATATAGCTATGCAAACGCCACATATAATCATTCAAACTGACGAAGTCTGCTTTTATGTTGTTAATGATTTTATAAAAATTTTAAGTCAAAAATGCTATGCTTGGATTAACTAAAACTTAAGTCAGCTAGAATTTAAATATTTAAAGTGTGAAATTAGTTCTAGAACGTTTTACAAATAAAATGTTTTAGATTGGTTCTAAATCCTGAGACTATGATAATTTATTTCAACTTAAATAAAAGCATATTAAAATGAATTAATTGAAATGAAAAGAATAAAACTCGGAGCATGTGAATAAAAAGTTTTTCCTGTAAAAGTAAAAGCTTGTCACTTTATAATTTAGGAATTGTATCATTTGAGACCAAAAACCTCTTAAACAATCCAATAGGAGGCAATACTTACATGTACTTCCGGCCTCCAGTGTTTTACGGGAGGATCTGGTGGGATAGGTGCACCCTCTTCCAACAAATTGCAAGTCCTTATATCTTGAAATGGCTTCTCTTTAAAGCAATCAAGTATTATGTCAGCTGTTTCTTTAGCTCGGGTCATTGATGATCTATGTAAAACATGATATGGAAAGTCATATTCTTTTAACCTATTGCCTAAAAAATAAAATTTCATTTAAAAATAAAATGTATCATTGTTCAAAATATATCCAAGTAGAAAAAACTAAGACTTTTTTTAAAAATCTTATTTTCTCAAAGCATATGAAAAAGCATCAGTAACATGGTTCTGACTGAGATAGTTAACCTAAGTTATGAAATTTGTTCAACTTTTCACAAAGGATGGAATCAAAAGAGAAAAATAATTTCAGCAGGACCAGTAATGATTTTAAATTCAGATCTATTAAAAATCTGATTACTTATGAAAAAATTCAAATTGTATGATACTAAATTTCAGCAGTGTCCAATGATATTCTTTTATATATAGCCAATTTCAGTATTTTATAGCAGTAAGTGTTAGACTATTAACTTTAGGGGATTTAATTTTTAATAACATATAAACAATATATGGTTCAAAAATTTTGATTTTAAGCTTTTCAAATTTTCATAACTTTAATAAAAGTAATGATACATTTGATTTGATATATATATATATCATTGATTTGATACATACATCTTGAAAAAAGTTTTTATTTAGTCTTTAGATTAACTGTAATATTAAATTTATCATACTGACTGTGAAATAAATATTAAACATTAATTTGAAAAAAATATTTTTCCAAAAATAAAGTTTACAACTGATAAAATGCTTTAAGACAATATTTTGAATAAGCAATATATAATATAATAATTCATTTAAATTATATCTAAAAAAAAACTCAATAAAATTTATTTACCAATAAATTTTATGTAACATAAAAATAATGAACATTATGATTTATATATATGTATCAATTAAATTTACTTAAATTAATAGAATTTTATGAAAATGAAAAATGTAAAATATGAATAAAAACATAATTATTAGTGTTTACTGTTATAGTTAAACAAATTACAAAAATTTTCATAAATATGTTCAATCAACTTTTGTAAAAAATTTTTCCATTGTTAGCAATTACTATATGCAATATAATTATTTTTCTGAATATGTTCTAAAATTACTTTAAATTTCTTACAAGAAAAAAATTTTTTAATTTTCAATTTTCCATAATTACATAAATTATGTTGTTCAAACCATTTTCATGATTGGAACAAAACGTAATGTAAAACCATAAGATGTAAAAATACTTTAATGTTACATATCAATTATTCCAGTTCAAAACACTAACCTGTTAATTCAGCTTGGGTTCGACCCAGACTAGTTAGATATCTTTCTTCATCAACTGTGCCTTTTAAATTATATTGACCATGCCTTATTAGAAACAAGTTTCTTGTGGCCTTTGGCTTACATTTTTCTAAAGCTGCTTGATAATTGTCATCATATTCAGTAATACCTTTTTCTTCTACCATGTCCTTAGGATTTTTCCTGGAAAGTTATTATGTTCATTGATAAGAAGCTCAGGCTAATATAGTTTACACTTCATGAAAAAAATGTTGTTTTTATAATACAATAATAACAAGTTAACATTTGCAACATTTTTATGGTAAATAAAGAAAATTACTGTTGATCAAGTATTTTTCAAATAAAATTTGATACACTAAATTACATACATGATTATCATAAAAAATTAATGGCATGAAAATTGGTTTTATTCCAATAATGCAGAATTCAATAAATGAAAAAATATTTATATTAAGTTAAAGATAATTTAAACCGATAAAAAAAAAATTAAAATAAAAATGAAAAATATAAATACCTATCCCAATTCGAATCCCACTTATAAACCGACAATCCCGTTCCACTAGTGGTCGATGTACTTGATCGGGCAGCAAATACTAGATTTTTCTCATCATTGACATTATTAAGAAGCAAGAGACCAGATCCGACAGTCACTGCTGGAATTAAATATTTACTATAGTGCCTAATGTAATTTGCCATTTACAAAACCAAACATACAACTTTACAATGAATTTAAAAATATACTGCCAAATCCAGAAAGAAAAACGGAAGCGGAAGCGATATGTGTCTCGAAATTCAACGGATTCGATGAATGTCACCGCCGAATAACGAACACATTTTCCCATGGAAAGCGAAAAAATTAATAACCTAATAGGTTATTAAAAATTTCATATTATAAATAGGTTATTAAAATAGTTTCATGTTTTATTAAAAAATACCATTGCCGTATATAAATCACATTCTAGATGAGATGACAATTGCAATGAGGAAATAAATTCCGCATTGGGGATCATCCCAGAAACTTAAACGTTTAAGTTTCAATATTAAACTACTTTGAGATTTAATCAAACTGAAAAAGAGGCGAACTTTATTCGAGGTAAAAACACAGTAAATAATCACAACTAATTCAGTTCATCGAGTGTAACCCAACATTTAGCCGTGTTACCCAGTTAAGCGAATTTTCCAGATCGGCATGGACGTGACATTCCAGGCCTTTGGATGTCGAAGCTGCAGGAAATTAATTTTTTTGCTGCTGCAAAATCTCAGCGTTTTAATTCACAACAAAGTCACTCTCGGCCCAACGGCATCGTTCAGCGTGAAATTGACGAAAATAAAGCAATTTCGTTTTTCCGACCTGAAAAACAATCATCAATCGGGAACGGTTAAGTGTCTTTTTCGCGAAACATAATTCTGCAGGAAATGGAGGAGAATTTGGACAGGCGATTAAAAGGTCTGCACCAATCGGAAATGTAAACATGACAAATAAACATGATAAACATTGCGGAGTTCGCAAATTGAATTAATAAAATTTCCACAATCCACATCAATACTAATTTTCATTAGTAGTGCAATTTCCGGTGTCGTTATTAACAAGGAAACTCGAATAATTTTCAGTTTTTGGCGTTTTCAACGCAACTGCATCAATTTCTTTTCGATCTCCGGAATCTATCACCAAATTTATAGTTTATATATAAACCTCAAAAAGACCGCGGTCTGCGGTCTTAATGGAATGGTTTCATTTCCGCAGGGTTCTTTGTTTCTCCCGTGATTCCAGAAAACATCTCTTCATTCGGTATCCTTTCGTTTGCGCTCTGGACGCTCCAGCATTGTCTGCATCAACATTTTCCTTCTTCGGGGACGGGCGAATCAATGTTCCATGGGTGTCATTCATTGCCGCAATAATCGCCCGTTATCTTTTTTCAGATTCGACGGATTTTCATTTTCCTCGCACCTTACCCCGGGGACGCGAACCAAAAAAAAATTAACCATTTAACTTTTTTCTTTTTAAACTAATAAAATTAAATAAAATCGAATTTGGAAAAAGGCAAGTCCCGCGGTGCTTTTGTTCGGGTTTTTAATTGGCGTCAGTGACGGCCGGGGGGAAGGAAAGCGAAACTGGAGATGCCACGTTTTGCCACGTACGGAGACGGAAACCGTTCGCCTTCGATCGCCGACTCTGCAGTGTGTCGCGAACGGCGTTCGTGAAACTTTCGCATTTTTCAGAGGAAGGAAATTTTTTAAATGAATCTCGCCAATTTCTAACTGGTGGATGCGTGATCGAACCGCGCCCCAAAACAGTTTCGGTCAAGCTGCTGCTATTTTCACAGGTATCGCTCGATTTTTATTTTTATTTCGCATCGAAAACCTTCTCCTGACGTCTCTGCCCAAATATCATTCCCCACTGCGTTGCTCGCTCTGCACCGTCAAGCGTAGTGAAAATTCGAGTCCCCCAATCACCCCCCGACTTCATCCCTTATCTTATTTTCCCTTCGCCAAACTCGCCCTTTTCTTGCCAGACTCGACGTTCGGGCGTTCATCCCTTTTCCTCCCTTTGTTCGCCGCCGGACTGCAGCTCCCGTGCGTAATGCAATTAGCTAATCTCGAGGTGTTTTCCGATCCTAAAGGGGAAGCACCGCAATAAACGGCAGGAAGTGTCACTTGGGTTTTCCTTTGTTTCTATGGATACGCAGCTCTCCTGTCCCTGTTACCTTTCGTTGATCGTCGAGCATCGCTTACTTCCTGGGGCGTGTCATTTCGTAAGGGTGCCTTTCAACCCATTCGACACACTGCCGGTATGAAGGTGTCGCGAAGGGTCGTTGACAACTCGGTCTTCGCATAACTTTAGCGGGTTGAATTCTCCGTTGCGCAGCAGAACATGCGAAAAAGGAAAGAAATTCATCGCGATTCAAAATACACCTTGCGGGACTCGCGGAATTTCGCGAAAAACCAAATCCCGGCCACTATCTTCCCCATGCCCTTCTGCTCCCTGGTTTCCAGTCCAGCACATCGAAATATCGGTTTAGCGCGGAGGGAAAAGGGGAAAAATCCCAAAAACCGCGAGGTGGTTGCTGACTTTCCGGCGGCGATCCGGTCGAGAGACGAAACTTCGTCCCAAAAATTTTTGCAACTCTTCGGAACGGAAACCCGAAAGGATTTTATCGATCCAGAGTAAAAAATGGTGCAGCCCAAGAAAAACAAAATTACCTAAACAGGCAAGGAAACTGAATTATTCGAGCGGGACGGGAGGGGAGGCCGAAATTTCGTAACTCCAGAAGATCGTGGAAGGGGAGAAAAGTCCAGCGGGACACGACAAAAAGGCAGAAACTCAGGGCCCGAAGCGTCACGAACGGAGATTGGCCACCGGAAAGAACGCTAAACCCAAGAAGGATTTGCCTTCCGAAACCTTTTTGTGAGACCTTCGGCAAGAACCCTAGGCACTGCCGGAAACGGCGAAATCCCATCCGAGATCCAGGTCCACTTGACGATTCCAAGCATCGCATCGAGGTACATCACACGTCAATATTTCAGAACAAACCCAGCACCGCTTGGTGCGATTTCTTTAACCCATCAATATCTCTTAAGGCTCTTTAATTTTTCGAGTTAACCCGGATGTCAGTCGGCTTGTTGATTTTTAATGGCGAAAATTTAACCGCAGCTTCATTATCATCAAATTGCTCTTTCCGTCGCCCCCAATTCGGCCTCCCTGAAACCTGACTGATCGGGAAACTCGCGACGTTTCGGGTTTCGACGACGGCATGTGAAACGCTACCTTTTTCTGTTCGTCGGATGCATGCGTTGGAGCGGACAGTCGCGACGGTTTATGGCGCATCCTTCGGAAAATATCTCCCTGTCCGGAAGCTGTTTTGCATTAGAAAAACTTCGAAAATTGTAATGCGATACTTACTTTGCCAAAAGGTCATTTCACCTTAATGAGAAGAAAATATCCATTACCTGTTGCTCTTCACAAGTAGCTTTTCCGGAGACTGGTGCACTCTGAAACACAGAATTCTCTGATCCGCTGTCGCAAGGGGTGCTTGAGGGCAAATGAAAAAAATCAAACCAATCCAACGGGGGAGGGGGGGAGATTTTCGCGTAAAGGAGCTCTAAAATGCCGAAATCACCCAGAAATTTTTGTTATTTGGCCGTTTACTTCTAATATTTAACGCAACTTTCCCATTCGGGGAGACATTTTCACTGTTCTTCTTATATATCACCGAATTTCGTCCGAAGGAAACTGATTTCCAAATCAGGTACAATCGATGATGGTATGGAAATGAATGCAACTCCCATTCCGCGGCCTCATCACGATTTTACCGGAGCGTTCACATTTTTGAATTGCATAGTGATAAAAAAAAATCACTTTTCGCTGCGTTTTATATGCTTAGGATATTTCCCTTATTATGTTTTTCAGTCTCTCTCGAAATGCATTAGGTTAAGCCTCTTATTGCTTGAATCGGACACGAATAACAACTTCATTCCCGCTTCTTGTTTTCCTCAAATTTGCCTTTCATCGTTCGGGAAATCCTTTTCCTTCCCCTTTCCGTTATCGTCAGCCCGAAAACCCTTTTTCCCTACGGCTTTGAGATTCCGGTTCCAAAAAGAAATCACCGGCAGGCTTCGCCCGAGCGGTGGCAGCCCCGGCTGGAAGAACTGAAGAAGAAGAAGGTAAAACATTCCGAAAGATGGTTGCAGCGCAGTTCAGAAGAACCGTCAAACTTATAAACCGATGCCTCGGTTTTCGCTCCTCCGTCCCTGTTGATTTATATTCCTCCGGGATGCGTGCAGCATATTGGGATTTACGGCCATACATCACGGCTCCGGGAATGGCCGTCACCTCCGTCGCCAAATCTCTCCTTCGGGCTATTGCCAGATGCCTTAATCCGGAACTGAAGCCGACACTGCGTTTATTGCGTTTATTCTGAAATGGTCGGCAAATGAATAATTGAGATGGCTTTTTCGGGATCGATCCCGGTGTCCTTTCTGGATTTCTTTAATTTTTTTATTTTTTCGCAAAATACCAAAAAAAAAACCTCTCCGCTCGTATCAGGTTCAAGATTTAATATTCCGAATTTGTTTTCTTAAAATTCATAAAAACAATACAATTTAGCTTTTTTACAGTCCGCGTAGTAGACGATTCCTGATGGGATTGTTGCTTGATCGAGTCCTACCTTTGTCTTGCTTGCTTGCTTTTCTCATTGTAAGAAAATTCTTCATTCGCATCGAACGTTAGTTTGCGAATTCGTTTTGAAATCGTCTTCGCGTTCCCTGGTGCAGACCAAGAATCTTGAACCAAATAAATTTTGACGAACTTTCCTGCGGAACAGTCTCCGATCTCACTGCATTGCAACTGGAGGATGATCCTTCGAGGCGAACTTGGACTTGAAACCCCGTAATCGGTGATGTATTTTTAATTTGCGAGTAAAATCTCTTATGGGGATTTGTTATTATTCCAAAAATCAATATTATTTTAATCGAATACCTAACTGAAGAACATTTTTTCCTTCTCGACTCGCAATCCCGGCTAACGTCATCCAGATACAATTTTGTGCATCATGCTACGTGAGTGGTTCCATGTTTGGCAAGCAAAATCTTGATATATTGCCGAGAAACAAAAATCATTCACGCCAAAGAGGAAAATGCCCGTGAGCATACGAGAAAACTTGCAAAAAAAGATGGCAAAGCATTTGTCTTATTTTCGTTTTGCTTCCAGGAGCAGACATGATAGCACTCTTCTGGTCTTGCGTCCTCTGCGTGTTGGCCAAGGCAACCGCCCAAGCAATCCAGCAAGGTAATAAACAAATAACGTTGCGCTTGGTAAGTAGTATTGTTATGTAAAGAGAATCTTAGCGAACATTCATTACCCATTTAAGGAAAATGCGCAAATCCATATCCAGCCGCTAATCTGCATCCCACATCCGCTACATTTGACTTTTTCCGGTCAAGCTCCCATCCTTCGGAATAAACTCAAAGCGATCTGGTCACCGAGGAAAGACTTTTGCGCAACTATTTGCAATGAAACACGCCTGGTTTCGCGATGCAACAACACGAAATGTCGTGCAAAAAAATACTTAACGACCATTACCCGAAAATGATAAGCGGGGTGAGAAACGAAAACGAGCCTGCAAAATAAAAACGAAGCTCCTGCATACGGCCGTCGGCTGGAACATCGTTTCATTCTGTTGGGCGGAGAGGTTCGCGGGATTTCCGTAAAAATTTCATCAAGAGCCAGATACACTGAAAACCTTTTCGAAGATCTTGACAGAATTAGTTTTTCGGAAAAGGAAAACAGAATAATTGAAATATGGCTGTGAGCATTTTTTCTGCCGCTTCGCTGCCGCTGGAATTAGTTAAAGGACTGTATTTACGGAAAATCTTAATTTTCATCTAATAACCCAAGTTGATACAATTTTCGGTTTTAATCACCGAGCTGAGAAGTCGGTAATTTTCCACCGGAAAGGAACCTGCACCCCTTCGGGATAATAAGAATTCTTTTCCTGCCAGATTCCAGTATGGGCTTTCCTTTAATAACATTTTGAGGGATGCAATTTCGAAAATCGGCGGCGGCAGCTCTAATGAAATTTCGTTTTACTCTTCCAAATAAACGCCGAAATGAGAGGAACTCAAATTATGCTCCAATCGATGCAAAGACTTCCTGAGATGGAAGATGGTGCACAATGTGTGCAGTCGAGCAGTCAAAAATGTTAACGCGATAAATCAAAAGCCTCAAGCACATCTGATACTACCAAATATCATGCGGTACGGAAAACAATGTTTCTGCAGGGCCACAGCAACATTATTCGAATGGTTTAGTTAAATATTTAATTACTTCTTGTACACGATTACAACGTTAACATTATATGTCACAGGTGAACAGCTAAAGGACGGTAGGTACATAATATTTATATGAAATTGTGCACACTAATACGGCTGATTTTATTCGAAATTAAAGCAAACCCAACAAAAGTTTTTATTCGAAAAACAAGCAAACACTAAACGGCATTATTAGCAGAGCTGATACCATCTGTAAATAGCGAGCATGATGTGGAGTTTTTGGATTTAATTATGCAAAAAATGAAAAAAATGTGTGATATTTTCGAAAAGTTGTAACAACGCCCCCGGGGGTAAAAACTTATTTTCGTCTAATATTTCACGTGAAAAGCCCTGCGAGCTGAAAATGCTTTAAAATTAAATTCCGGGAGACGCATTCCGGAGCCACATCTCTGATGAAGTCTCTTTCATATGGAATATTTGCCTCTTTTCTTTTTTCTACGTAAATTCCTTTCAACTTATCCCGTTCGGACGTTTGCGGATTCGAAACGGCGAAAGGTTTCGGGCCATCCTGACGGGAAAAGGTCCGGGAGCGCCCTGCGGGGAAAAAATCCCAAAATTTATGTCCTTTCTTCCGCGAGTCATCAACGTATTTGCTTTTATTTCGCTGATTTCCATTCCCTCATCTTGATATCACACATCCCAAAGTCAAAATTTGTATATTCGCTACATCCGAATGCTCTTCCCCGCCGCCGCAGAAGTACTTAAGCAACCTCAAAAACCGATATTAATGCGCTTTTATCAAGTTTTAGATTCGAAACGTGAAGAATTGTCTCTCGAACTTGCTGTCAAAACATAAAAGCGATATCATTCGGTTTAATTTGCTTCTTTTTATTTTATTCTTCTTCTCGCTTTTATCCATAAAGTTAATTAAAATCGTAAAGGAAAAATTGTTGAAGGAAATGTATTTTATTGATGCTAATAAAATTTATTAGTTCCTGGCGGAAAGATTCTCCAAATGAAATTTGAAAAAAACGTATATATATATAAGAGTATATATACTATGTATATGTAAAAGTATTAAATGCTGTGTCTTCAGTCTCCAGTAAACCTAATGTTCTTATTCCTGCGGAATGTAAGATTTATTCATTCATATAATTATAAATATTATGCTCTCAGAATTTTTTGAACTTAATATTGCATTAGCTAGGAATTTCGACGTCATGGAATAAGATTCAATCTATCGATCAACAAAATTCATGAATTTTCATCATTCACTGCACATAATTGATATGCTTTCTGTTCCAAAAATATTTTTTGGAGGAAAGCGACAGAGATCACATCAACTACAGTATTAAAATGACCGAAAAATGTGAATATTTTTAACGTGAGAAATTTACAAAAAAGAAACTTATTTTTCGATACGTCTCCAAGGGATTAAATCAGATATCCGATCGCGACTTCAACATTTAACAAATTGCTAAAAAGCTGGTGGCCCGATAATTGAAATCTTCTGCTGTGAATCTTCTTCGAGTGCCATCTTTAGGGTTTTCATTATTCCTGAAAGCTCTAAGATCGCAAATGTCCGTTAATTCTTCATCGGTGCTCTCTCTGAGCAGATTTAAAACACTTGAAATTACCAAAATAAAGGACCGTTTCTTAAAAGCATATCTAAAACGGATTACGCAGTTTTTAATCATTCCATAAATCGTCCGTCATTAGTCTTTAAAAGCAGATTCTTCCTGAATTTAGGTTCTCGAACCTTCTCAGTTCCTGCGGATAGTAGATGCCGCCGAGGATTCGACATTTTTTCCGTCACATTCCTTCATTGCCGTCATAATGTTTTGGAATCCCTCAATCTCGGTCTTCAATCGATTGTCTGATTCTGAAGGGCAATTTTTCTTTTTCTTCAGCCATTCTTGAAATTTTCTCGTTTTTTGTTTTTTTCATCTTTTTTTCCCCCGGTTTTCCTCCATAATTGCTTTCCAAACTCTTCTACTTTTTCTCTTACCCCTCTTGAAGCGTCCGCCGCTTTCGTTTCATAAGGCCGAAGACCCTTCGGAAATGAATTAACTAAATAACGAGATCATTAAGAAAAAAATCTGCGATACGAGGCTTTCACATAAGAAACTTTATTATGCCGAGACTCAAAATGCTCATTAAAATTAATTTAATTTCAGAAATTATGAAATATCTCGTTCCCTCGGAATTTCACATTTTAAATTAAAATTTTTGGAAATGTATGTTAATGCACGATGGAGAGAATCTTTGTTCAAATTAACATCCAAAAAACGCGGTATGGATGCATATGAAAAAGGAGGAAATTTGGGAAATTTTCCAAAGCAACCTGGTATCGATTTGCATTCCTGAAGACGTTTTATGCTGTCAAAACATTGGTACAGAGGAATTTTAAGAAAATGGCTTTAATACCATATTTGAAATTGCGACGATCTGCATTTTACGCTAAAGAGAATCCTGTCGGCAGCCTGTCGGACTCCAAAAATCTCTTAATTCTCTCCACATGAAACATTTTATTCTTTTTTTTTACAATTTTACTCCTTCTGTTACGGAGATATATTCGAAAACCGATGAATTCAATATCCTCTCTCATCAGAAATGTCATCCCTTTCATCTCCCGGTACGTGATAAACTTGTCAAAGCCGGCGCTTGGTTTCATTCTGAAATGTTGGAAAATCACGCGAAAGCCGCGGCTGCGGCAAGAGTCAGAAAATCACGTTCGGAAGGAATTGAGAATTTATTATATGACAATTCAGCAAAAAATAAACCGCAGACGGTTGCAAAGGATAATTTTCCTGTCAAACAACTCCCTAATGTCGACCGATGTGAACTCGGGCTTCAGCTTTTGCGGTACAAGGAAATGAAAATGCGTCCGGAAAACAAGTGCGGATGCAAGTGCCGGGTCGCTTCTTCGCCTTCGGATTTGTTGAAACAAGAAAAGATTTTCGGAGCGCACATTTTTCACGAAAAACGAACAATTCCAAGTGCGATGGATTGTTCCGGGTCCTTTCATAAGAAAAAATCCCGATGAAGAACTCACCTTCGCCACTTTTCAGCGTCGTTCCGGGGCATTCCTACGGCTGCATCTCCAGTCCTACTCCACCACTCTTGCCAGCGAAAAGTGCAGCGAAATTTTATAAAAATATTTTTTCCTGCTTCCACCTTTCTTCAGGCAAATCTTTCGCAGGAGAAAGTTGATCTGAGATGAGCATAATAACTAAAATTACTGTCCGGTAAAATCGGACGAAGTGCTTAAGAAAATTCCGCTGTTTGATGCTAAGGAAGGATGTCGTCAAGAAACGGTCGCGAAATTACCTACGGAAACAGAAAAAATTTGAGAATGGAGACCGGGTAAGGTTCGCTCACGTGCAGACCACCTGCGGCTGATCATTGTCCGTGTTCTTACAGAGATGTTTTCATAAAGAACTTCGTTCAAGACCCCTTTTATGGACCGAAATTTATAGTTGCACAACTTTACCTGTTTAATACAGCGATTTGAATTCGTGGATTCTCTTTCAATGTACTCTCCTATGTACTGCGCTATTCACTTCTAACGTCGAAAAAGTTTTTAATTCAAGAAGAATGGTATTAATTTAAACCCTCGGCTTGCGGGACACCAATACCGAATTTGCATTGAGTTATTCCTAAAAGCAAAATGGAAGTTAAGATAATTCCGCGATGGTTTCAGTGAGAATAGTTTCACGATTTTCAATAAATACAGCCATAAATCTCGCTTACATCTTAACGCTCTTGGTATTACTTTTCCTAGTTGTTACTCGTAGCGATCTGCGGTTTTTATGTATCATCTCAATCTTATATAGTGGTTAAACTTAGTAATCTAACGTTTTTTTTATTAATTCGTAGAGGTTTCACATTCTTTGGGAACTTGCACATTCACAAATCAATGGTCTAAGCATGCTGCGGTCCAATTTGCCTGTGCGAAGAAAGTTTGCGGGATCGCATAACCGACGTGCCAATTATGAGATTGTTTCTTCGTTACTTCTCATTTTATCTAGCATTTTGATTTTTCATCGCAAAGCAGAAAATCCGTGCAAAGAATTTCGCCTCCTTACGGTCTGTCGAAATTTGAAGATTTCTGCAAAGAAAACGGAAAAACTGACATTTACTATCCGCGGTTAATTTCCTTGAGGGATGCACCGGAAGAAATAATTCGGGAGGTAGACGGAACGGATAAAAAGGAAAGAAGCAAGAGAGAGGAAGTAAAGCGAAATATTTCTGATCGAGTGATTTTCAGAAAATCAAAAGTATTTCCTTCAAACTAAGTCAAATCAACAGAAAATTTTGAAAATTCGTCAAATGAATGATTAAAATTTTCTCGATGAACGCTTTTGCATGAAACGCTAAACCATTTTCCCGTCTGCGAAAGTTTCACTGGCGATTTCCCTTCATTATTAATCATCCAATAAATATTTTATCAAGTTCAGCAGTTTGCGGGCAAGGGATGTCCAAATATAATGTTCCTCGATCCGAAAAAATAATTTATAAGATTAACATGCTAATTGTTCCATGATTAACTGGCATTATTTCGAACATCGATGACTGAAGAGATACCAACCAACGGTCGAATCATAGTCAGAATGATAACCTAACTTATAAAGATTACGTTCGACAAATAAGTTGACCAAATCCTTTCCTTTCAAAGCGCGTTGCCTTCAGCTAATCTGCAAAATCTTTCGGAATAACTTTACTTTTATTTCGCAGGAGCTACAGAAATACCTCTGGTTGTACCTGATCCGATGATAATTCGAGGTTTAAATTGGTTATGGGATCAAAGGGAACCCGACAGCGGTTTCAAGGACCTTACTGCAAGAGCAGTGATCGCACTGCAGCTGGCCAACACAACCAAATGGTACCCCGATAATCTTTTAGCTCTGTTGACCGTCAAACAAATGGATATTGAAATTTTTCAGACGTTATTCAGGTATCTTATTAATCAAATTTTATAACTTATCATACAAGTTTAAGCAACTCAGTTAATAATGCGAGGACCGAAGAATTTTCTTCCGCCATTCTACGAAAAATTCTTAAAGTTTTTTGCAAAAGTCAAACACGTCCGCGGATACAAGTTCGAGTTGAACAATAACCAATATCGATCAGCTGCCTTCAGACGGAAGACAGTAAAATTTCAGTTCCACAAGGCATTCACATCAACGATTTTTAATTTTAAACAAGAGTGTGAAATTTCTAAAAAGCTTTTTTTTTATTTAAATCTATTTCCCAATCATTTGATAACAGATCGAAAATGCGACGTTATAAAATTTTAAACGTAAAAATGGTTAAATTAGTTAAGATTTACGTGATTTTAACGAACGAATCCAATAATTTTGGGGTTAGATTAAAAGAGTGCACAATAACGGAATATTTATTGCGGAGGAACAGTTGTTCGACACAAGCAATAGAAATAAAAATCGAATGTATTCCGAACGTTACTCCACAAGAAATACATGTGTAAAACCACTGAGGCAGACTTACCCAATATTGATTGCATGATGGCAGCCAGTGGTCGCGGGGAAAAACCCAAACTAGTATTTGTAGCAATGGCGGCGAAAGATTCGTCGCCCGATTACTTTAATTACCAACCTTAATTACACCGGCTAAAGCATGTTTTCTGTTTTAAATTGTATTATCGATTGCCTGTAACAACCGGATTTTTAACTAATTGTGAAGTCAGATAACCACTAAAATAATAACGTCATAGACCTGGCCACGGTCACGGGGAAAAACTATTACCCTCTCGCACGATAATTGCTTGTATCTAACCATAAACCACTCTAACGTGCAAAGTCGGAAATATAAAATTTACCCTTCTGATATATGAGGAAGAATGATTTCGACCGCTGATTTGAGGAAAAATGACCACGGACATAATTAAAACATCTAACAATTTAGAGAAGATAAATTTTGTGTTAAATGGAGTATTGTTAAATCTGCTTGGAGCAAAACCGAATATGTTGTGGCCCAAAATCTTTGCTATCGACGATACCATGAGAAGAAACCGTTCAGTTTCATACAAAAGACTAAATGAGCGTTTTTAATTGTAGGCATCACGAACTGACAGCAAATCCAAGCGATTTGTCACTCTACAGCATAGCTTTAAACAGTCTTTGTCGCGATCCTAGACAATTCTACGGCCACGATTTAATAAACAGCATCAATCACCAAGAAATGCTTATGGATTTAGAATTCGCTCTTTCGACTTTGGCCATTTGCACGTCTGGGACACATGTTCGGAAAAGACAAATACGGAGGCTGCTTGATATCACCGAGTCTAATGAAGAAACCAATATAGGTAATAATATGCTATGATGTTAAAAGAAAACAAAATCGGATAATATTAACGTTAAAGTACAAATATTAAAAAAAAGAATACCATTCGTAAAGACTAATTAATAAATTGTAGTGTTTTCCCACGAATGGCCATCTTGAATGTTGCAGAAACGTTATTAAATATTTGCAGAAACTCTTTCTATGGTCGTCATAGCTCTCCGCTGTATAATTCACGATCACAGAAATCGAAATCTTCATCATTACTTGCTATCACCGACCAGAAAGTTAGGGAAGATGCAAAAAGACGATGGAAGCTTCGGAAATCTAAGAGATTCCGCTTTGGCAATTCAGGCATTGCTGTCGACTGATCCCGGGGGCCATCACTGGAACAAAACCAGCGCAATTAATTTCGTGAGAAGGTTACAGAATGGTGATGGTTCCTTCGGAGAAGACAATGCAAGTACCTTAAAGTTAATTTTCTTTTTTTAACATCTTCTCACGCTCAAAATAAGTACATAAGTTGATTTCCTTCCAGGCCATTGCGACGACAATACTGGTGCTGTTAGCTCTCGGCCCGAGGGGGCTGGCAGACATCAAGGATCTCAACTGCCATCCGGAGAAAGCAAGCGGTGGGAAAATCTTTATTACTCTCAATAATGATACAGTTTTGTTTAAAAATTAATCTCATATGTTATTGTTTAATTACAGACTGGCTTAACACTCCCGTTGTCGAAATGACGGCTCCGGTTAACGTTACTGTTTCAGACAATAATAATCAAGTGAATACGAAAACGCCAAACGAAGCGAAGGCGGCGAACACGAGCGAGATCAGCAAACCCAACCCATCCACCAGTAATCTAGCAACGGTTTTCTACACGCTTTGGGTTGGAAGCAACATAAGCGAAATTTACTCCATCAATATCACGGCCGAAGCTAACAGCAGCTTTTACAGTGTCATGCAGTTAGCAGCCGAAAAGAACGATCACTTTTCGTAAGTAAACTGAGATCCTCGTCTCAACTCTTGAATTTCGTGATTTTTTCTTATCGCTGAAACAAACAATAATCACTTTTAGATTTTCTTCGACCGAATGGCCAAACGGTCACTACGTTCATACCTTAGCCGGATATAAAGAGGAACCCATGAGCTACCATTACTGGTTGTTGTACAAACTTCCCGTCGCACCAGACGTGATCACTCCTCCGCCCAACCATTTTGTGGCTCCGGTTGGAGTTGACGAACTTCTCATCGAAGATGGCGACCATTACCTTTTCTGGTACAAAAAATTGTGAAATGGAAACCTTAAATCGAAAGTAAAATTTCAACCGAGGATGGATTTTAGACCTGTTTCAAAATTACCAAAACGAAAATTACAAAATTGAGAAAAAGAATTGCATAATCCCATTTACGTGTTTTTGTTATCACAAAAAAATCTAAATTTAAAATGTATGTAAAATTAAATCTACTTCATTTTTGCCCTTTCTTTTTTAACGTTTCAAGTGCGTTCTTTGTGCAAATATTGAAGACATGCAATTCATTTTTTCTTCATAAAGTGTCATTCAAGCAATTCAGTGCGTTACACAACACAGATATTTGCATATATCAGAAATAAATCAGAACCAATTATCGTTGTTATTCTTATGTGGAATATGTAAAACTTATGTGTAAATAGTATATTTCAACACTTACGACCGATCTAAAAAACAAAAGCCCGAAATTGAAATTTTTATGATGAGGATCCGTTTACACTCTGATCAAAAACCCTTGTTGTTAATTGCCTCATTATGCTTAAGATCTAAAAGAAATCAATGCCATATTTACGGAAATTATTAGATTGATAGATTTGATGCTTAAATTATAAATATTAAAATTTTAAAATGCTTTTTAAAGTTCCAGTGAGAAAAATAAATATCTAATAAGTATTACTTTTACACCCTTTTACCTGAAAAATATCGAAAAAGAATGTTATTTTTCGTTAAAATGAAAAAGCTTAATATAAAAAAATATGAAGTTTCACAGAAAAATGGTTACTCGTTCTACTTCTTTGCACCGGGATTGACCTGGAAGCTATTTCTAACGAGTGAAAATAAGTGTCAGGCACGACAAAACACAACAATAAATTTTAGCGCCCTAAAATGAGAAGATGATTCAGCATTAGTTAAAGCGATTGCAAATATAACTCTCCCAAAAAAAATATTCTACCTGCGGAGCAAATCCGTTCTGCAACTCGGATTTGACTGTCGAAACTGCGCTATAGTTCAGTTTAGTCATATATTCTCCACTGCAGCACCGAATAGGTTGGGGCTCAACATTTGTGCCCCAATCCTGCAGCCGAATCGATTGCAGCATTCACAAATCCTGTATCCGACCCAGGGCCAAGTCATGAAAGGCTGATACCCATATTTTAAGTTATATAAATTAAACCTAATACATATTAAAAACGAAAAAAAGCCGAAACCAACACGGGCTAATATGCCGACACTTGAACCATGTCAAAAAGAAAAATTCCAATCTGTATATTTTGACATTTCAGTTAGCAGAGCTAGATGAAAAGACAAATAACTTTTTTCCTAAAATAATGCAGTAAGACTGAAGAAATCGATGACATTATCAGTATTAATGTTGGTTGGCGATGGCTGACGCTGCTGCCGGACCATAGCGAACCTTTTTTTTATTTTCTAGTTTCGAATTGAAGAATGAAAAAAGTTTCGCAAAAATGGTGCTTTGATTCTATTTTTATATAAAATAACAATAGTAGCTTTTATTCGTAGATTTATTTTGAGGCCGAGTTTTTTTAGCGGTTTAGCTGATTTTCAATCAAAGGCCCAAATAAAAGAAATAAAAATGCAATCTTTGAAGTCTGACATTACTACAGTAGATGTAATATATTAAGCGGCTTGAAATTTATATTATTAATAATCCATAGATGATAATAATAGAAAAAATATTCTGAAACGCGCAGAATTTAATAAGTAAAAAAGTGATTCTGAAAACTAAAATGACTGTTTAGAATATAAGGCAACTAACATAAAACTTAGGCAACTGTAAAATTTAAATATTTTCATGAGTGTAGTTCGACTAGGCTAAGAATCCCTTTACGAGATATTTCAAATTCCTTTTTACGTCCTTGGCACATTATAACTATAGCGTTTGTTCTTGGTTTTATTTGTAAGACACTAGACAATAAGAGAAAAAAGAAATATATGTAGCATTAAATCTTGATTTTTTATTTACTTTAACGGTAGACTGATTAGAAGCTCGGTTAAAACCGTCAAAGATTCTAGGGGTTCTAACTAGAGGAAATAGTGCTACTACGTTAATTGAAAAGCCGTCAGTTCATACAATTTACAATCGGTATTAAGCCATTGACATCAATAAATCTCATGCAATAGTCTTTCACCATCAACACGGTTAATTATCGTTTGTTACGATCTTTTACCATTCATAAATCCAGAAAATTGTCATGCCCGCGTTGGAAATTGTTCGTCAGTTGTCATTTTCCACCAAAAACTTCATACATTAGATTCTTAATGATGTATTTATTATTTATGGTCTATAAATAAATGATGCTTTGACGCGATGCTTTCAGTTTACGCCTAACTTATAAAAATTTTTTTTTATTTAAATCGTTTCCAAAACCAATAAGACTTTTGCCGTTTTATGGGTAACAATAATTTTATTAATACAAACAATTATAATGCATTAAAAAAAGATTTAAAAGTAATTTTTTTCAACTACCTCACTGACATCCGATCCTTTCAGCGACGACTGGTGTTTATTCTTGAGCCGTCTTTCTGTGACGGGCATCAAGGCATCTGAACTGTTATGCACATCAATTAAGGAACTATTCAAAATAAAAGATGTAATCTAAATTACTGTATGATCGAACATAATACAATAATTGTAAATCTCTACTATGCCATTTTCGTTATAAGCAAAAAATAAAACGGAAAAATTTGAAAGAAGAAGTATTTTGTCAATATAGAAATTTTCCAGGCAAAAGGAGAATTAATCAAGTTTGTTAATAACTAAATAACTTCATTCATACTCATAAACTTGATAAAACTCTACCGGGATCAAGTTTAGGTAGTTCAGCCAAATTATTTATTGAACATCTTTACAACAGTAATTCCATATATCTCTAACAATAGCCCTTTCATTCCAATACATTCGTAGAAGCCCATCTCCTAATCATTCATCCACTACCCTTCTTTCTGGTATTAGGTCCTGTTTTTCCCGTTTAAAAAATTATCGGACAATTTTTCATGTAACGATAAGGTACTTGAAGGTATATAAAGGCAGGAGTTCAAGATAAAAAAACATTCTGAACTCACTTACCGAAAAAAATATACCTTAAAAATGGCTAAATTCCTGTATTCAATTATTCTCCTCATTGTATGCATCTCAAGCTTGTGCTCGGGTAAGTACATTTATAAATCATGTTCCTTAAGAAAAACACCTCAAATCGCAATTTTCTCTTCTGCCGGATTTGAGGGAAAATTTTCGAATTCAACAAGAACACGACTGCCAAGATTAAAATCGAATAGTTAGTTTGTATTGTTTAAAATTCTGAGATTCCGAATAGTCCCTCATTGTAATACTTTCACAATGTTTTTTGACTCGTATAAAAATGTGGTATTCTCCATCTTCAGGAGCTTGGTTGAATCGTGAAACCCGGGAAAATGTAGCATTGGAAAAGTCATCAAGAACGTTCGACAGCAAAACCTTGGGAGAATTCATGGAGTGCATGAGCGCCGGCGGCTCCTCTTTCAAGGAGGGCGAGGAAAACGAATTTTCAGCGTGGATGAATAAATTTGGAAAATGCTTCGAAGCAATGAGCTCCGGCCAAAGAAAAAATTGAAAAAGAAAAATAACTCAAAAATAACGCTTATAATGTATGGTACCGAAAATAAAAAATAAAAAATGACTTTAAAAAGTTATATTTCAGTATTTTAATCGCTGATGCGCAACTGCAACCGAAAAAATTTGAATTTTCGATTTGTGTTGAAATTTTAAAAAGTTCTCGGGGTGCCGGGATAAATGAAAAATCATTTTTAAAATTTACCGCTGTAGAAGACTGGGAACTTTCGAGGGTTTCTAGAAAGCTTATTGACTTGATAAAGAACCGGGGATTTTGAAGGGTGCAAAATACATACTAGAGAGGAAGCTACGCGAAAATAAAGAAGGCAGACTGTTCCCACAGCAATTCCTTGACAACAGATTCCTTTTCCCGATGCTCTACACGAATGCCTCTATTGGCGAAACCGCGATAAATAAAAAATCGAAATTGGTTCTTTGGCAAGCTCCCGTTTTGAAAATCATTTTCTAACAACCTGGGAAAAATCACTGCATAAGAAAAGGATAAAGGAAAAAACATTTCGAAAGCGTGTTACAAGAGAGGGAAAACCAGCCATGGCAAGGAACCGATATCCTTTATTAGATTCGAAATTTTCATCGATTTTCTCTAAATTATGCAGGGACTGGTGTTGCCATTAAAGATTAAATGAATAAAGCCGGAAAAATTAGCACCAATATCGATAGATCATTAAACTGAATACGTTAATAAGAACAAAAAATGTTTTAAACTTTTCTTCGTTAAAAGTAAATCCATTAGCATTGACTATGAACACAAATCCCTTTCCGCCAGCACAATTCGAAATCTGCACTGTTCGAAGTGGTAAAAAACCTGCCGATTGTTTGTTTCTTCATCGACATTTTAAAAAATTTTCATCTTCAGTTTTCATTTCATCGTAGGAAAATTCACGGCGACCAGTTCTTCCTTGGATCAATCTCGAATGCTTGAATGAGATGATTGCGCGTTATGAAAAAATGTTGCGCGTTACAAGCGCCTTGCGTATTTCATAGGAGAATGAATATTTGCCTAATCGAAAGCCATAAAACAATCGTTTGCAGCTAATTTCACGATATATGTTGATTTTATATTTTTTCGCGTGTTTTCAATAACGGTTAATCATTTAAATATTACAATAATGAAAAATAAATTTGTGCAACGCCACCTGAGATATCGATTCAAACTTTTTAACTCTTGCTTTAGAACGTTTTCAGTTTCCGACAAGGTGGTGTAATAACGTTAAATTCGGTGCCAAGCTTCGAAACTGCTTTTTTTTAATTTACAAAACCGATAGTTTAAACAAATTACAAAGATTCCAGTCCAGTCTTCCTCTTGTTCTTTTGCACCGAGTGAAAGAACTCAAGTAAGAATGGAAAAGACCCGATTCCATCATCCGTACTGAATGTTACGCGTGTTGCATGTATGGAATAAACTTTCATAGTTATAAAAAAGTTTCAAGTCCTTTTTTATTTTATAGTTTTATCCGTAACAGAGATTTTGAAGAAAAACAGAGAAATGTTATTGTAAATTTTTTATAATTTTTTTAGTGCATTTGCATAAATTTTCGTTAATTTGCAGACAATAGTGACTGATAATTCAGTTTTTACCCTTTTTCTCGGCCTTATTTTCTTTTACGATTCTGCTCCTCAACCGTTTCATATATCGAAAACCGGTTGTCGATAAGATGAAACGGGTAAACTTAAAAGGAACCTTCATTCAACTTTGTGGACAGTACAACATCAACATGGCATCGGCACACAGAATTTTTCTTCTTCAACTTCTTTGGTTTGCAACATTTTTGAAAGGTAAATTCTGCATCTTCAATTTACAGAGAATTTTAGTCTATTTTAAATCTAAAACATGTAAACATTTTTGTCGATTCTCTTTCAGCTGCATCATCGACAGAAAGCGAAGAAATTCCAGAAGTAAGTTATAAATATTTTTAATTATCATTACTTTAAATTAATTAGTTAAAAGAGGAATGACGTTAGAATATTTATAAAACTCTGTATTACAAAAGCTCTTAATTCTTTATAACACATTTCATAAGATAAGTACCCGATAATAGTAATCAAATTAAATATTTTATATATGTATACACGCTACATGTTTTTCGGAAAATTTATCCCGTCAGATCATTTTCAACATATAACATTATAATAACATTAAAACCTTAATTTTTCAGAGGCGTCACTGTATACAAAAATATTTTTCTATATGTCAGTTTTTCAGAATGACAGCGAAAGAAATGACGAATGCAATTGGTAAGCAAATGATGGATATATTTGAGAGGCCCAAACGAAGCCAGTCCGGGGCAGATCATCCAGATGAAGAAAATTCGAGGCAACCAGAACTGCACTTTTCCACCCTTCGAGGTAAATCGTCAGGATGACCTGCTGATTGCTCGTGCGTCGGAAAAACAAGCGTACTTTGCCCGTTTAGCCGTAACTTCAGAAAATATATCCGAATTCGAAAATGAAAATTGCAGATCCTTTTTTCTCTTGTCGCTTTTTTTGCCTTCGTTTTACTTTCAGTAGCGCAAGCCTCCGGTTCCGGTATTCCAAGCCCGACCATGTTCATCGGGGGCTTCTCGTTTATGATGATGCCCGCGCCAGAAGGATCGGAAGTGTTCAACAAGATCATGGAAACTCTCCCTAATTTCAATTCCGGAGGAAGATAATCGTTTCAAGCAGGAGATTTGAATTCGTTCGCCTAAATACATTAAAAATTTTCCCATTAAAATTGAACATTGCGTCGCAAAAAAAAAAAATATGAAAACTTTTTACATGATTTTACTGTAATTTTTGAAATTCCGTCATTGTCATTATGTGATGCCAATGAATTAATCGGGACTCTCTCCTTGGTTTCACTTAAGACGCCGTAGCCGCATAAAAATCAATAACTTGATATTTTATTTTGTAATAAAGTGATCCATCAATCAAAAATGGGTTATAAAAGTGAATTTTATTTAAAAGATACAATTTTCACTTAAGTTCTTTAGGTGCATACGGAAAACAGCTCATAATGACCGAATAAAGTTAAGGCACAATCATTTACAAAAATTTTCTTCAACTCCAGTGATTGGTTTCTTATTGTTACGCCCTGCAGCAATTACCGAAGCAAGAGCCTTTTTATAAGTAATTTTACAAAAATCGAAGTGCAACATCTTTGAGGCGGCCGAAAGCAGAAGAACACGCGACGAAAGTTAAACGGGACTAAAACTGATGAGGTAAATTGAGATGAGTTGATTGCCGGTGGAAAAACTTTCGGAACCAAATTTGAGAGTAAATTTCTAACTTTTCGAGTGGGAAGTGTCGAAAAGTGTCCCAAGGGACAATGTCCATTGTCATGTAACAGCTCGGACCTCCTGCGAGAATTCGAGAGACGTTCACTTGACGTCGACGAAATTCAATCACCAATTTGATAACCGGGTCAGAAGCAAGAAAGTGAATTTTCGGACAGAGTGCCCGATAATAAAAAGTTTTGTGCCTGCTTTGAAGTTCATTGCACCGGGATCGGCGCCGCAGCTTTCTTGCCATTCTTGCGAGGGACGTGGCGGAGGTTCAAGAGCGAACGAAGAACTTGGGAACTGGCAGCGGTAGCAGAGTTTTCGGAATGACGTTTGCAAATTATGTTACATTAATAACAATAAAATACAATTGCCACACAACGATTGGGGTTTAACTAAGTCTTCTCTCGCAGCAATTTTTGAAAAATTAAAGAGCAAGAGAATATTTCGCTTTTCATATCAACAATCTAATTTTCAAGCTGTAAAAGAAACCCCGCAACAAACGCAAAATGCTTCTGCCACTCGACGCAGCATTATTTTTAAAAAATCTTTATGTAGAAGTTGTACAGTCTAACTTTATTAATCATCACATTGCATATTATGACACTTTCTAAATAATCTTTGACTTTATTCTTTTCATAATAGGTTCAGAATTGGATCTTTAAATTAAGAGAAAGCAAATTCAAGTTTAGGAATATGGCGGAAAATGAAATCTTTCATAATTGAATTAATTATGACATTTCTATACCGCTCATAAAGGCGAACGGTAATGTTTGTCTACAACGGCAACTTGATACACGACACGTTATTGCCAGTCATTGTTTCACATATGCCTTCTAATATACATTTACTAAACCCAAATAGAGAAACGAATGTTAAAACTTTCATAGTATAACTCTTCGCTTTATTATATTAATCAATGCAATGTTTGAAAACTTTTTTAGAAAAAAAATCCAGTGTTTTTCGTCCTTTAAATTAGGAAAAATAAATTAATCATAGACAAGTGAAAATAAATGAAAAATGAAAAATTTTGGTGAAATAAAATACGTCGATTAATGAAGGGACGAAGGAACTGAAACATTTCATTCGCATTATTACTCAAAACTCTCTAACAAATGAATATGTCAATAGTTTCGAAATATATGCAATTATATGATTGTCATTAATTTATTCTTTACTTTAAAAACATTTCAGTTCTCTCATTAGTTATTATCTGAATTGCCATAGATAAATCATAAAAACTTTTATGAAACAATTCATAAACTTCGATGAAAGTGGTTGTAATCCCCTGAAGTTATGATTTAAAACTTTCAAATAAACTGAGCTGCAAATTTTGTAGTATTTTCTTGCCGACATAAAATTTTGGTCTAAGAACTTGCTAAAATTACACTCCCCTTTGCATCGATATAAGTTTACAAAATATTCAAATATAAAAAATGTAAACAAAACAACCTCTCTCACCATTCAGATAACATTCTGACATTAATTTTACTAGTAGGAACTAGTCGCAGCCAGAGTGTCTGCGAGATTCATGCAATTTCCCGTTCCAAACTTTTTTTGGCTAGGAAGCATATTTGGAACTTAATTTCTCAATATCCGGCACGATGGCCAACAGATGAAGCCAAATTTTCCCCTCTCAGAGGATTTTTTTAAAACCTTCTAACTCCAAGGCAATTTGCGAGATTTTTTTTCGATAGTTAAACGACGCAATTAACGCATCAAAATTTTTGTCATTTTTCCATTATCGTTTTGAATATTTTTATGTGTAATACCTCATATCGAGCTTGAACGTAATTTTGCTGCCCCAGTGAAACCTTTTTTTTTTACGGTGGCTCTGAGCAGTTCGGCCATTTTTCACACTTAAATCCTCATTAGATAAAAGCAAATTACGTTAAATTTCGCCAGACTCGGTTACATACGATTCCGGTGAACATCTTCGATTTTATTGTCTTGGAAGCTCACTTTACGTTTAAGCATGTACGTGAAACAATACTTATACTTGCTGATTAGTTGGTTGGCACTTTATGAGGTGAATATATGTTTATCTTCAAAAAGTTTGACGCTACCTTATATTTTACCGTGAAGCAATATCACACGATGTAAGTCGATCGAGATGAAAATTATGAAATACAGTTAAAAAATTAAATTTTTTAACAGTATCTATAAATTAACCGGCAGGTAACTCGTTCACGTTAGATCTTATAAGAAAACATTAAATATGCGTTTCATGTTTATCGTGAATTATGCAGTCTTCATTAAAAGTAAGTTTGACATTTATAAAATACTCAAAAAATATTAATAATCATCTATTAATTTCCCACAGATGAAACCGTTAAAATCAATATCAGACGACATGGAAATCATCGTTAAATGCAATGTCACTTACCCCGTAAGCAAAAGAACTCTAAACATGGCACTTATTGAGAAGCGTTTTCAAGACAACGTTAAACATCAATTTAAATGCTTTCTTCAGTGTCTGTACCATAAATATGAATGGATGGACAGTAGCGGCAACTTTCGGTATCACACCATGAAAAAAGATTTATCTGAAAGCACTTTGACTGATCCAAAGATTGAATTTCTACTACACACCTGTGCCGATATTGGTTCGTATTTTAAATTTTTTTTATTCATTTTCCAGTTAGCGAATGTTCTCATTTCGCCTAAACATTCTAAGTGCGAGTAGGTAACGAACTGTTAATCCAAAAACGTTAAAAAACATATTTTTTTGGAAAAGAAACATGGCGGGCCGACATCGAAGTGAAGTATTTGATTCGGAACGTGGGATATTTGGACTGGCCGAACTAAATAGAGGAAACGAAAAAAAAATTGCGTACTTAAAAAAATTTTTGTTCACTTTTGGGCGAAGATAAATCAAAATCCGACTCTGGTTAAACGTTATCGGTCTCAACCTCAGCGAGATAGCTTCCTTCGAATCAAATCCGGTTCTCATAAAATAAACGAATGAACTATCGCTTCCGGAGGCTTTGCACTGACGTTCAAAATTTGTAAACGACCGAAAGAAGAAATTTCGAAAATTGACCCTGCCACGAAAGCTTGATAAAAGGTTAGAGAAGAAATTACTGAATATTCAAGATTAATTCTTTAAATGTTTTTGACAAATAAAAACATAAAAATATTCATTCTAAAACATTGAAAATACGCTTTCATAAACATTTTAATTAGCATATTTAGTGACGCTACACGCAAATCTCGAAGACTGCTCTTTAACACGGAGGGAAAGTCTCCGATTGGTCTACACGTTACTTTCTCGACCAATAAGATTCTTACAATGTAAAATGTTAAGATGTATGAATAAACAATTCTAATTTATCCTCTTGAATTTTCACTGAAAACGTGCTCTGAGCGTTATCCACATTGTCAAAAAAGTCAAATTGCAATTTTTTATTTATTTTTGTTTTGCGCAGATAATAAAGATAAATGCGAAAAGGCGTTCACATTCACGCAGTGTTTCTGGGCAGAGAACGCTAAAATGGTAAGAACCATCGTCGTTTTTTTTATCTTAAATGATTATAAAACGAGATCTAAAGTTCTTAATTAAAAAGACGCATTTTTATCACTTCACACATGGTCTAACAAATGGTTTTAGGCCCAATAAATCGCCTTATCTTAAATTACCTGAACTATCATTTGCAAAAATAAAAAATTTGATATTAAAAAAATTGTATTAAAAAAATAGTGCACTGACTAAAATTTTCCAAGTTACAGCTTTCTGCAACTTTCTGCTTCACCGATTATGAAGAAAGTAAAATTGAGTAACGTTTGGGCTTTTAACTGCTTTGACTTGAGAACTTGACCAAAATTTTATCTTTTTCTTAGTTCCATGACCTTCAACTTTCCAACGGTCGCTTTAAAAAAGTATTTTTATTTAGCTTTCTTTTAATATCTTTTCAGGTACACTTTACATCCTCTGAATGGCAATGGATGAACATAAACTGAAAGGTGCTTAAGTAAAACCCTAATTTTTTTTTATGCAAAAAACAATCAAAAATAAAGTCTGAATGAAGGGAATAACGATTTTGTATGATTCGAGTAAATTCGCATGAACAAAATGGAGTTCAATGGGTTAAGAATGAATTATAAACCTAAATCTTTTATAAATTATGGTTTGAAGATAATAAAACTATTAATATATATATAATATATATATTTTATGCATTTATTTATATTTATATATAGATTTCTCAAACATAATAAATTACAATGTTATAATTTTTTTAATATTATTAATAACGGTTTGTTCTTCATCAGTGAATTCTCGATAAATGCACATCTAAGTTTGCTACCATACTGGGCCATGTAATCGTAAGACAAAAATTTACTTCTTTGCTGTTAACATTATTAATGTTAATTATGATTAATATCATAATTTGTAAGTTACAAAACATTATTAAAATAATAAATTATTTTTTTCAAAATAAAATAATTTGCTCAGGTTCACTGTACAATGAAGATTGAGAGTTGTGCGGGACAACGCAAAGCCAATGATAATATCGGCTTTTCCTAGTTTTCTCTGCCTTTATTTTGACTTATTCATTATAGACAAGGCAGAAAAAAATGATTTTGTATCGAGCATTTTAAAAGGATTTAAGTTCAGTTTATTTTTTTAGCCTGGCCCCTTCCGTTGAAGATGAAAAAGGGCTCCGTACAAGAAACCTCAAAACTAGACATTCTCTAGCATGCCTTACAACTAGACGTGATAAATAATTCAATAATCATTTTCATAAAATACGTCACAAACTGCTATGGGATATATTTTAATTTACAATTATAATAAAAGCCCAATATGTTATGCAAATTTCACTAATATACATATATGGCATAACTCGCTCTCATTTTTACAATAATTTTATATTTTCTTACTATTTGATAAAAGCATCACCTAAGTTTTCATTAATGAAAAAAAAAAAAGTTTCCTTTTTGAACTAAAAAATTGGATAATTTATAAGATAACAACACTTTTAAAACACCTTATTTTAACTAGATTGACTAAACATATTAAATCGTTACAAATTAAAATATATATTCGATTGAGACATTTCCGGAAATCTCGTTGGAAATTCTTTCTCTTCGCCTTACAAACGCACTTTACATCGAAAATGAATATTTTTGCGTGTCCGCTTGTTCGGAAAGCGACCGCGAGCTTTTCAAACTGCGGCATGTCCAGACTAATCCTAAAACATTTTAAAACTAATCAGTATTTCGACTCCAGTGTTTTACCGCCGTGAATATTCCCAACCACATCCGGATAAAATGGTCGAAAAGGGTCGGAACTTTTAATATTTAAATAATGTTTAATGTATTTTTTGTTATTTAACAAAGGCAAGTTTTGCCAATTTGACGCCCTTTCCATTGTAGAGAATAAAAAAATCTACAAGCACGGAAATAGAGGTAAACACAAATTTCCACAGCTAAAAACAAATTTAAACTTTAAGATTAAATATTCAATAAATATGTAAGCTTTTAAACACTGAAAACATGAAACAAATTAATAATAATAAAGAATATTATTACCAGGCAAATCCTCCTTGATAGCATTCACTTTAGCTCACAATATTATTATACATATATATTTACATGTACATGGAAGGAATTGACAAGATAATTTTTTGTTTCAGAATTTGAGATAAGCTCTGAATGCATTTGTAAATTTCTGCTTCTACACAGAAATAATGAATTTATGAATCTCTGCAATATACATTTAAAATATTTCAAGCACAGTTTTCCAGCATGCTTTTTCACTGTCTTGATTAAATTCCTCGACTTTTGCAGGATCAACGAGCAGTCGAACTTCATCTTCTCGAATGCGTGACTATCATATAATGAAACTGTAAACCGCATGGATTTCGTTCATTGAATCGGGAAATGAAGAAAAACTCGAGCCAGATAATGGTATCGCTGGCTTAACCATACATTCAAATCTGTGGCCATAATCGGGGAAAGATGGCAAGCCGCGGTTTTTCTGCGTTTTTCTTCAAAGTTAAATGATAAATCAATCATCGATTCACAAAGTATAAAACATCTTGCGCTCTTTCAGAAATATACGAAATTCCCGAATGAAATTCTTCAATTTCATTCGGGAATTTGTTGCGAGTAACGCAACCATAGTGAACAACTAATATTAAAATTATAAATAATTTACCTTTATGTGTGACAGGCAATATGAAAAAGCAAAGTAATATACAATGTACATATCCGCTTTATTTAAATGGCTTAGGCTTTAAAAAAAATTTATCAGATTAAGATAAAATAAAGGATTCGAGGCAGTTTCCCCAAAGAAAGGAATTTTCGATGCTTAGCGCTGAACGTGAACGATTAAAATCAAATAATTGTTAGGAATAAAAAAAGAAAAAATCATTTGCATTATCAAGGTTCATTATAAAGAATTCGCATCCTGATAAAAGAACCGATCTCTTTTACTGTAAAGTTCAAATCCGGAATTTGGATCATTCCAAGCGTAATGATTGTCTATTGAATCGATAAACAACGAAACGAAGTGGAACATTGAAACGAAAATGGATAAGTTATAATATTTTCATATTACCTATAAAAAGGCCGTGTTTCGATTCAAAACTAAAAGTTAAGAAAAATAAAAACGTATTACAATAACATTGCAACAAAAAATTATTCACAAAATTTCATTTAGACAGTAAAGTTGTTCTTTTTGTTCGCATTCACAAGTTTCAGTTATTAAATACAGACTGATATTATGCAGCTGATGTTTCATCCAAAATGCGAAACAATATTCAAGGCCTTTGCAGTTTTAAGGCACATGTATTCTGCTTTAAATCGCTGTATATTCAAAATAAATTTGTCAGCCATGACATTTATATTTATTTATACATATATAGATAGATTAATATTAGTTATATTTCTGATTGATATTGCGACTTACACGCATGAACGGTCACTCTCAAAATGCGCTCAACACCCTCTCCAAGTCGCCTCTCTCGATAAGTGATTCTCGTTTCTCCCCGAAACAACTCATTTATGGCCTTTTTACTGTTAACCTTTTTTTATATAGTTTTTTTTAATTATTCACGCTGAGCAAATTAATATGAAAAAGGCGAAAATTCTTGGAGTTCGCTGTTGGGTGCATATACTCAACCAGGTCTTTCCATACGGCAAATTTATTGGAATTTTCTCACAAACATTGTATACACATTTAGAGTTAAAAACTGAAACAACTGATGAAAAATAATTTTTTCTGGATGTATGTAGAATTCTTAAAAAACTTTCTCTTTTATTACATTAATAATACATAAATATATTTTCATTGTGGTTATTAACGTTTTACATTTTTTTGAACGGATCTATTTTATGGACAATGGTTCATTACAAATTAAATTCTGACTTTAGCTATCGTGAATACTCTTGCATCTTATTTTAATAATTTAGATTGAATATTCATCGTTTCTTATTGAAATATATAATAATAATAATAATAATAATAATATAAATAGTTTTTACATTTATAAAGTTTAGTGATTAAACTTTTTCCAAAATCAAAGCACTAAATTAGCTTAAAAATTTCGTTTTTTTTGTTTCGCTTTTATCGAATCACCGGTTAAAATATAACAAAAACGGAAAAAATATATTTTGAATTTTAAAAAATAGTAAAAGGTTAATTTTGCGAACAAAAATATGAAAAAAATCGAAGTTATTAATAAAATTCGGTTAATTTGCAATAACCAAAGTTCTTTAGAGTTGTTCGCTTATTTCAGTAAACATATTTGTGAAGGAGAACTGCTTCATAAATAAGAACAAAAAACGTGACGAGTCTTCAAATCAGAGCAATATAACATAACTTTTCTTTCTGAAAAAAAAAGTGCTCAAACAAAAACGTTCAATATAACTTGTGTACATTCGTCAAAATACATTTTACCCTTCTCAAGGGCAATAAAAAAGGACCGAAAAAAAAATTTTAAAAATAACTGCAAATACAATGTTACATGCCATAGCCCTGATAAGGCATTCCTGGATTCGGCGAATACGCTGTTGCCGGATATCCGGGTGCATAGCCAGGCCCCATCATTCCGGGTCCCGCGGTAAGCATCAACTGGGGTTCAGCTAAAAGACAAATGCTCCTTAGTTCGCACACTAATTCCACGTTTATTCCGAGCAACTTGCTTCGCAAAAACAAATACTTACGAATCATCATAGGCTTATTCTCTTGATGAGCAGTTTCCTCCACTCTCTGGCTCTCTGCCTCTTCCAGTTTATCCACCTTTGTGGCGTACTCTCTCAGGACCTGAATTAAGTAGGGCATTGCGAAGTCCATTATGTTGTGTCGCCACGCCAGTTCTAAAATGACGTCGGGATGCAGAAGATCGTAGCACTAAAAAGTAACAAATCATACATTTTCCGAGAAGCTCCCGACGAATTAAAATATCGAAACCCCGCAATGCAAATTAACCCAACCTGAAACAGACATGCGGCAAAGCAGTCGAAACATTCTTTGTCCAAAAACCATGCCAATAGCTCTTCCGCTAATTCGGGATTTTTAGATTCGGCAGCGTATTCCATTGCATCCTGTTGAGAAAAAAAATTATTTGTGATAAATTCTGAAAACATTCGTAGAACCGCTGACTGTCGGATATTAAGAGCAAACGGAAACAGGAAGTGCTGACGGGAACGATAAGATAAACGTCAAAATAATGTATCATACTGGCCTTAAACAATCTGTCTTTTTTGCAAAGTTCCACGGATTGCTTCCAACGATTGTTTCCTTTGTACAGGTATGCTGCTATTCGCCGGAACTCCGTTAACTCGTGTTTTTCTAATTTCTGAGCCAAAGCGATATTGTCGAAATTATCGAAAGCATCAATAGATATTCGCAGACCCTGCAAACATAAGAATACATTTCAATAAATTCAGAATTACCGAATATTCAATTTTACATGAGATTCAATCAGTTTATGATCTACACGTTATTACAAATAATAATGAAGAATACCTGGTAATCTTCCTCGTCTATTAATAACTGGTTTAGAGCTTCATTAATTGCCTTATTGTTAAGACTTTGAACAGAACGAAGGTAGGGTTTGACGAGTTGCAGTTGATTAACTTTGGTGAAATAACTAACGGCACGCGTATGATCCATTCTTGGTGCGAGAACTAACAGCATGTCATTTAATAATAGAGGTTTATATTCTAGATAAAATTGTATAGCTTTATAATAGAGTTCTATATTCGCTACCTGAAATTATAATTAAGTGCTCTTTACAATTCACTTTCTTTTCTTTCATAAATGAAAATAAATGTGTATAAAACTTAATCGTTACATACTTTTGTTATAATATCCTTAAAATGCCCCTCCCGCCAAGCTTCCGTCGGATGAGCCATCATTGCTATTACGGCATTATCGTACTCTTCATATTTGTCATATAGAAATACGAGCTCCGACCATAAATGTGCTTGTTCTGCCGCTCTCAATACTTTTGGAATGTTAACTCGCGACCAAAATAATTCCAAATGCTCGCGCATTTTTCCTGGTTTATACTTTGAATACAAGATAGCCAATTCGGTGAACATTCCCATGTGAGCGCGTTCCAATCCAAGAGCCGCCTCCAAGAGATTAATAAGTTCTTCAAAATATCCCCGATCCTGAAAGAATATATTAGTAGTACTATTACTCGAACTTAGTTGAGCATTAATTATCCTCCTTCAAAATGTGACTTTAACCTGATAATAATTGATTAAGTCTTCCAATTCATCAGCGTGAACAACAATGTGAAGCCCACACATTTGGGCCAATCTAAATTCCTCAGAGTCTACGCAGGCAAAACAAACTTCCTTCCATGTTCTCGTGCTGTTTGCTTTCTTTGCAGAGTCGACAGCACCTTGAAATTCTCTTAAGTGGACCAGTGTAATTGCAAGACGGGCAAAATTGCTGACGTTGTTGTACAATAACTTTGCTGCTTCATACATTTTATCGTCGAAACAACGATCACCAATCTATAAAAATATTGAACGAACATGAATTTTATTATTAAAAATACATTTTTCATTAGAATCATTATTTTTAAAAGTTATAATCACTTATTTTTTTCAAAATATTTGCGAATTTTGAACTTGATCTATATCGTTTGTCCATTTCCTGTTAAAAAGTAATTACCTTTTGAATATCTGCATGATTAGGTCCAGAAATAAATTCTTCCAAATCGGATGATCTGTTAGTTCTTGCATAAGCGTATATCAATTCGCTTTCAATATATGATTCTCTTGCTTTTTTCCTTGCCATCTGAAGATAGCGAACCAAATCTTCCCAACTATCTGTCAAAAAAAAATTTAATATCGATTTTATATAATATTAGTTAATTCATATAAAATAAACATCCTTAAATATTTTTTAAAATTTATTATTATTAATTTAAATAAAATTAGGAAAAATTTAAACAAAAGTCTTATGATATTTAATGATACACTTACTATTTTTACTTGCCGTCTGCACAACGTCCATATAAGCTGACGGATCATCCGCTTTGATAAATGAATCGATGGCTTCCTTGACTAGCCCTTGCTGCAACTGAGCTTTTGCCAGCTGACTCCAGACCGCTGGTTCATTGCATCGTTCAGCAAATTCATAGGCTCTATCCAAATTTTGAATGTTATCAATCAAAACCTATAATTTCAAGGATTTTGAAATATTAACAATTCCATTGGATTTAGAACGAAAATAAATAAATAATTTATGAATCGAAATGAATGTGTTATAAGTGACTGAGCTTGTTTTTTTAAATAACATACCTGGATGGCTGAAGTGTTTACATCGAATTTCTTGAAAATCGCAAATGCTTCTTCATACAGCTGATTGTTAATGGCTATGTTTGCTATATCCGGTGCATCATAATTATCTAAGCGATTAATGTATTCCATAACCCTACTTCGGTCAGCTTTGATTGCAGTAAGAATCAGCAAATTTTGCAGATTTCTGTGAATTTAATTTTTATCATATAAAATTTATCATTTTTTTATAATTATATTAGTACAAATTAACATACATTATTATTACGTCAAATAATATAATACCTTCAATTAATCACAAAATCAACACAATTAATATAATGCCTATTAATTATAAATATATATGAAATTTATAATAATCAATCATTTTCATGTCGGATACCATAATTTTGGAATCTAAGAAATTCACTTTGTACTAATAATATAATTGAATGGAGTATTAAAAATAATGATCGCTAATGAAAGTAATTACTATGAACTCAATTAATACCTGTGATCGCTGAATACGGAATTATCTAATACAATTTTTTCCAAGAGCTCGATAAGTTCATTTGGCAAATCAGCAGTCATGAATGCTTTGACTGTAACCGAAATATCTTCTGGATCCTGCGTTTCACTAAGCGCTGTTTGCACGACCTGATCGATTAAAGGTCTCTTATAAGGATTGCTTTCATTCAACACTTCCATCCATAGCTCTGGATCACGTCTTCGAACTAAATATCTATAAAATTAAACCCGAAGTTGAGTACATCAGCGAAAAATACCTCTAGTATATTTTCTAATTCAATTAAATACTGACCTCGCTTCCGATTTGAATAGAGAATTCTCATTACACACATTTATTAATTCTCTGTCACACTGTCCCCTTTCATAAGCTACGCAAGCCAAATGAGGATCCCGCTTTTCACAGTATTTTCCCACAACGCGACTGTCGTAATATTGATTCTCTCTATGGGAAAGAAATTGGAAAAAATTCATTAAAAATAATCTTGAATATAAGTTTTAAAACTAGTTTTTTGTATTAATGAAGCTTCATAACGCCAAATTCATAAATAGCTTACCTGAGGAATCTCTCTGGATTGTTATTACTGTCTATATAAATCTTTGCGAGTGCATTATGTGTAGCCGGTTCAACACAACCCTCGTGAACTCTAGATTCAAGCCAAGGAAGCAATAATTTTAGACGATTTCTCTTCTCTACTTCTTCAACCAATTCATCCGTAGAAAATTGTCCCCGAACAACAAGTATCAAATTTTTTATAATATCCTCAGAACAATCGACGTCCAAAAGCCCGCCAATGACTACTGGAAGCCTTGAAGGATTTACCTTATGGTAAAAAATAAAATTTTTTGTAAGCATTCAAAGATAAAAAATTACTTAATATTTCGTAATTTCATTAATAATAATTAATGTATCATAAATTTCATATTTTCTAATTTCTTTGCTAAGAAAAAATTAAAATGTTAGTGAAACTTCAAATGTTCCATTTTCAAAAATCATTTTAAATTCAAAATATACCTTTTGCACGTAGATCTCTATATACTTTTGCAAATTATTGCGATACAAATATAAAACAAGATCATGCACAAAATCAAAACGATCGCAAACTATAATCAGCGGCAACTGATCCGTTAATTTGGCCTCCTTCAGGAAATTTTTAACTCTTTCAGGATTATAGCAATTTGATTCGCGGCAAATCCTCTCCACTTCTTTAATTTGACCTGTTTTGCATGCTGCCTGTGAAAAATAATTTTTAAAATTAAAAAAATTATTTTTATCATGTATCAATGTAATTGATATATTGTATCACAATATTTCATTAATTTTTAATCAAACACTAATTAGCGGGTCACGAAGGTCTTCCAAATTAACAGATGAAGATTATAAAGATAAAATCTTCCAAACTATTCAATCACTATTTCAATAAGTGATTATTTTTTTCTTTTACCTGAATATATTTGAAATGAACTTCTTGATCCTGCGAAAAATTAACGATAGATCCCAAAAAGTAGAATAATCCTTCATAACTTTTAAAACTCTCAAATAAATCAATTAAAGCTTTTGTTGTTAATTGTTCGTGATACTTAGTAGCCACTTGAACACATATTTGTAAATTTTGCCTTATGTTGTTTGTTAACATTGCTTTTAGACATTCTAAAGAGTCTTCGACGCTGAGAGTTCCAAAATATCCCACCAACCATTCAGAATTAAGAAGATGCGTATGAACGACCTGCAAAAAATTGAAAATAATATCAAAAAATTGTTTTCAGATATTTTACAGCAATGAAAAAGGAAGTACTCACAGCTCTCTTGATGTCATAGAGATCAGTGTAATGCTCTAAAGCTCTTTGAAGAAGACCAGCTTTTTCGCATAATTGAGCGATATGTGCTCTATCGTAATGCGTAAACATTTGATTGCCTAATATAGCATCTGCTACTTGAGGAGCTGAAATTAAATTCATCTCCAATAACCTCGTCTGCAAAGGTCCTTCGGATGGTCTATTATTTTTCAAAGCATCCAATAAGAAAGCTGTGCACTGCTGGACCATATTCTGCTCCATGAAAATATCTACGATCTGAAAAAACTTGATATTAATTAAACTAATCTCAATTTCAAAAAAAAATTAAAAAGGCTTAAATATGTCGAATTAGAGTAAAACTCGGATTTTAATACATCTGAGATGGAAAGTTTAATTTCAAGATATTTTTCCAGTTTCATTGATCTTTAAGCTGCATTTATATATAACCAAATAATATACGAACTTCAGTAACATACGAACGACTTCTTACTCTATTATTCAATTAAATGAATTGGATTTACTGCAATAATAGTTTATTATTACAATAAATCTTGTGGAAGCTTTTACAACCGAATGTATCTTCGGTTGAATCTTATATTTTTAAGTATAAAATAGCAAGATTGTTCTTTAGCTAAAAAATCCGTCAATTTTTAAACAAAAACTAAGAATAGTCATAGTTTGACTATGACAAACAAAGAAAATAAGTTAAGAATAGTCCCTTCCTTCTATCTGTAATAATAATTGAAGGAAATTTTAATGTACAATGATTTATTAAGATAAATATTATATTAAAATTAAATTCAATAATTTTGAAAGACAATAAAAGTTTAATTTAGTAATGAAGAAGTGTGCAATGGTTAATTTTCCCAAAAATATAGAAACGATTAATGAATAATATTTAAAATTCAAATTATGCTTTAAATATTTCATAAAATATTTATACTTTTGTTAAACAAAACAAAATAAACAGAATAAAGTATTTATCTTTTATTGTGTTTAAGATTTTCTATTAAAATAAAATGACATTTGTATGCGAAATTCTTAAAACCAAATATTCAATTTAAATTAATACGTTTTAAAAAAATTCTCATTTTTTTAGAGAAGCCTTTCCGAAATTAAAATACAAGACATACAATAATTATTTTTATGAAATATATCATTAAAATAGTTGTTTATAAAATTTTATAAGTGTCTTTATATTTAAAGACAATTTATGAAATAAATCATCTAACTTTCACTATATGAAAAAAAACGCAGAAAAAAAGAAAATACAAAAAAATATCAAAAAATGATACTTTCTTCAAATATTTTAAAGAAAAATATTTATTAATTATTCTTAATACTGAAAAAGATAACCTGATTAGTGTCGGCCAATGGTTCATCATCCTGGACCAGCATCTGAGCAAAAGCAACTCCTTGCTCAGGGTTGACTCGCATCACGTTTCTTAGCAAAAATATGTAATCAGGAGTGTAGCCAACTTTCTGGGCGTATAATACAATTTTCTGGAACTGTCCTGTCTCTGCAAAGCACTGAATTACTTTATTAGGAACATTTGCTCTTAGGTATACGGACAGTGCCAATGTAGGATCTGCTTGCTTAACAAGATCTCCCAATTCCTCGGAACATTCAAGCTTGTCTTCTTTCAACCATTTTTCTAAAAGCTGTTTCCGACCTTGTTGCAAAACAGGACGGCACAACTCTAATGATTCATATCTGTTCAACTGACCCTGTAATAGAACCAAAATTATTAATTTGTTTTTTAATAATAAATGTAATATCTATAAAAAGTTATTTTCATACCTGATCTAGTAATATTCCAAAATATTGCAATAGAGGAGAAGTTTGTCCTGAAGGTGTTGGCACCTGTTGAAACCTTTGTATTGTTTGAGGAGTTCTTAAAATTCCTTTCGGAGCATTCGCGGCCACCTTTGCTGCCTCCACGTAATGACCGTTTTGAAATAGTTGATTGAACTTGCGAACAAATAAATCTTCTGCTCCAGCTAAATTATTCCTTACAGCCATTCTCAAAGCCAGTTCTGGGTTTTGCAAAGCAGTATTGATATAAGGAATTATATTATCTTCATCCACTGTAACTGATAAAACCTAAAAAACAGGAATTAAATAAGTATTATGAATTATATTTCAAGTTTTACATTTTGATGACTTCTTTGATATGTGATTATTCAGAAAGTATTCAATTTTATATTTTCAAAATAATTTTTAAAGTTACTTTACAACATAAATTATCTTATATATTTTTTCTTTCTCCAACTTTATACCATTTATTATTTACTTTATGCATCTGCCCACAAAAATTATAATAAATTCAATAATCTTAATATATATTTATGAATATTTTAAATTTAAAATTCAAAAATTCTTTCTAGGTAATTTTTTTCAAAATAGTGTCTTGACAATAACACTTGTCTTTTAGGTCGCCATTAAAAATTTAACCTTTGGAGCATGATCTACTAATTTCCAGTAATTAACATAAGGTCAAAGACTAATATCATATTAAATTTTAAACTCACTTGTCCTTTTCGATTTACTCCAATAATTCCACCAGAAGCTTCATGAGGAGCTGTGACAAATATTGTATCAGAACTAATTCGATTCATATAAATACAAGTTGCTGATTCGATGTCATACAGATGGATGTATCCATATTTTGTTATCAAATAAATCACATCATACTTGCCACTCACCTACAATGAGATAAAAGAAAACGATGTTCATGAAACTGTTTCTGATTTAACAAATCTATTTTAAATCATGGATACCTACTTGCATTGCAACAGGAAAGTCATTTTGAGCTTCGGGTGGAAAAAATACATCGACAGCTTTTTTCGTAAATGGTTGATTACCGGCTGGAGGTTGTCCCACTTCAATAATATGAAGTTTACCACCTTGCACAGAACGGACGGCGAAGCAGAATAGAGTCGACATTTCTGCATTGCCCTCCATCTTGAATTGTGCAAAAGAAGCTGCGTGACCTAAAATAATGGAAAAATATTATTTTTTCAGTAAAATATATCTTAGCAATTAAATGTAACTTTACAACAAGCTTACAATATCCGGCATTAAAATGTATTGGTGCTAACTACAAATTAAAATGTATTAGTATTAACTAGAAATAATGCAGCAGCACTAACCTTCTATTGGCTGAGAGCATTTTCTTTCTACTGAATACAATTGCATGGCACCAGCAACCCTATTTGACTGTGCAGAGATTCCAATAAGCAAAAGCCATGATTGTTTAGGATCTGTCCGGTAATTAATTATTTGACAAGCATTCAGCGAAGAGTGACGATCGAACATCTTCTGCGGGGTAGAATCACCTGAATAAAAATATAAGAAATTATATATGAGGATCCATTATGAACAAAAATTCAGTTTTCTAATTCATGTTAATGTAAAATTAAAAAGTCACAGAAAGTTTAATTTATTTCAAAAAATTTATTCTTTTTAAATTTCACCGAATCCGATTTATTATTAATTAAAATATTTTTATTATAAATAACTATCATTAAAAGTAACATAAGAAGAAACATTTTATACGTCAACAATATCTCAAATACTAACAAAAATTCATAATTAAAATGAGCTTTTACACATTCATATATCATTTAATGTGTCTTCATTGTTTGACCGGCAAAATCGAACAAGTAACGGTCATAATGTAGTTGTTATTATAAATTATCTCTAATTTTAAAATAATCAAAGGCAAAATGTTAATTTCAATTATTGAGATATTAAACGAAGCTGCCGAAATTAAAAATAAATAGGAGAAGATGAGGACAATAAAGAATATACAAACCTTCCATACTCCAATGATAAACGCACGTTTCCGTGACGAGAGCCAAAGTGTTGAGTGAAATCCACTTCCAGAACACGACATCTTCGGTCGTCGTGTAGGCTTTCATTTTACTTTTCATTTCAATGTTGAAAATCTGCAGGGTCTTTTGAGCTGAAAAAACGCAGTTTGCACAATCGTGAATTTCGCGAAGTTGATCACCACATTTCAAAGCGAAACCGACTCGCATCGAAGGAAAATGCTTACCTTCCACGCCGGCCTTTCCCTTGAGAGCTATGACCTTAGATGCCGGATTCATTATGGCCGAATCCGCCGATATGGGTCGCCTTATGGGATTCGAAATGTCGTTCATGTCTATGATCACGACCTGGGAAGTTTCGCCCACCGTTTCTCGGACGCAGATGAACTTGTCCGACTCCATGGTCAGCGTTCCGAACGACACGCTGTTCTGGTTGATGCCCACCTTCGTGAGCTGAAGCAAAACGGAAACGCCGGTCATTTTACCCCATGGTCTTGCTTCTAAGTAAAAGAAAAAAACCCGCGCTCCTTCCGGTGGGGGGAACGGAAAGGGAAGAATGATAAGGAGTCGTGAAATCACTTTTAAATCTCCAATTAGATTGGTCAACGACACCGTCTTCAAATTACCGCGACAACGATATGGCACCGCTAACAGACCATATTCAAAATTAGTTACGAAAAGCAAGGTTACTGCATTCTATTCAGACTTTCGACATCGAGTCGTTGCGTTTTTTTTTAAAGTTATTCTCATTGTCGCCCGAAAGCGAACGTGAAAATTCGCTTCCGACCATGCATTTACCAGCATGAGCGTGCAAAAGCTTCGAAAATTTCAACCTCCGCCTCCCTCCCCGCGTGTTAACTCGCCTTCCGGAAATGCTGAATCATAAAATTAAACCAAAAAAACTGCAGCAAAAACCCAGCCGAATCTGCGGCAGAGATAAGCTTGATCGAAAATAATGTGCATCTACAATGTCTGGTATCAACTTCCAAAAGTCATTTCACGTACAAAAGAAGAATCCGAGGAAGGCATCGTCGATGTCACATCCAAAAACTGGGGCTGGGAGGAACCTAAGGTCCTGCTTGATGCGAAAGTCGGCCAGGCCAGGTCCAAGGAAGCGGCTCGAAAATTCGTCTTGAGAATTGTGAAATATTTAACTTCATCCCAATTAAATTTACATCTCGCTCGCAAAACTCATTCTTTCCCACCGTGCTTTTAATTGTAGAGCAAATAAACGGACCGATAGGGGAAGGCAAAGAAAGTGCAAAAAGGAACCATTTTTCTTTTGAAGCTTCTAAAATTCCAAATTCCACCTTTGGTAAGGCTCTGACTTTAAAACAAGAATAAAAAAATGGAGCAGGTCGCAATGAATTTAGAATTAGAGTTAAGAATTCGAAATTGAAAATCCACATCTGAAATCAAGAAAAAAAAGGTACTTTCCCGAAAATTAGGAGCCCAAAACTTGTCGTCGTACTCCCCAGTGACAAAAACCAAAGATTATATCGTTTCGGGATAAACAAAAGTGACAAAGCCAAAATGTGGAAAGGATGCACACATCATTTCCGCAGTAAATATTTTCGATTTCTGCGATGAAAACAAGAAAAAAAAAACAAAGTTTTGACAGAGTGTCTTTTCAATTTACTTTCAAGTGACTCACGAGTAGAATTTTAATAATAAACTTTATTGTTCCGAATGATTTTCTTTTATCACAAATTCACGGCCAAGTTTTAAATAAGAATCCTTTATAAATAAATATGGTGTAGAACTTATTAATTTAATCATAATGACTGCACACTATATTCTTCCTTTAATTCATAATAAAATTTCGTTATAGAGCAGGAATTTTTTATCTCTTCTATTCCCAGAGTGTGAAATTTAAGTCAAAGAAATTTAAAAAAATCTCAGATTGATTTCATTAATCGTGAGTCAGACAAAAAAGAATTATACACCCCATTAAATTATTACTTCTTGAATTATAAGATAAAAATCCTGAAATATAATGCAGTAAAATTTCTTATTGTAGCAAAAAAGATATTTTTAGATTTTAACAAGAAATTTGGGATATGTAAATTTTAAAATAACAAATATTTGACTTGACATCCAATTCAATATATTACCTTAAGGAGTGGAAAAAAAATTTTTTTCAGTTCTCCTCATAAATTTCTCCAAAATGTTTAGTTAATGATAAAAATTAAATTAAAATCAAATTATGCAATGACAGAAAATTAGCAAGAAAATAAGGGTTTCTGAGATACTGAAATGCAAAAGATGAAATTGTTTTGATAAGAAACCTACATCATAATCAGATAATTTGTACAATAAAGTATTAAAGATCAGAATTTCCATTAAGAAATACTTATAACTTCTGAATAAATACTTTGTAAAGTTTAATTTTGATTCTTTTTGTTTCTTGCTGTGATGCTCCAGAAGTGAAAACTTGCATGGTCAAGTAAGAGATTGTCAATAAAATCATCAACCCATGATGGAACGTGAATTAACAATGAGTTATTGGCAATTTAAATTTAAAAATTAAAAAAGAAGAAGCAATTTCAAACTTGATAAAAAAGTTACATACAACCTGATCATTTAAACAATAAATTTTCATTGATGTTAAAAAAGAAATTGTGTGGGGTGGGGTGACCTTTATTCAAATACAAGTTCAACGATATCGAAAATGTATATCGAACTTTGGGATAATTAAATCATTACATAATTATGAAGGAGAAGCTTTCAGTGTGATCACGATTACAAAATGTTTCAAATTTTAAATAAAATTAAAATTCAAAAATGGAAGGAAAATTTTTTTTGTGAAAAGTTAAAAATTATTTCTATACCTGTAAATGCTCCTGAAAACGAATCGGTAAAGGCTGTGTCATTTTGTCTTTGATTATATGAAACCTCGTATATGATTTTCAACCGAGATATATTGTCAAACAAATGACAATGAAGACTTCAGTAGTCTTTGAGTTTTTAATTTATATCACTAGCGCATGCAAAAAAAAATGTTGAAACAGTTACACCATTAGATACCGATACCGATCATTCCCGACATTCAAAACATGGCTGCCAAACCGACAAGTACGAAAAATAGTTCTTAGAATCAATTAACCCGATCAATGTCGGTTTAAATTATTAATAACAGAAGAAATTAAATCTCTGAATAATTTTATATTTCTTTTCAATTATTTTTCTAGACATTTTCATCTAAACACTGTATAAAAGGAAAAACTGAAATAAATTTCGATACGCGGCAGTTATGCGATTGCCACATCAAATATTGATTCATTTAATACGCTTGCGCTTCTTACAACGCAAAGGCTGTGGCTTAAACCACGTGATAAATGTCATTTCACCCTCCTTTTTTTTTCCAATTGTGGCAGCAATTGAATTGGCAATTAATTTAACACAGGAATGGGTCGTGAACCATGTAAAATTACTTCACCTGAACAAATAACTGCTTCTCTATTTTTACGTAAAACTTTAGCTGAATGAGCAACACTAAAATTTTAACTTCTTACATAAATAATAAAGTTTTGGATTTCTTTTCTTGTTAATTCTGGAAAACTAAATTTCGAATTCCCAGCAATTACAATGAACTGCATTCCCGCAGCCTGTGGCCATATTCGAGTTAAAAAAACAATTTGAAATAGAATATTTCCTCTGTTCAAACTACCCTTCGGAAAAAGACAATAACTTGAAATCTACAAGAATAAACCAATATTTAAATCAAATCTAAAATTACATTTAAAATTAATTACCCTTCCAGAAGTAGAATTCTCATTCTGTCACAAATCTTACATATATCAACAATTTATTAGATGCCTTAAAATTTCTTCTATAAATAAGAAATTTACAATAAAGACTAATGGTTTATCCAAACTTAATAATTAAAGCAAGCTGTTAGACCTTCCTCATAAAAAAAACAAAACCATTAAATTTTATTCTTGGTAATTATTACTTTTACCCTGTACCTAATACACAACAATCATAATTATATTCTATTTCCTTTCTTAAATAGAAATCATATTGTCTACCTTAACTGTTCTAGTTGTAGTTAAAAATAATTTTGGGGCAGTTATACCCCAATTTTCAAAAATAAATTTAACTGCTGAAGAATATAATGAAATTGAGGATGTACATCATAAATGTAATAGAGATATTGGTTCATCAGTGTCAATAAATGAGAATATAGGTTAACATTCAGATAAGCCATAAAAGTTATCATAAAAAACACCTCCAAGACAAAAAAGTTATGACCAAACATTATAAAGATATTATAAAAGTAAAAGAATTCAAGGTCATAAAAACATTTCACAAAATCTGATTTTGGAAACCAATCTTGAAAATTGAAAGTTATTCTCTCAAAAACATTCACACTCAGGAAATATTAAAATGTAACAAAATAAACATATATATTCATTGATAAATATAAAAATATTTATATTTAAAAACTCAGTTTTAGTCAAACAAGCCAAATCCCATGTCATCATCTGATTCCTCTTGTTCCTCTTTCTTTGTTTCCTTCTCTTCATTATTTGCAGAAGAATCGGCAACTGCAGTTCCAGCACCACCACCAGCTGCAGGAGCTGCAGAAACAGCTGCTACACCTCCCCCACTGGGCATTGTTGCTAATTTCTCCTGACCTTTAGCAATTAATTCCTCTATATTTTTACCATTAAGTTCTGATATTACTGTCTTTAATTTATCACTATCTGATTCAATTCCTACTGAACTTAAAATTTTTTCAATATCAGCGGCACTAGGCTCTTTATTCCCAAGAGCAGAAAGTAGATATGCGGCCACGTAACGCATTCTAAAAAATAAAGCATTAAAAATCGAATTAAAAAATGTAAATCAATTTAAATTTAAAGAAACAAAGGATTAATTACATATGACTGCCATCAGTACGTTGGGACTTCATCGTCATAGATCTCAGTCGAGAGATGAATTTATTCATCATATGGCGAATTATTTACAATACGAAGCATATTTAAAATGAAAAGTATTAACATGATTTTCAACTGAATTCTCAGGAAAGTTATTATATTATTTAGGAGAAGATCATACTTACTTTTAAGTCCTGAAGACACGAAACGTGACAATCGCACATTAAACGTGTTCAAGATGTCTGCCAAAAACGGGGCCTACAAATATAGATTCAGGGTACGATACAATTAAATTGTTTCAAAACTTTTTTCACTTCTATCATATTGGCAGAATTTTTAAAATTCTAGTTGCCATGGAGAATTTTGTTTCTAATTTTAATTTAAATGCATAATATATTGTTTTTATTTCTCACATTAATCAACTAAATAAATAATAATTAACGGTATGTAAATGCATATGTTTCCACCTTGTGCTACCGAGTGCAATATTATCGATTTAAGCTTTACCATAATTTTGCAACGAATTTTATCTATCGGCAAAATTCTTCAATGAATTTAACACTCGTACATTTTCAGACTTATATTTGATAAATTATATGACTTTATAAAAACATCAAAATAATATGGTTTAATAAATTACAGAATTTGTAAAGCAGAAGAAATATTCATTCACTAGATTTTATAGTATTTCGCTATATAAAATTAAAAGTAATTACTTTGTTGTTTACATAATTTACAAAAACTAGTAGAATGACTTCTGAAGAAACAGAATTTACAACGTCAACTTTCAGATGTGTTGATCCAATTCAGAATTTTAAAATAAGGTAATTCTGCTTCTTTTTATTGACATCTTTATCACACACTTATAATTTTTACAAAAAAAACTAATTTACTCTCTTATTACTTTTTAGAGTTGTTCTCAAGCCTGTAAAAAGAAGAAATATCAAGATTCCACACTTTGATTTGGATAAAAATTGCAAATCTCAGTCCAACGACAAAACCAAAGATTTTGCAGAAGAAGCAGAAATAGAAGAGGATGAAGAGGAAGAAGAAGAAGAAGAACATGTATTTAGCTGGCAGGAAAAAGTTTTCAGTAAAGAAGAGATAGCAAAATATTCAGATATTTCTAATTGCCAGAACAAACTTCATGAAAAATATCATGAAGATGTAACAAAGATTTTAAGCAATCAAAATTACAATAGGAAATTGTTTACTTATGTTGATTCAGACAATTATAAACTGAAAGATGAACACATTAATTTAGTTGAAGGAGGGAAAAGCTATATTTGTAGTTTAGGAAAGCAAATAGATAATGTGGAGGTTTCAGGGATGCCAATAATTAATTTTAGGAATGTTAGTAAAAAGAAAATTGTCAATTATTCACCCAGTGATGAATTTAAAAAGCAAAGGCATTTAGCGCAAATGATATGTCAAAAAATGTTTATAATGGTTGAATTGGGATTGAATAAAAGGTAGTTGATTGTAGTTTAGAATGAAAAATTTGTTTTAACAGAAGAAATTTTAATCAATTTTTTAATCAAAGTAAAAATTGAAAATATTCCATTTTAATCTATAAAATTATAATCCCAATCAGTCCAAATTCGAAATCCAGTAATTTTTTATTCTCATACTTTAATAGATTTAGTGAATTTATATAACTTGTTACATAAGCTATTTTAATTATTTTAGAACTATTTTATATCACATATTTTATTCTTTTTCGGAATTATGTAATTTATCATCAGTGGCATATTAAATTTTGAAATTTACATCGTTTTGATTGTTAATGTCAGGCATTTCATTAACTATTAAATATTTACATTTAAATGATGATTATAATAGCAAAACTTTTTCCAAAATTTCCATAAATGTGTATTTTAATATTTTACAGAATTTTTCTTTTTTTATGTAAAATAAATTAAATTGAAAAATAAAAATTTCTTATAACTATATAATACATTGAAAAATATTTAAGGAAAAAAATATTTTCCGTATTTTCATTTTAGGGAAATAAAAAAAGATGAAATCGCCAGCGAAGAGTTTATCATTTGTCAATTAGTTTATGATCAGGTTAACAAAATTTTAAAAATCACTCCATCCTTTACAAAAGAATTCAATGCAAAACCTTATTGCATTGGAATTAACAGTCAATATTCAAGAAGTGCTTATCACTATTGGCTGCATCATGCATCACTGGGAATTTCAAAAGAGGATTCAATCAGTGAGAGAAGAATTATAAATAAGGTGTAATTATTTATTTTTGAATTACCACGATTATCTTTCTTTATGTTACATTAAAGTTTCGTTTAAAACTTTTAGATTTTACTGCATCAAAGCGAACTAAGAAAGCTTCAGACAGGGAACGAGTTCACTGCACCGCCTCCGGATCACGTAAAAGTGACGATTTTAGGAGAAATAATTAGTGCTCAGCATTTCGACTACGACTGCGTCACCATTCGTTACATAGTAAATTTGCCTTCTGGCTGGCACTGCACTGATCCCAATGCATTGACGGGAATAACGCACGTGGCTCGTTTTAACAGCCAGGGGACGGCTCATCTATGTCACTTATTTGATCTCGATTTAGCATTTAATTGGACCCATTTACAAGGTTGTTCCATCATCCGTCTATTTCAATTTTCGCTGATCGTAAAAACTAAATAAATATGATCCAAAACGAAAGCCGTTGTTCGTTTCAGATGGCTCCGCTTATTTGCCGTGCATCTTCTTCGAGGTTCTGTCAGTTGATAAATGGAAAATATATCGCAACGAAGGCTACGCTTACGTTACCCTTCCGAAAAATGCCGGAATACACGACTATGGTCTGACGTGCTGGAGGGCAACAGACAATTCCATCAGGTCCAACTTGGAGCGGTTCTTCATTGGTGGAAGTCAGATATTAGAAGATATTTCGTACGTCGGATGCGGAGCAAAAAATAACGTACGGTCACAATTTTTAAATGAAATTTATGCAATTGCAAGTTTAAAATTTAAACTAGAATTCTGTTTCACTTTTTATTTGTTATTTTATTTCAGAAGCGTGTGATGAGCCGATTCGGTTTAAAAACCGAACCAACTGGTCATCTGAAAATAAAGTTGAATATAATCCATCAATCTGAAGCTTTTAAGTGTGAAAAAGAGAAGAGATCTGAATATAGCCATAATATTTTCGGAAGATTAGATACAAACACTTTGTTGGGCAGCGTGAATGCCGTATTAGAAGCATTCAGACAAGCAAGGGAAAAAATGCTGAAAGCGAAGGAAAGCCTGCAAACTGGCTCCGATTAAATGGAGAGACACGTTTAGATGAAGTGGTTGCGGGCAATTTCAGAAGAAATTATTTCGTAATTTGCAAAGACAAAACATGTTTTTCTTTAAGGAAAAAAAATTGATTTTTCAGCTAAGAAAATCGATTTAATTCACAGATTTTGAATGACAGGGGCTTCAAATTTTTTGCTAAAGAAAAATTTTTGATTTTTCGTGAAACGGAACATGGAAAATGTCTTTTGTCTTTGTAATGCATCGCTTTCAGACGTTTCTCCGTTTATTTTTTTCTGCACAATTAACGATTCCATTTATGGTTTTCTTTCTTCTTCTTTTCATTAATTTTAAGTTTTTTTTTCAATCGATTTTCATTTTCAGTTTCTTCGCCTCAAGTTTTAACTTTTTTCAGGAACAAAATGTTCAGAATTTTAGATTCCGAATTACCAGGTTAATCGCTCTCTAAATTTACGAGAAACAACACATATTCTTTTTCCCTCGATTAATTTTCCCAAAGTCTCTTTTTAGGGAAACGATAAAATTACGAAGTTTTCCCGCTAAACAAAAGGCCAAGAATTGCTGCGGGGCTGCGATTTCATTCAGCTACGAATACTGAGGCTGGCACCGAAGGTTTCGACGCCGGGCGCGACTACCAAAATCTCAAAAACGAAAGAACGGGTGAATTAAACTAGGTCCTTTAGCATTATTTTGGACTTCTAAAACATCCATTAATTTAAAAATGTCGACTTGGACAAAGCAGTTCGGCAGACTCATCAGGAAGGCGTAAGTCGGGAATATGTGATGTTCCTTTTGCAATAATGTCGACAGTTGAAATATTTATTGTTTGCATCCGACGCGTCTGACATTTAGGGTGTCATTCTTCGGGGTGCACTCGTCGGTTCTCGCTCGAAAGTGCGGACGCCGCTGAAAATCAGACGCATGTAGGTTAAACCGAAGTTTTTGAGAATGATAAATTCAATGGGTAAAATGCCTATTCCATACATGGAAACTGGTATTCGGTGGCCTTAATAATTTGTTTGCCAGTCGCAATATGCGAAACACCTTCGGAATCAAATTGGACCGATTGCTGGTCTTAATGTTTTTCCTCGGGCACAAGTCGAAACGTCCGCGAGCCGAGCTCTTCGCTTCTGAAAAAAACCGTGAACAAGGCGAGAAAAATGGAACGGACCCATAAAGAATAAAGCACCCTCTCATTAATGTGAAAGAGCGTCCTAAATAAAGCCGCGGAATAATTTTCAGCACAAAATTCCGTCGTTAATTGAGTCGTAAATAATATAACGATAAACCAAGAATGGCGCTTAAAAGGGCTATTTTAGGATTAATCAAAGATTCAGAATTTAGAGGCAACCATTTTCAATTCGATTCGAGCCGAAATCCATTAAAAACGAATGCGAGTCTTAATTTATAACTCGAAAAGCGGCGTGGAACGGGGATGTTCAACCCTTACAAAATAATTTAATCATCCCGCTCCTCGCAACGCGCTTCGAGTCGCGGAAATCGTCAAACTGAAAAAAAATGAAAATTTTTCAGTCTGTCGAGTTTCGGAAGATTCGGAAGAATTTGGAGGAAAAGCGGACATCCGAGGCGTTTCCGCTTTAAAACTCGGGGCAGGAAAGTTTGCTGCCGGATGCGCCCCGCTCCGGTTTCCTTCGTCGCAGGCGAAAAGCACCGCACCTCGTCCGGATGCAGATCTGCCTCGGGCCGTGCTCCACCCGGCAAACTTTTCGGCGTCTTTTCACGGTCTCGCGGGGAACTGGGAAAGCATTTTCAATAGCAAATTGATTTTCCTCCTGACCGCAGATAACCAATTGGCGCCGCTACGTTTTGTTCGCTTTCGCCGACCTCAAAAAGACGAGGATTTCGACACATTTGCGATGGGGATTTCGCGGATGCGGAAACCGTCGCGGGCGCGAACTTCGGCGACCGAATCTAAACCGAAAGCTCGGCTCAAACGCGAATTCTTTCGATAAATTGTCACACGTGCAGCAGTCGACCGAGCGTATCGCCGCCCAGCAAGCTCTGCACAAGCGGCGCATTTCGGCGTCCTTTCCGTCCGGAATTTCCGGCGACACTTCTCAAGACGTGGTCTCTCAGCTGTCCCTATGGCCGACGGGCGCAAAGGCACTTGGTACCTCCCCGGACTTTGCCTGAATCCGGTACGGACTGTTTGTATTTTTTCCTCCTTCGCAAATTGTGCCCCGGCGTAAACTCCCAGAGAAGTGAACGGAGCACGGCTCGAGATGCCAATTCCTTGCATCGCGTTGAACATTTCCGAAAAGCATCGCCGCTCGTCAGATGTGTATCGGGCCTTTCGCATGCTCGGTGCAGTCCAAGAACTGCCGGCCACGTCCACCTAACCCGACGCGAAAGATCGTCATCGTGTGACAATGTCTCTTTGTCTTTTCGCGAACATAAGAACACTTCGATCCCTTCCGCACCAAACGTCATTTCCCTTTTCTCGTCAGATCGGCGTTTTCCTTCAGCATTTCAGCCCGTCAAAACGGCGTTTTGAGGAGGAACGTTCGAGACCAAAGCAGACGAGGTTTCCTGCGTCTCCGTTCCCTAGTGGCTCATTTCGCACCGAAATTCCCAGTCGAGGAGAGGCCCGATCTCGGGAGCAAAACGCTTTTGCCAGCAAACGGCGAAAATCCTCCTAACGTGGCCGATGCCGCATCGTTAGAAACTTCCGGAACCTCGTTTGCATTTCGGTCGGAGTCCGGATCACCTTGCGGGACGATTAAATGGGAGGAGATGCGGGTCGGCACCGGAAGCCTTAATTTTCCGAATTCGGCGGAAATCCTGCGAACGAGCCCCCGTTCTCCAGACCTGGGAAGTCACTCGGACGCCTGCGCACGGCTGGCCGGAGGCACCGTCGCCGTGCGTAAATTTTGCCGATGCCTAAGGTGCAGAACGTCAGGAAAAAGAAAACGCATGAGTGCAATGCGGAGACGAGGGCTCCAGCAATATCGAGTGTCGTCTGAAAGATTCGAAAACAGCTAATTCAAGTTCAAACACGAGTTAATTCGTGACTGGTCAACATTTCGACATCAAAGCGCGAGCAAACTCGTGAACGCGCCAAAAGCGAGCGAATTTCGATGCTGAACTTAGGATCGGGGCCATTTTTTAGCTCGCCAGACGAAAATACGCCACACGGCGATATCGATCCGATGTAGCGCGCGGCGTTGCCGAGTCGATCTGTTCAAAACAAAGCGGCGTTGCCGGTTCCGGCATCATTTGAATGTTAAGACCTTGCACGGCTCGAATTCCACGCTTCCCTCGCTCCGCCATTCATTGCCTTCGTATCTGGCACCGACGAGGAGCGGGCGTTTCTTTCCTTCGTCGGCGGCCTCTTGGATCGCAGAGGAGAAAATCATTTCGCTCTTGCATAACAAATCCACGTCGTTATCTTTGATCGATGTCGTTTTCTTCTACGTCACTGTTCCAATTAATTCGTCCTTTAACTTCGGTTTTCGGCGTCGCCGGCGAAATCGGGGAGCGAGCGATCGCCTCGCGGGCTCGCGGTTCCATTTCCAGAGGCGCTTCGTCTCCTTCCGGAAAGGGACCGGAAAAGCGTGAACGGGATTTCCTTTACCGGGGCCGGGGAAGATCGGAAGCGCGGTTCGCGCGGCGGAGGAACGGGGGCTCGGCAGGAAGTTGGGAAGTTGCCCCTTCCGGAACTTCGGAGCCGCGAGATCCCGAAATATAGCGGGGGCACCGTTCGGAAGTGCTCGAGTCTCTTCGGCCGAGCCAGCGTCCCCGCTGCGTGCCGCATGCCTTCGCATCTGTGTCAGTCTCACGTCGATCCCAGTTAGGGGTGGCGTCGCTCGATCAGTTTCGCTCGTTTCAAATTATTGTCAAATACGATGAGTGTGGCCCCGAGGCTCGCGGAGAGCGGGACGATGGATTCGGACGATGAGCTGAACCTGAAAGAGAGCGACTCCGAGTGTTGGTCTTCCGGTTCGGATCCTTCCTCGGACGGAGACTCCTGGCCGGAGGGATTCGACCACTGTCGACACTTCTTAGATTTCTCTCCCTTGCCGATGAAAAATTTCGGTCCGGGCACGCCGGGACTCGCACGCTGCGAGACCGAAGTTGCGTGGACGATTTATGAATCTCTGAAAAGGAACGTGAAGTTTAAGAAAAGGGAGACGATGCTGGCAATCATCCTGGGTAAGGAGCCCATCGATTTCTTCAATCTGCTCGTCGACGACGGCTTCCTCGCCTCGTTGGTTAAAGAAACCAACAGATATGCCTTTCACGTGCACCGCAGACCCGGAGCGAAAGAAAACTCGAGAATAACGCAGTGGAAAGATCTGGACGTCGGGGAGTTCAAGGTGTTTTTGGGATTGTTGCTCCACATGGGAACGATCCAGCTGAACCGGGTTCAAGACTACTGGAAAACAGGCAGGCTTTTCGATATCCCGATTTTTCCGCAGCAAATGTCCAGAAATCGATTTTCGTTAATAATGGCCTGCCTCAATTTCAATTCGAAATCGGGAGCGTCGAGCAGGCTGGAAAAAGTGAAGCCCCTCGTTGATTACTTCAATGCCAAAATGAACGCCACGTACTACCCCGACCGAGAGCTCTCGCTCGATGAAGGGATGGCTCTGCTCGGGGGGAAGTTGGTTTCCGAAAAAATGATAAACGGGAAGAAACGCGAAAGAATCACGAAGCTTTACATGCTGTCGGAAACGAACGGTCTCGTGTTAAATTTTTTCGTTGATCCCGGAACGAAGGGCGGTCGGGGATGTCCCGCGCGAACGGACAGCATCGCCCTTAAACTGCTCGAGGGAAAACTGATGAACGGGCATTCGGTTTTAATGGACGACCGCTACAGCAGCTACGATCTGGCGAAAAAGCTGCTGTCGCTCGACACGCACTGTACCGGAATGTTACGCGCGGACAGACCCAACAACCCGACGGAAGTAGTGCAGAAGAAGCTGGCGAACAAAGAGCACGCTTCGATGTTCGCGCAGGGAGTGCACGTGGGAATGTGGAAATGGAAGAAAAACTTGCTCTATATAACGACGGAGTTCGGAGAGGAATTTGCGATGGTCAAGAACGGTCGAGGCATGGAATCTCTTAAGCCCAAGGCCCTCGTGGAACTGAGCAAGAGCGGGACTCTCTCGGACCGAATCCGTCAGCTGATGTGCTATTGCCCGCCTTTGACGGAAACGATAAAGTGGCACAAGAAAATGTTCGTCCTCGTGATTCAGTTGCTCCTGATGAACGCGCACAAACTCCATAGCAAGTACTCCGGTCGCCGCAACATGGATTTTTACGATTTCCGCCTCGCGGTGATCGAGTCACTCCTCGGACCGCAGAACGAAAAGCACAAAAGAAACTACGCGCTGTCGGCGGCTCCGCACAAAATCGCCAAGATAAAGGAAAGGGACAAGGGAAATCGCGTGCTGAGGAAAAGATGCCGCCTGTGCTCCAAAAGAGGTACCTACAAAAGGTCCCGGTACCATTGCGAGGCGTGCAAGGAGAAACCGGGACTCTGCATCGAGTGCTTCGATGAGTACCATACACTTTTTTAATGCCGGCGTCTGCTTCGCAGTCGGTTGCAAATGCCCTGTTTGCGGACGACATCAAAGCCTTCCCTCCGTCCTAAACCCCAACGTTCATTGCATTCGGGAACGGCAATTTCGGGACCGGTCATTCGGCTGCGCAGCATCGTCCCAGCACGCAGCCGCCGGCCACAGTTCCTTCCTCCTCTGCGAGAAAGAAGACGCATTCGGAAAATGGGGTTTCAGCAGAGCTCCCTGCTGCTTGCGAGGAAAGCGGGAATCGCCGGCTGCCAGACGGAACGCAAAAGCTTTCGACCCGAACGCGGGCCGCAGTCCGGGATGATTGAACCTCTTCGCCTTTATTTCCGTGTATTGAAGCATAAATAATCCGGGTGGAGAGGTCTCAATCGCCTTGGCAACCCTTCCATCCCCGGCTATTACAACCCTTAAGTTTTTCGAAATTATACGAGAATATTGCGACATGATTTTCGTGCACGAGAAACGCCGGATATTGCGATCGATAAATAGGTTTTCGCCGTCCGGGGATCTGCGACAAACCCGGGGAGGCGGCGACAGGAGGAAACCGAAAAGATTCGGTGGGGAACCAAACGGGAACGTGCCCTTTAACCGTTCACGCAAAACTCGGGGAATTTTACGTTCTTTCACAGCGGAAACGCCGCAAGCTTCTGTCGGTCAATTAGACGAGCAGAAAAATATCAATCATCGTTAATTGACAGCCGTCGGAGACGTCTTCGCGACACGTTTGTGAAAATATGAAAATAATGCAAAACGAAGCGTTCGACTTGTCATGCTTCCCCACGCCCTTAACAAAATGCGAAAGTTGAGGGATCACAAAAGACATTAAAAGCATCGGGTCTTTACACCGAGCATTTCAAAGAGCCAACGCTCAAGGCCGGATTCGGGCCGTTCGGATACCTGATCTCTCGATCCAGGTGGCATTGGGTTTCACAAGCCTCGTTTAAAATGTTTTTCACATTGCCCCCGACTGAAAAATAAAACAATTTAACACGGCGAGAGCGCACAAAACCGTTTCAAATCTCCCGCTCGTCCGAGATGGTCTCGTACCTGCCGAAACCCGGCGAGGCAGCCGCTCGCTCCGGAGCGACACTCGTCCCGGGCACCGGTCGGAGCGACGCTTTTCCCCCCGAAGAGCTCCCGCAGGTGCATCAGGCGCAAGTGGTGGAAAAGCGCGGACTGCCTGCGGGATTTGCAAACCAAATCGGCAGCGCAACCAGCCGAGGTCGAGGTGGGAATCGGTCCGCGCCGCAGTGCCGATCCCCGACGTCCAACGTTGCGAAATGAGCCCGTCGAAATAAATGGAAGCGATAAATTTGTTCGTTCCAATCGCCGTGGCATTAAGCGAGGTTCCGAGCAGCATTCAACGCAAACAGCCGGCAAGGGAAGCGCAGCACGAATATGAATAATGAATTTCGACTTTTCGCTCCCGGAATTCCCGCCGACTCCCGCGGAAGAGGAAAAATTCATTTCAAGCATTTCGCTCGCGCGAGAATGCAGCTCCCGAAAAGCGAAAAAGGAGAAAGAAGGCGACGGGTCGCTCGATGGTAAATAAAGAACTTGCAAAATTGTAAATGGTTTTTTCCCTAAGCAAAATGGCGTCCATAGGCAACCGAACCCCTTTCCTTATTCGGAATCCGCGAGCAAATTCAAGTAAAAGATCATCCGGGATTGGCTTTCAAACGGAGTCATTTATAAAATAATTAATCCATTATAAAAAAAAAATACAGAAATATTACGTTCGCAACGAACTTGGGTGGTGCGGAAGATGGCCCCCATGTTGCCGACGGTTACTAAGGGGAATTAAATTCCCTGCTTTTGAGGAAGTGGAAGGGGAAAGAGAAACTTTATCTTGCACCCCCTCCCATCCTCCGGCGGCAACATCCGAAGCTTCCAGTTTCCCTGCTCACGGTTTTCGCCCCGCTTGGGTGAGATTCAGTGCTCTGCCCGAGAAAAAAAAAAAAAGTTCAAGACTGAAAAAAATTGAGAAAACAATCCCGCGGCAAGGATTCAGAGCAGAAACCGTATTCGCGGAGCACGAATACGAGAAGCCTGGATCGGAGTAAAAATTCCCTTAACCTCTTTTGCGAGCGTCTTGTGCTTTTCTCTCAAATAAGCCGAGCGTGAAATTCCTTTCGTCAAAGGACAGATTTTTTTTTTTTTTTCTGGGCTTTTTCGAAACGAAAATTTACCAATTCATGCAAAGCGCCCGAGTCTCTCCCGCCTGCTCCCGAGAGGATGCGTACATGTGTCTACATAACCTGTCCATTCATACATGTTGAAAGCAAAAAGAAAAAACTTTATTCTTTTATTAACCAAAAGATGCTTCATTTCAATTCTCCTGTCAAAATTCGGGAGTGAATAAAAATTTATAAATAATTATTAAATTAATCGAAATCTGAAAAATTAAAAATCCACGATTAAAAGAAAAAAGAAATTAATGAATTATTGTGGAAATTCAATGCTAAACATTGTTCCTCAGTCAGAACCGCAGAAAGAACTAATTTAGTTCGAGGCTAACACGTTCAAGCGTTACGATCGCACCCAAATTTTAAAATGGCCGACTTTTTAAAGGAGATAGGCGATAGACTCGACTGCAACATCAAATGATATGCTGCGCTTTTTTTCATCAGTTAGGAAGCTATTTCAGATGCACCTGTTACCGAATGAGCATAATTGTTACGCTTTCATTTTCCAAGCTCCGAGAATAAAACGGGAGCATCCAGTTTTTACTCGTCCGGGGAATTCAAAAATAAACCGTTGGAACCGGGATGGATTTTCGGTTTTCCCGCTGCGAAGCCGCGGAGATATCCATCCGGATGAGTCGGGCTTCGATTTAAGGGCGAGAGGCGAAAAGCACGGGGAGCAAGTTCCGGCTGCGAAGCATGGAACGGGAGGCTTTTCTCGGCGTGCACGAATCGCAATTCCAAACGCTTAAACCGGACTTGGTTCATCGATTTTTCCCTTAATAATGCATTCGGAGCCACGTTCCTGGCCTTTCTTGAGTATCGGTATTTGGAGAGACGTCGGCAGGGATAGGGAGAAACACGACGCGGGAAAAGAAGAAAGCAACCGAAGAAAAAGCCTTCTGCCGAGGCTTTCATTGTCTGCAAAACGAATTCCGGTACAGGGAAAAAAGAACCGCGGCAAAAAAAGGAAGAATTCGCGATTGGAACCAATAGAAAAGAAAAATGGTGGCATGCCAACCGGAAGGGCCGCGAATTCGTTCGTAAATCACGGAACGACGCCGCGGCCTCCGAGATCACGCTGCTTCGATAGCAATTTCGGCAGGTGACAATCGCTCCGGAAAAATAATACGTGGAAGTAAATTAGGTGCGAAAACGAGGAAGGAAAAAAAAAATCACTTTTTGTTATGAGATGAGCAACAAAAGACCCGAAACGCTCCCCCTCGATCGGAGAACAAAGGACGCGTTTTTATTTAAAGACGGGGCCTAATCCGGACTCGAACGGAAAAGCTCGTTCGCTTTTCCACGATAACTTCCCGATGCTCCAAGGCGGTGGTTTCGCGGGGAGGCAGCGGCCCCGGGTCAGCCGACGAAAAATCTCCGTCGTCTCCTCTTCCTTCCATTCGGCCGCGAAGACGCGTTCCGCAGCCAAGTACGACGCGTTTGCTTTCGTCGATTTCTCGGCTGCGACCTCCCGAAGACGCGGCAACCTGGCCCTGATTGCCGGTGCGGGACGTCGAGCTGCTCGCCATCCCGCCACTTTCGCGGATTTCCTCGGATTGCCGGTAGAGGCAAGGAGCTGAAGCCGAAGCGACGCGCGAAGCCGGGGAAAACTCCAGTGGAGCAGCGTGAGCGGGCGAGCGATCTCTTGGATCGAGCTTTCCGCGGGTTATTTATAGAAGAGGGCGGTGCTGTTGGACCGACATTTCGGTTCGAAGACACCACAAAATTTCCTCCCGCGGGTCTCGGGTTACCGCCGAAATTTCAAACGCATCGCGTCCTTGTCCCAAATTTTTTCCTTCGCCCTTTCGATCCTCTGCCTCCGTCTCTTCCCGCGGTTCCCCTGGCGAATGCAGCAGAATGCCCTGCTTTTCGGCGACGAAGACTTCATCTGTGGAGCTCTCTGCCTTTGTTAGACCGCTCGCAAGGCAGCGGACAAAGGAGCGATCGCGGAAGGCAAAATTTATATTTGAAACGAGCGAAACGTCCTTTTGCCGCTTCGGTTCTTACCCGAGAAAAGTTTCGAAGCATTTTTTTAATCCTCGGTTTGGACGTCGCCGAGGGTTTTTCCGTCGAGACCGCGGCAAATGAGGCGCAATAGGCTCTGGAGCAAAGGCACAAAGATGTTTGCCGCGACTTGGCAACGCCGCGATCGTGGGGATTTGAGGGTTGAAAAGGAGAACTCGGAGGGGCAGCGGGGACGGGAGCGAATCCGGAGGCAAATGACAATTCTCATGGGGAATCACCACGTCAAATGTTTTGACTTATACGAGGGAGTTTCAAAAATTTTCATTAAAAAAAAATTGTCAAAATTTACCCATTTTTCGGCTCGCTCCACGTTCGAGCGCTCAATCCGGGGTAAGAAAAATAAACAACGTATTTAACTGCGGATTCCCAGCGCTATTTTTAAACGCGAACAGTCACATTTTATGTACAAAATGGAAGGAGGCTTAATTTCGTGGCCTCGGTCAATCCTTTTTCCTGTTGCGGGAAAAAACTTAATAAAGATCAGACCGTGAGGAAGTCGGGAAAACTAAGTTTTCCGAACGCGTTCTGACGGAGATATGCGAGTTCCGCATATATTTATTTCTTGTTATGCATCCGACGACCCAAGAGAACAATTTTAAGGATCGTTCTTCGGTTTAAAGCACCTCAACCAACCGGAAAAACTACGGAAGTCATCGGTCCGGGAGGAAGGATTCGTAGGTGCTTCTGGCGCCGAAGTTCGGCCTTCCGGAAATTCCGATTACCCACGTCGTGAATCATGCAATGCAAAAAAACAAGTTCAGGCGAAAGTTTCCCGGGATTTCCCTCGGCATTTTCCCGGAGGTCTTTCGGGAAGGCGCGGAGGTGAAGCGGGCAAAAGGGCGAAGCGGCATTCCTGCCGGGACGTTTCCCCGGGGGCGGCGTCGACGGACGCAGCAACAACGGTCGGGAGAGAGGAAAGCATCGCTAGCAGAAGAAATCCGGAGGAAGAAGGCTGCAGACTCCGACTTCAGGTAAACTGGGTTGCCGCTCGGGCATCGTGCGCAGTGGCGCAGCCAGGGGGACGAGGTGCGTGTTCGACGTCGGGCAGCTCGATCCCGCGTTTCGGCTCTCAACGGGCTTGCACGCGCCCGGACGGTCTCCCACGACGTCCCATCAATCAACCTGCCCCCGAAAAACTTCAGTTGTGATCGCAACCCGAAACGCCAGTACGAAAAGACCGCAAACGCAAACGAACTAATGGTAACGCCAAACGATTTGCGTTCAAACCTGAATTTTTTTCAACCGTTACTAAATAATTTAATATATTTATGCACATCATGTCCGTAATTGTCCCTGAACTTTCGCATTCTACGGTAAAATCGCAAATTGCGCGAATCCTCGTCCGTTCGGATCGAATTTCGGTCTGTCAACGCTTCTTTTCCCTTGCCCGACGTCCGTGGAATTCCGGCACCGGAGCGCGGTTGCCGGGCTGGAAGCGACCGCGCCAACGAGAGCGGGGCCCCAAGTCGCCGCGGACGAATTTAACGCCGCGAAGTTTTGCAACCGCGAAAGCTTATCGCGGGGCACTTGGTCGCGAGGCGAACGTTCGTCGAAGCCGCAAGCGATCGGGCGAGCTCGGGAATCGAGGGCACTTTCGCGACCCGCGAGGCGGTGACGCCGCAATCTTTTCCGAGCTTCTGGCCCTTTGAGGCACGGGAAAATTTCTGCGAGCAACGAATTTTCCTCCGTCGCGACTGGCAGCGTCTCTTTCGTTGCGAACGCGCGAATTTGACAAATCGAATAAACGATTCCCCGAGACTTAAGCGTGACTTTCCAAGCACGGCGGAAAACGTGTCGGAGGGATGCGACGCCCGAACGCGTCACCGAAAGCTCTTGCCACCTTAAAACCCGTCGCATCCTGCTCGGGTGGTTTTCCTCTCCCGAAGTTTCCACGCGGGGAGCAAGCATTAACTCGACCTGACCCGGTCAGGAAAAAAGGAAGCTCCCCGAACGAGAGAAGGGTGGACAGCGCGAGAGCGAACCCGAATACGACGACGCTTTAAAACGGTGACTTTCGTGTTAAATCCAAAAGTGGGGCACGTTAAAAGCGGAGTGTTGCTCTATTCGAGGGAGGCGGGGAGGCAGCCTGTGCTTTGCTTCGTTTAACACGTTTGCCGCCGCGGGAGAAAATGAAGCGGGCACCCGGCGGCGGCGGTTTTCCTCTTCCCGGAGACGGACTCAAAGCTCCACGATCCCCGGGGATCGCATGGGAGGAACCTGGAGCGATCGAGGAACCGGAAAGTTCGGGGCAATCCTTCGGAATGAGGTTTACCTCGCCGAAGCCTCCCATCCCGAGGTTCGACAGAGCAAGCAAGCTGCGGCAATGCAGAATCTCCGGGTAGACTTCCGACGCGTCGGAAGAAGAGCGTCTCGAAGGTTCATCAACGACGTTCGCAACGAGTCGAAGTGGGGAACGATTCAAAATTTACGCGCACATAGTGCTCGAGCAGAAGCCACGGAAGCAGGTAAACGCTCACCACAAGGTACAATTGCTCGGGTGGAGCAAATAGTCAGTAATATTTTGTGGACTGAAGCCACTTGAGGTTGTAAATAAAATTTTGCATTCATTCCGCTGGTCGCCGAAACTGGGGAAGCACCGCGAAACGCCGCCCTACGTAGTGGGGCAGTTTTTTTACCGGCAAAATATCGATTATTCGCAGTTGAATTGTGCTGAAATTTAATTTTGAATTATTTTCGGATAAACTATTGATTTCAATTATATTTATAAATAATTTCAAGGTAAAACATTTATTTTATATATGTACAACTGCAACCATATATTTTAAACCGATGTTAACATTTTTCTAACGTTCAGGCTTAAGGGGGGGAGATCGAAAGTTTCCAAAAAAGCGTGGCCCCCTGCCTCTTCGTCTACAGCGGGAAAATATAAGCCCCGACATTCTTTTTTATTTCACGTTGCACGATGGGCAAACGTGGCCGAAGAATTTTTTTGCGGCCGCAAATTTTGCCAACCTTACGCGATGCTGGGAACAAGGCGCGCAGCGTCTTCGTGCGGGAAAGCCGCGTTTCCTCCAGTTCAGGCCCAAACGAATGGCGGTTTTTTTTTTTTGAATCGTTCGGTATAAAATTCCGAATAACGAGGCGAACGGAGTGAAATTGATCCGCTTCGGTTTCCGCAGCGAAACGCTTTGGAAAACATCTCGGAAAACGCGGCGCGATCTGGAAAGATGGTAAAAATCGGAAATTTCGAGAAAAGCAAGGTTCGACGAATGGAGAGCGGGTCCTTAATACGGCACTGAAAAGCGATTCCCTTCCCTCCCCCTACGTCATTCGCCGGGCTTCCGTTGATGCAGGATGGCTGCCCCCTCCCGCTTTAACATGGACTCTTCCCAAAACCTGTTTGCAAGCCTATAGCTCGCTTTTGTTCGACTCGTTTGAAATACTTCCATAAAATATCCTACGATTTTAGGCTTTCAATGGTTCAATGACTTCCTTTTTTCGTTTTTTTTAAATCTTCGGGTAACTTGTGTAAGAAAATCGCTGGTCTCATCATCATTATCATCTCATTACCACCGTCGCAGTCATCATTATCATCGTGATGGATTCCTCGTTTTTATCATTTATTGATGTTCAGTGATAAAGCGTTGTCGTTATCAATGAATTTTCTTTCAAGATCCGTAAATTTCTCGTCTTTTTTTATTTTACGTCATCGGATTTCACGCGCACGGTTCGGGCCAACGAAAAATCTGAGGGAAAAATCGGGAGGCGACCAATAATCGAAGCCGAATCGGTAAAGAAATAACTGACATTTTTTTGACTTTTTATTTCGTTTCGTTTTATTTTTATTCTCTTTTTTTTTTTTTTTTTTTTTTTTACGTCAAAAAGGAAAGAATTGAAAACGTGTATCATATCTCCTGATTTGGCAACACTGCATCTTGGCTTAGCTTATTTTTTTTGTAATACTCCAAAAAATATGTTATACGAAGATATAGTTTTTTTCTTACGTTTCGAAAAGGGAATTTTACGAATGTATTTTTTTTTTTTAATTTTTTGATCAGTGAAAAAATTAGTTGTAGTTGAAAAACTGTTTTTAGCAATTAAACAAAAGGAAAAATGTCGGGCAAGTAAATTTTTTAAAAAGAATACAAGGTGTCTTTCATTTCTATAATGGCGTGGTTCAGTCGGGTTCGTGAAAAGTACGATTCTACTTAATTAATAACATTAAGCCTTCGGGAAGGTGTAGGATATTTTTTAATTTTTATTCCGAAATTTATTTATTTTACTTTGAAAGAAAAAAAATGTGTAAACATATGTGCTTGAGAGAAATCCGTGAAATAAGGAAAAAATGAGTTGCAAGAACGTGAACCGTTATTCCTCCACTCCTATGGTTCGTCGACAATATGGCGACGTTAATGAAAATTCGTATTTTATCTATCTACAAAACTAACATTTAGTACTTTTTTTTTATAATATTAAAAATTGTGGATTTTTTTTCTTTTAATCTTAAAAAGTGAGTTTTCGGAGTTTCGCTTCAGAATTTTTGATGTTGCTGCCGTTTATTTTTTTTTAATAGTGGAAGTTTATTTGCCTGCTTTTTGTCTTTCAGAAATATCGAACTCGTGTCTCATAATCTAGTGATTCAACGAGTTTTTAAAATAATTTTCCTTCTCCAGAGTCAGATGAGAAAAATGGCTTGAAAAAAATTTCTAAAATAATTTATTAAAATTTGGTGATTTTTAAAAAAAATTTAAAAAAGTGAAAATTGTTTTTCGGAGTGCTGTGTCAAAAATTGATCGTGGCGGCGCTCGAAATTTTGGGGCCCCCCGTTGAGGGCAGTTTTTTTCATCGATATTATGGAAGCAGTTCAACCTTCGGTAGTTCATCTAGATCATGGCGGTATGCCTCCACAATCACAAATGGCTTACGTCCAACGAAATTCTGCATTGCACAACAGCATCCGGTAAGGATGTTAACTTTTACTTCACATTTGAAAAAATCTTGTTTTTTGTGCAAAACTCGAGAGAACCGGGTAGATTTTATGCAACTGCTTTTTTACCTCGAAAATTTCAGAACAAAAGAACAAAGTCTAGGGGCCATATGTATAGAAATATAATTGTCTGGGAGTGCATCCTGCATTTTATGATTTTAAATAAAATGGGAGATTTCCGTTTCCATGGCGGAATGACTCTAATTTCTTTAAACGAACTGAAATATTGGTTTGTATATTACAAAAGTAGTTTTGATTACCATTATATTTCACAATGTTGAAGAAGGGAAAAGTTGCAAATCATAAATTCGCCATAAACTAATTTTCAATATTAGCTATTTAAAATTAAAACACTAAACAGTGAAAAATATAGAAAAAATAGATATTGATGAACTCTCATTTTTATCCTAAAAAGTATGTTCAAATAGTGAACCATATATTTCAATTAAGAGAATTCAATTTCAATCAAGAATGGTTGAAAAGAAAATGTGATTAATGAACAGCCTTATTATTGAAAGATTGAGTAAATTTATAATTTAAGAAAAATAGATTAAAAAGGAAACCATAAAGGGTAGGAAACAGTTGGTAGTTATAATTATAAATCTTTGAAATTAATTTTTATCAAGCCAAATACAATTTTATAATTGTTATTAAATAAAAGGAATAAATCACATTGCTTAATCACATTTCATTATTAAAATTATGAAATATTAAAAATTAAAATTTTTTTTTAATGAATTATTTCAAATCAAGTAAAATGAAAGTTGAAATTTATTGAGTTTAATATTCAATTTTCGAAAATAAATGCACTAACTATTTTGTTCCTTGTGGAAAAATACAAAAATTTGTTCTTGTAATACAAATTTGAATATCTGACTCATAGATTGTTGTATCTTATTTCTCTTGCAGATAAAAAAGATTTAAAATTCTGTCTTGGGACACATTTACAAATTTAATTTTTTAGAGATAAATAATTGAACAAAACTATGTAATTGCATTCATTTATGTTTTTATCTGTTTGAATTTTAAAAATGAATGGTGTTTTTTTAATAATGGCATATTTTACTTAGTTTAAAAGTTGAGTAAATAGCCCATGTTGGAAGTCTTAGTTATGTGTACCTTTATTGTTTTTTTTTTTTACAAAAAATTAGAATTGAGAAGTATTACAGAGAATGATATACTTTTCACATATTATTATTATTTTTCTTATAATAATGTAAGCCATTCTATTTCTTAATTTTCTTTGTTTACACTATTTTTCATGGCTGTCAAGTATCTAGGAAGCATCTAGTCTGGGTCTTTTTGCCAAAATATTCATTAAAAATTTGTAAAAAAAAAAATATGTAAATTCAGAATTTTTTGTTCATGTGAAAGAAGGTTATGCAGGTACTGTTTAAGTGCCAAATAAGAATGATTTGGTTGATGTTGTTCATGTCAGGAAAAAAAAATTGAAATGAATTTATAGTGGAACAATTAATAATGTTGATTTGTTAAATGTGTGGGGCATAATTCTAAGATAAAAATATTTTAAAACAGAAATCCATGTAAATGAATTTAGTTTTCTACATTTTATTAACGTTGATTAATAAAATTTATTTGTAAAAAGTTGGCTTTTGCTGAAATTTTGGCAGTTGTGCAATGAAGGTGATTGTTATATCTCAACATGTGGATAGAAGTGTTTCTTTTACGTGTAATTACAAAAGAATTATAATAAGAGATAATCATCATCTGAAATTGAAATTCTCTTCACTTGATCAGGTTAAAAAATGCCACTTTGTGTGACTGATATGAATTCTTTAGCTCCATTCTATGTTGTGTACGCGTTTAGATAAGATATGCTGGAACTTCATATTTTGACCGTTAAAACACTATTTTTAAAGTTTCAGAATGCAGTAATTTGTCATTGGATAATTTGGATTGACCTACAAATTGTTTTTGTGGAAATGGATTTTTGATAATTTTTTCATTTGGAAAATAATTTTCAATTTATTTGTGTATTTTTATTTTGATATAAATCTGAATAAGGTGATTTCCACAAATTTGAATGCTGGGAATCTGAAAAATTAAAATGTTGATTCAGATGTTATCTATATGTATTAAATTGCCGTTGAATTCTTAAATTAATTATTATATATTAATTGTGTGAATAACCCTAACCTAACTTGAATTAATTGTTCCCGTTATTAATATCTTCGTACATCATGTTCAGTTCTTTTTGTCATTTTGAAGGCATTCTTTTTGTAAATTGTCTTTTCCCAAATTAATTGTTAGATTTTATCATAATTTTCAAATTGAATTTAAATGAGAATTAGTAAAAATGCTTCCACTTATGTGGTGCACCAGATTTTTTTGTATTTTAATTCGGCCAATGCTGCAAAATCCAAAGATCAACGCCCTAAGCTAAATTTAAATTTTCTCCCGCATTTTTTCCTCGTATATTTCTAAAGATTCCCTTATTAAATGCAAATTTTAATTTTTTGTTTAGTTAATCAAACGGAAAAAGTTTGGTCATGTGCAGTATTATGATTTGCTTTTTCATACAGGGAAACTATTTACTGCCTTTTTTTAATTTCTGCATCCTAGCTTTAAAAACCTTTTTTTAAAATTCTTTTTAGTTTGGGCACAAAGCGCGAGCTACCCCTTTTTAGATCTTGGTTCCCTTTTTTGAACTATATCGAATAACGTTTGATGTTGGTGAGAAATTTTTGTTGAATTCACAAATTTGGCAATGATTTGAGAAAATTGCCAACGGACGTGGAAATAATTTTATAATTTCTCAAGTTTGCCTTATTCTTAACTCTAATTCTTTGTAATTTGCTCATTGTCGCGGGAAGAAAAGGAGAAAATGTCGTGTTTTTATTTCTTTATTGTTCTCTTGGCAATATTTTTCCGCAAGATTGAAGAAGTAAATTTTCATCCATTTTGACGGCTTCGGGGAAGGAGCCTGCAAAATTTTAAAAATCTCGAGGTTTTCAAAAGATTGGCAACGTCGCAACCTTAACAAATAATTTTTTTCTCTATTTTTGAGTCATGAGCGAATGCGGAGCAAGAGCGGGCGTTCTCAGTACTTAAAAGGAGCAACGTTGAACGAAAATGACTCAATTTCGCTATAAGTAGGGAAAAATTCACCCGACCAATGTGATCTGTATGTTTCATGTGTGTGTTATGAGTTCATATCTGAAGGTCAAATGGTCAAAACATAGACATCCTTCGTCGTATGAATGTTAAATGCGGGATGCGTCATTTTAACTTTTTCTCGGCCGTAAACGTCAAAAAATTCACTGGTTATATGCAAATTATTTCGATTGACAAAGTAGACGGCAGGTTTTCTTCGCATAAAAGGAGCGGTTTAATCCTGCAGCAGGTATTGAAGCTTCTCCCGATACATTGAAACTGTCAATTTTCGATTGTTCCGAGGCCCCCGTGACGCGATCCCATTTCTAATTCTTCCCAAATTTGAGTTTCAAATTGTATTTATAATTTTTTTCGAACTCGATTTTTGTAATTTACTTTATATTTTTATAGGAAACGTTTTGCGAACGCGAATTCCCGTAAGCGGTTGATTTTGTAATGGAATAGGCCTCGGGCGGCTTCAATTGCTAGTGACAAGATTTTTTAAATTAAAAAATGCTGCTAATACATTTGGCTCTCGCTTCCAATCTTAAGATGTAAATAAATAGATTTTCGGGCCCACGAAGCGAAAAATTCCCAGTTTGAAATTTCGTCTTCCTCAGAAACAAGTTATTTTATTTTGCGAAAATATATGTATTAATTTCAGTTCCGGGAGATGCTTAAGAGTATGGAGAAAGGCTCTAGGTCGAGGATTTGCGAGGTCTCCGCCTCCGTGGGGGAAAGGAGACGGGAATGACGCTCTCGTTAAACCTTGTCGAGCCCGTTGGTCTTGTCATATTCATTTCCCTTGCATCGGTCTCATTTTGCCCTATGCCGAAGCAGATTTTACGGATGGAACAATGGAGCATCGGGTTTCCGCTTTCAGCTCCCGCATTTTCATCGTCAGGCTTCGAATCCTGGGAGCTCGGCGCGAGCTCCTTCCACAAATGCTGGAAAATGCGATGGAAGCTCCTTTTTCGTTCCCCGGAGAAGCAAGTCGGTTCGGATGGCGGAAAGGCTCGACTAACCGGGGTTATCTAAGTAATTTGGGCAGCGTGCGGAACCTTCCGGTTCGATTGTATTACGATCTTTTCGTTTGGGTGCACTGCGGCGGGACCGACTTATTGTTTTGTTTAAATTATCCGCAGCAATAACATTCGAGTTGTACGGCAAAAGGAAGATTAAAAACAAATTTTGTTTTGTAATCTGCAGGAAATTTAAAAGCATTTTTAAAAAGAAATCTTTGTTTTCATTTACTGTTGCGAAGGCGATTTGGGGGTTTTAAATATCGATTATTCGTTTTTCCAGATTTCCGCATTTCGGTAATGCAAGTTTGAGCAATGTTTGCCGGCCGCATCAAAAAATTTACGGCCTTTATAAATCTAGCTGCAATGCATGGAAAGATTTTGGGCGCGCATCAAAAGGCAACCATAAAACGAGAAGGAAGTAGTTTTTAGCCTTAGGCACTGGGGAAGTGACGCGATGGTGGTTTTCGCCTTTTCAGACGGAAGCGTCGCGGCGTCCGCAATTTCCACATTGTTCGGTACGGACCTGGAAAAGCGATGGCTGATTCATAAAACCGTATGAGCGAGATGCATTTTAGCAAATTGAATTAAGATAGGATGAGGCTTTGTCTCTGATAACGAGGCAATTTTGAAAGTAATTGCGAGATAAGGGGAACGGAAAGAAAACGCGCTGAAGTGGATCGCAGCCGCGTTGCTCGGCGCGCAACGGGGACTGCGTTTTCAAATGTGTTTTTTAATGGATTCCCCACTTTTCGCCCGAGGTTTCTTAGGTCGTGGAAAAAACCTATGACGAAGCTCGCTTTATTTGGCGCTGCGACGTGGCCGAAGGTTTCCGAACGTCTTTCGCCGGGCAAAGGGGTTCCTTGGGGTTGACCGCGGAAGGTGAAGATTCGCATGTGGCAACGCGTCTTCAGAAGCGTTCCACGAGAACGGTCCGAAATTGGAAATAGCTGCTCGCTTTCAAGTTTTAATTACTCTCCGCGACTACGTGTACTTATCCATAAATTCCGCCATTTGGTTTTAATTACGGTTGCGAAGTGAATAATTCTCGTGGTTCGCCGGGTGCTTATGGTGCTCGGACCGAAAGGCGAGGGGGGAGGCCGGGAAACGGAGCACCGACGCCGGGTTGCTCCCGTCGAAGTCCGCCGTTCGAGGCACGAAAGGCTGGAGGCGTTGAACTCTTGAGGAGATATAAATGGAAAGTAAATAATTCGATGCCTGTTTCATCAGTTTCTTACCTTCGGACTTTAAAATAAATAAATTGCTTGCCGTGTGTCGGCAACGCACAAGTAGATTCTGCAATTGGAAGTCGCTTCCCCTCCTTCGTTCGCGTTGTGTGCGCGTATGTCGCAATGATGACGGTGGATGAAGTATGCCCGCACTTGTTTTTATGCGATGCGCACGGTCGGCCGTTCGTTCCTCTTCGTTCGATGTAATGGCTGCCTGGAAGTTTGCCTTTTCCCCACCCCGCACGGCGTCGGACGAAGCGATTTGCACACTTCGCGATGGAAGTCCTTGATTGCCGATTTAACTTGGCGGCGGCGGTGGAAGGAGGAAAGCATTCGGCGAGGTCACATATTTGCTTCTCCAACCAGATAATTTCAGTTACTTTTTTGGTCGAGTAGCTTTTGCGAGGAGGAAAAAAATAAATAAAAACCAGTTTGAAAAAGTTACATGCTTCGTTGAAGCTCCGAAAATAAAAAAACACCAAATGATAAGAAATGCGTGAGGAAGAAATGTCGGTGGCAAAGGAAAAAAAATCGTGGTGGAAACGAATCTTGTGGTTTCAAGTTCGAAGGCGAAATTTGGCAATGTCGCTCATGTATGGTGTGTATGCAAGTTGATTGAAATAAAAATAATGCTGCGTTGCCGGATCGCCCGACGAAACGTCGACTTTCCGACCTCCTCTTTTCAACGAATTATTATTGTTATCATCATTATTATCATTATTATTATTAAAAATATTATTGTTATCATCATTATTAATTTTATCTTGTCCAGTCTTCCTCTGCGAATTCGGGTGCATGCGAATTCCTTAATTTTTTTTCGCGATTTAATACATTAAATCGGAATGGCAATTTTCAAATACGACAAGGGAAAATTTTCACGTTGATTTTGCACGAGTTTCTTACCGGAGAACGAACGTTAAAAGACCGCCGGCAGCGATCAGAACGGGGACTCGGTCTTCTTGCGTTTGGCAGAAGTCGTAACGGAAGGGACGCGGACGCGTGTTCCGTCAGGTAAATCACGTTTTCGGAGGCGTTCGGCGGTCCGCTTCATGTTCGGCTCGACCGTTGCAGCCGGCAGCGCTGCCCGGACCGGGATCGCTGCGCTGCACCCGAAAGCCTCCGCATTACGGTTCCTTCGTTTTGGGACGAGGGAGGCAGCGAAGCTCTCGCCTCGCCCGGAGGCGCGAGGCTTCGAATTCGAAACTTTCCTTGTGAAATTAATGGGACGTCGGACATTAATCGCCGATGCTTTCCTCCCGAGAACCGAGGTTCGCGTATGTTGAACATGCGTAATATTTCATTTTCGGATCGAATCTTGCTGGATGTTTCAAGGCCTTGCCCGGACGAATGGTAACACGAATTTTTTTCGATTTCCACTTGGCCCGAATAACTGTAAAAAACATTTCCAAGCCCGGGCGCCCGTCTCGGGTCTTTCGGCATTCGCACGACGTTTCTCCCGTTCGGTAATTGCGCTCCGGTAACAAACTTGAACCGTTAAAGGAGCTGCTCTTGGATCTGTTTTCGGGTGACCCGTTGGACGTGCGGCGTTCGGTCGAAACGTTTGCTTTGCGTTCTTGCGACGAATTCCGCACGCGAAACGCCCGACGGTTTGCTCGGGGCGGGAATCGGGGAGAAGGGAGGTGCCTCGATCGACTGGTTTCCCGTTTTAGCATTCGGGAAAAAATTTTGTAAACCATCAAAATAATTACGATCTTTTTATCTTTAATAAGGCGTTAAAACTTGTTTGGGAAACTTTTAGTATACTCGTTTTATATATATGTGGATAAAAAGAAAAAAAATTCATCTTATTTACTTTTCATTTTTTACGTCCGGATTTTCGATAAATGCAGGTTCCGATCCTTTTTGTAAATGGCGGGGGCCGACTGCGAGAACGGCGGTTTTTGTCGTTTTCGAAAAAGGCTCTTCGGAACGCGAAAGGCGAACGCTGAACTGGAAACTTGCTTCTTGCGGTTTTCCTCGTTGGGAATATTCTGCAATCGAGTGGAATATGTAATGTCGCTTATTTTACACGTTTCGTTTTGGAGAATGGTTAGTTGGTGGAGTTGCCGCAAACTCGCGCGGGGGACTCCGAAATTTTTTTTCGGCCACGATCTGAGACATGAACAAGGTGGGGAAATCGAGAGGTCCCGGATCTGCGTAGTCGAAACGTGGGATATCGAATGGAAATTTATCGTTTTCGGAGCCCGGGTTCTTTTCGAACGCCCACCAGGTACGCACGAGAACGGAGGTGTTCGACTTGCGTCGCTCTCCTTAGGAAATTTGTTTTTGCGCCGAGCGGGGCTCATGACGGCGTAAGGCAATGCGCAGTTCACGTTTATCGCCATCGGGAATAACGAGTTTGGTTGTTTTCGCACTTGGCTGTGCAAAAATATTTTTATTTTGGGCATCGATGGATGAGAATTCGAGATCCGTCGTTTCTTTTTTGAAATTTTGCCTTTGCTCTGGGGTCTTGTCCCGAGTGCCGTGAGCTTCCGTTCTCGCCTCTTAACCTGCACCCGCGAAATTTCTTTCCTTGCATTTGTGTCGAGGATCTGCTTCTCCCATAAATCCGTTTTTATCGTTACCTTCGTGTAACGGCGCATAAATTTTATTAGCATCGACTTGCGAACGGTTTAAACGGGGACGGATGTTGCCGACGAATCGCTGCGCTTTTTCGTTTGGATCTCTTTTTCCTTAGTTTTCCTTCGTCGTTTTTATCCGCGCGCAAAAAAACTGGAAACTAAAATTTACTTTCCGATGGGGTTCGGGACGTGGGGAGTTTTCCCGCTGCGGATTATATCCAAGAAGAGAGGTCATTTCGCATGGATGCCGCGTGGAAAACTGAAGTCGAACTTTCGAATTGAAATTTTTGCTTTTTATTTCGATGCCCGTCGGCTTCGATGAGTCGGCCGATAAAATAAACGGACGACGATCGACTATCATGGGGAAACCCAGGAAATTTTTTTTTTGCCTTCTAAATGTGATCGAAGCGAATGAATTTGCCCGAATCGTAAAAATCGACACGTTTTTAGGGAATTTTTTTTTCTCAAGTTTGATGCCACGAATCGGCGGTCGTAAAACACGTCGAACGGAGAGATCGCAATTGCTCGTTTTTTGAACGAATCGAAACTTTGATCGCCAAACTTTAATTTGCTGACGCCCCGGACCGTTCGCAATGACCCGGATAATGCGCTGATAGAGTCGGTTTCATTGCGGGAAACTTCATTGTTTCGTTTCTCCGGGGGGGGGGAGGAGGGTTAACGTTTGCCCTGCGTCGCATATGCAGACGCAACGGAACAGCATCCGAAAAAGTGGGAAAGAAGCAATTTTCCAGGTTCCCGCGCGATAAGCGAGAGAAAAAGAAAAATTCGTTGATTTGTCCGGGTTTAAAATTTCGAGCAAATCATGAATCGTGTGACGCCGATCGCCATTTTGAATTCTCCGAGGTTATGTTGAACCTTGACTCGAACGGTCTCCAGCGGAGTCTCGCTACCAGGCGATGTTTTCGATGGTGCGACCGGAGCCCTCCGAAGAGGATCGATCCGTCGCCTCGATCGACGCATCTCCGGGGCTCGGGCCGCTAAATTTTTGCAGAGCGTTCCCGGGATCCTGGGCCCGGAACCGGAAATTGGGTTTTCGCTCTGCGATCGAATGAGTCGAGAAACGTGTCAGAAACAAGAGACGTTAACTTATGCTTTGCCGAGATGCCGTCCCAAAATAATGTGTCGCGTATATTTGGCGATCACGAAAATAGCGAGTTTTCCTCGTAGGTTTCCTCCGCGGTGTAAAGAAGGGCAAAGGCCTCAAAGAATCGTTGGATTCCGCTTCTTTTTCTTTTCAGATGAAGTAAATGAGATATTTACGACCGATGGAAAGTTGCATTTCGAATTCGTTTTTCTCTTAATTACTACCAGCATTTTCGCACATCCAAGTTTTTTTTTTTGTTCGGATGTCGTGACGGCCATCTTTATCCGCCTTCACTTGAGAAAGAGAGCGATCGCATTGGCCTTATTTAAAACGTGTCGCCGGAAGAGCCGCCTCTTAATTCCCCGAGGGCATAAAAAGCCGATTATTCGTTTCGGTTTCGCATCCATCCGAGCCCGCCAAGCGACGGTTTCCCTTCTCGCTCCGGTTACGCCTTTGGGTAGGCTCCGCATTCGGGAAAAGAAATGACAGTGGCGGAAATTTCGAGAGATGAACGAAAACCGAGAACTCGTAACGATCGACGAAGGGTTGGAATATAAAATGGCAACGTCACTTTAAATAACTCGATGTGGCAACGTCCATACCCAATGCTATTCACGTTGCTAGATCTCCCAAGTCAAACTTCCTACGCCCTTTCGGTTCAGCTGCTCGGATCTCCCTCGCCGCGACAAAGCCCCTACCCTTCTCCCTTCCGCCCCGGTGCCCTTTCTAGCTGCCCTTCCACCCGTCTCGCGCTGCCCGCACCCTTGCAAGGCCGAATCATTTTTCGTTTTTTACCCCTTGGCCTCCACCGAATAAACATCCGAATAAAATTTATGATAATTTTAAGGGAAATAAATATTCTCGATTTTTGTTTTTTCCCCAGTTTAGAGCCGAAGCGGGAAAGCAATCGCTTTGTTTTATCATTTCTTTCTGGCATTTTCCACTTGTTCTCGGATCGGGAAAAATTATTTTCCATCGAGCGGGACGAAGCCTCGCCTGCTAATTAATGGAACGCTCCGCAGATTCGCTGGAAGCAGTTGAAATTCGTAGCTCTCGATTGTCTCCATTGAGATTTTTCGGAGCTGGCGGCCATTTTGTTACGTCACAAGGAAATATCCATTTTCCAGGAGCGCGACGAACCGCCGGTAATCGGAAATACCCGGCGACCTGCGCTTCGCGCGCCGGCGTGCCTGGGATTTTCGCATTTCTGCCGGGAGCCCCCTCGATGATTTCGACTTTGCCCCGGGAATCTTTCAAATTTTCCCCCAGGTCTGCGAACAATTTCATTATCCGCGGAGTCCTTGAAGAGATATTTTTCCAGCCTAATAATCGGAAGGGTTCAAGGGGTCGCGAGAAATGGAGCGGTTTTCTCCGTCGGCAAAAAAGGTTGCGAATTTGGGGAAGCCGGGGCGGTTCCTGAGGGAGAGCTCGGTCTCCGGGAATTTTCGAAGTGAATCCCGGGAACTCTTCCATCCCGCGAAATTTGGTCGCTTGCTCCGTTTTTGAGGAAAATTATTCTTTGTTAGTCCATGCAGCAGCCTTAAGTAAAACTTCGAAATGTTTTTAGCATTTCACGTCCACGGCGAAATTTCCCGGCGTGGTCCTCCGGAAAAACCGAAATGGGGAGTCGAAAGAGGCGATGTCTTTAAGTGGTGGTTTCAATGGGTTAATTAAATTAGTTAATCTTTGTTATTAAATTGTATAGAAATGTTGATTGACTGCTAGGTTCGTAATAAATTATTCGCGGTTGACGTCTTGTGGGGTGTAGATTTTCCGACGTGGTTTCGTCCTGGGAAAAACAGCATGCATCAATTTCTCATATTTTTTATCCGCGGAAGAGTGGAAAAAGCGTATCGGGTTCAGCAGTGCAAGGAGAAGGGAAAAAATTTCTGCCATTTGTTCTTGACAGAGGGCAATTCTCGTTAATTTGAGGGACGAAGCGGAAGTTGGTTTGTAGAGGCAGCTAGCAATGGAAGACGGGTGACGTTTGTTGGTTCGTAACAATAGAAGAAGGGAACCGTTTCCACGTCCTTGCCTTGGTTGAGTTGCTTTTCGCAAGTATTGGCACAAAGGGATCCCGTTTCTTCTCCTTCCTCCGTGTCTTGAACGTGGTTGCAGCGCGAGGCCTCCGAGATTTTGGTCCAAGCCTTTTTTGTATTTTTCGCACGTCGAAATTCGCTGGCAGCGCTTTCACTCTTATGGTTTCCGCGCAGCTTCAATCGCCCGTGGAAATTTTAACCGCACTTGCCGAAAAATGAAAGAATCGCTTCGCTTGTTTGCGCTTTGCTTTCGTTACATAACTTTGTGAATGCCTTGAAATATAAAAAATATTTCGCATCTGAAAGTACAAGTGCGAAAACGAGTTCTGCCGCTGTTTGCCGTAAGTTGCTAAATTTAACGAAATCTGAGAAAATTGTGCTTGCGTTTTTTTAATTTGTCGGTAGCGCATCGCACGTTGAATTGCCTTGAGCATTGTTTGATATTCATAACGTTTGAATCATGAGAGCGGAATTTAAATTTATTAATTTTTTAAAAAATATATTCCAATTTTTTGCACGCTACCCCCGTCGCTCGTCAAGTTTCGATCGAGGCGGGAATTTACGGCGATGTTTTCATTTTTGTTCGAGGGTCGGGAAAGGCCCGATGCCGAGTCTTATTGCGGAAGTTGAAAATGCGGTGCAAATGTCCGGATATCCGTTTGCATCGGTATCCGCAGTCGAAACATCTGGGTATCTGTAATCGCTTCGAAGAGTGGGAGAAAGGTCGGGAGGACCACTTGGACCACAAGACTTTTCAAGGCCTCTCTCGTGTACTTCTGGAGTGGTCTTCCTCTTGTTGGCGGGTGCCATTGTGAAGCTCGATGGGACGCCGGTTGGATCTCTGAATGGCATTGTTTTCGTGAAAACAAACAATATCATTATTCTAACATGTCTGAAAATTTTCATTAGCCGAGGGATCGAACGTTTTTGTACCTGAAAAATTTGCAGTTCGGAATGGCTTTCAATTTTTTTGTGTGTCAACAATCGATTTCGTGGAGCCTTGAGCTGAGGTCATCTTTTTCTCTCATGAAAATTTGTTTGTTCATTTGTAGCTCGCTGGCTTATTCGCCTCTCTTGTATCTTTAAATATTTTCATGGACTCGAAAGTCCATGCCGTGCGGGGTTCAGCTTGGGTTTGAAGGCTGCGCTTATCATCAAAATGATTCTCCGAAAATTAAACCTTATATGCTGCGTCGGGAGTTCGGGCCGAAGCTGTTCTAGAACCAGCCACGCCTTGTTTCAGTCGAAACGTTCAAAATGGCGAAATTTCTTTTTTGGCTTTGAAATCGCCCCAATAAGCATCCGCGCGCACATCGTTTGAGTTATGCAAATTTTTGTGTGTCCTCCGATGGGTTTGGCATCCCGTGCGTTTTTCTTTCGTTGGCACCACCATCGATCGATGGCTTTCGTTTTCATTCATTTGCCATGGTAGCTTTTGTAACTTGGTTGCTCACGCCACTCAGGTTATTTCGAATTTATTACGGTTTCGTTCGAACCTAGAATCGAGGTCTTGGGTGCGTAAGTCTCGGGGTAAATTTAGAAATAGGCATCCCGCGGCTAGAATTCCGCTTTTGAAGTCGTCGAAATCGATGGTCTCAAATAGCGACCCGCAAGAATCTGAATGGAAAGCCGTCGGCGAAATGTTCTGCCATCGTTCCACGAGTGTCGCGGGAAAGCAGACTTTTCAGGTCTGCCGCTGCCATCAATTATGAGGTTATGTCAACCGCCTCATAACGCTTTTTACCATGAGGATGCAATTAAATAAGTTTAGAGAGGAGCCGAGCCCGTGTCCCGGATCCCGGAGGGGCTTTCGGATATTGTGCGGGTTACGAAGACGACGATCCCGGTCGAAAAAACGAACCGGAACGTCGTAGTTGAAATTATGTTTGCATAAATTGTTGAAGACCAGTAAAACCGCTTTTTCGATGTCATCTTAAATCATCCGTCTACAGATGCCGGTGTCAAAACGGGAAGGCTCCTCCCTCCGGTCGTCTGCTGCCACCTCTGGCCAGCCGCGACAGACTTCGGGTTTTCCGGAGGAAAAAGAAGACGCTCTGCGGCTTCGACTTTTACGCTCAGCCATCCGGAGAGGTGAAGATGACATGCTCCGGAAGAAATGGCAGATCGCGCCATAAAAAGGCAATGAAGTTTTGCGACGGATTTAATAAGTTTTCTGCCTCGTAGGAGAAAAGGAAAGTGGCGGAAGGTTGAATTGTGGTCTAGGACCGAATCGGAATTGAAGTTGGCGGTTTCTAAGATGTCTTGGATTGTCCGTGGTAAGGCACCCCCGCAAAGAGCATCGAGGAATCTGGATGGGAAAGTGAAAATTTGAGAATCGTCGGGAAAATAGAAGAGGAGAGGGCCCATTGTGTTCTTCCGAGAGGCGATATCGCTATGCACGGGAATCAGAATTCATAAGAAGGAAATCGATAGAGCAGAATGAGGCTGTTCTGGGACTTTTTGGCGGGTGGCTTCGAAACGAGCGCACGTTGACGATTTCCGTTAAAACGAATTCGAATTGCAGTCTTTTGCGGAAGATAAGCCGGATTCGGGTTCCGGGGCACCGTGGAGAATAAAAGAAAGATGCGAGCGCTGCCGTTTGGCTCCTCTCGAAGGGTGGTGGAGTGCCGAAGCCCCGGGCCATTTTGCTTTCGGGCGAAGCTTGCTTGTGCCACGGCGGCAGCTGTTACTTCAGCGTTACTTTGAAAATGCAAAATTTTCGGACGTAGCAGAAGAATCACCCGGGATCGGTTCCAAGATGCGGAAAGTTGCCTGCCATCTGTCCCGCTCGAATTCGAATCCTTGGGAGTCGCGGGAAAATGCGGGAGAAGATGCCGACTGGGTCACGACACGAAGAGCTCATTTAAAGCATTCGAAATGATGCTTTCAATGGCTTTTTTTTTTTTAATTTTTTTTTAAAAAAAAAAAAAAAAGAGGAGTTCGTCAGTTGATGAAAATGAAGCGTACCGTGAACGTTGGATTGCAACGTTGCCGTTTTCATGAACTGTTATTTTTACGAGTCGATTTAACTTTTGTTTAAGAAGATTGGACGAGACGTAAGCTAAACTCGAGGCTTGAAATTTTTTCTCCGCTCTCAGCGTAAGATGAACACAGCTTATGCAAGGTAAACACTTCCGAATGGTCTGCAGGGCTTGTGAGTTGGGTTTTAAAGCTGAAGTGGCCGATAGTCGAAATGTGGAGGTCGGGTTCCGCATAAGTTCGTCAGTTGTAAAATGAATGATTTTTCCGATAATCTAAGCGTAGTCATAACACGATGAGGTGTATTTTGCGTTGTTGCCGAGACGTGAGACTTTATTCAAATTTTTTACTAAAGGTCGTGGAGACGCGGCAACAACGCCATTTCATTATATTCCGAAACGCCGTGGAATTATTATTATTATTAATAATAATAATAATATTATTATTATTATCATCTTCATCGTAATCATTATTATTGTTATTTTTGAGTTAAGTTTTTCCCGAGGGTGTCCGCATCGGTTTCGGAGGTGTCTTCGTTCGGCTGGAGGTTGCCCGATCCGACGGTAAGGAAGCAAACGAACTGTAGTAGGTATATTTTTGTGCGTGTGCTCGTGCTTGGCCGCCGGGAAAGTAGACCGAGGCTCGCCCGGGATAATCGCGGTTCGTACGATATTCCAATTGAGTAATGGAGGCCGTCGGTCGCCATGTTTTTCCAAACAAAAAAAAAATAAATCCTCGTAGAATCGCGTTCCGGCAGGGCGGACATTTTTAATTTTTTTCTTTCACCGTCTCCGATGCCGTTACCTGAAAAGGGTCAATATTTTTACGGTATACCTGAGGTGAAGGTGAGAGATTTCGTCTTTGTGAGGAGAGAATCACGAAAGATGGTTGCCGCCGCTTCCCTTCTCCCGCGCCCGGGACCCACGTCCCTTGCTCCGCGAGGGAAGCTTTCCGACGAATCCGTTTCAGCTGTATTTTAATTTGTTGCGTGGTCGATATCGCGTATTCGCATACGGCATCGTTTGCCGCGCGACGCCCGCATCGAACCACGATCGGGCTTTTCTCAGAGAGATAGGGCCGGCGAGGGGGGTTTCGTCCCACGATTCTGGGCCCTTTTATTTCCACGTCTCGAGGGCCTTTTCGAAAAGGGCCCCGTCCGAGTCAGTTAGATGTTTTCTTCCTTCGTTCGTGTCTAGGATTACTTTTTTTTCTCCTTTCGAGGCGTTTGTTTTCCATTTGCAATGTTTACACGAGTCGGAAAGCGATTGTAAATAATCCTTTTATGTAGGTTATTGTATTGGAAAAATGTGTGCCGAAAGAAAAGTTTTATTTTCACCAGCACAAGCCTTTCGTAACACTCCGCTAAGGTTAGGCAGAAAGCGGTAGCCCGCAATAAGCTGATGAATTTTTTGTGATTTTATTTATTTACGTTTTTAAGAGTCTGAACCGAATTTTACGGCCAGTTTGCCGCTCCCAAGGTTTTTCGCGTAACGTGGAAGAAAATTTTTTTTCGTGCAGAAATAAAGAATATGCGGTGGACAATTCAAAATCAGCAAACTTCAGCTTTTAGCGGAGGATTAAATGACAGAAATTTACAGAAGAGGCAGAAGTCATAATTGGATATGCACAGTTTTCAAGTTACCTACGTTTTCAACTTGGGTTTCACCGTCGTCAGCTTTTTTTTTTCAAATGTGTTCTACTTAGGCAAGCAGGAATGGCGAGGTGGTGTCGGTTGGTTGAATTGGCGTTTCGGCTGCTTTTTTTTAAATTTGGGGCCATCCGGGTGACGGATGCAGAACGCCGATGGATCCCGTCTGGACGTCGGCGGTGGGGCGCTGCGCACTTTTGCTCCTTCGCGCTCGCTCCGACGGCGGGAATTTGAAAAGATGCGACGATGCCGACTGCTAAATATATTAGCATAATTTTTTTTTTCATCTCGGAAAATTTTTTTTATGCAATGCGCTATAAAAATAGGACATAATTTATCGGAAGGCCTAAAACTCCGGTTGCAGATAAGCCAAGAAACGGAAGGAGGCTTCGCTGCGATGTCCTTCATGTAAAGCTTATGAATTTTATTCTGCGTTTTTATCTTGCAATTCCGCAGGAAGCGCTCTCCGAGTGCAGACGTTCTGCCTCCGACGTGCCGGTTCCTTGCGGTGACGCTCTCCGTGAAAAAGTCGGAGTCGGCGGGCTAACGCGGAGCCTTTATTACCCTGACATGTTGAAGGCGTTGCTCGCCTGCTTTTTGAGGGCCTCTGCAACGGGCATATTTTGGCGCGCTCTTGGACCGTGTAAATTTCGGGAAGGCGTCAAATACGAAAATTTCGCTGTGATAAATAAGTTTTTGGGATTCCAAAAAAAGAAAAAAAAAGCGTTCCCGGTTCGTATACATAATTTTGGTTTTTTTTCCTAATGTAAACCGTAAGTTCCGGTAGATATTTATAAATTTATGCATGTGTGTGTGTGTGTGTGTGTGTGTATAGCATATACGACGTTGGAAGTATCGATTTGGGGTAGATTTATTTATGCAGCGTTTCTAATAGAATGTTTTTCCATGGGTAGCGGCGGGGTCTTCCGTTTGGCCACGCCCACGATTCCAAGGCGATTTAATGGTACCTCCATTGTTCAAAATTAAAGCGGTTTTATGTTAAAAAACACGAATACATTATTTATTTGTTTAAAACCAGTACTGTATTTGTTAGCTTATCGTTAAGCGTTGACTATTGGAAATATTTTTAACGAGGGGAAAAATTTCGATTTACTTCCCTTGAGAGAACTTTGTTTCCTCCAAAACCTCTCTCCATGACTCCTTCTCCAGCGGAAAACAATGATTCTCTAGGCTAATAATTACAATCAAATCGCTGTCGGAGACGAATTAGCCCCACAAGATGGGCACCCTCTGCAGTACTCTCCTTTCCGCCTCCGAGGAGTGGACGATTTTAGTCCGCTAGACTCTCCGGTTGGTGACCCACCATTCGCCTTTTTCACTGGCAAACATTCTGGCGAAGCGTGTCACTATTCTGGAGAATAAATCCGGAACGAGCTCCGAGCGGAAGAGTTGTTAGAAGAGCATGGAGCGGTTTTACTCGTCCGGAATCCGCGGCAAGTTAGGTTGCGATCTTGATCCATCACCTAACATCGTCTTTGTCCGTGGACTCTTATCCGTCCGTCGAGCACAAGTTGCGATTGTAACATCGAACGGTGGCGCAAACATAAAATTTGTTAGCGCGTCATCGCATGGTAAGAGAAAGGAAGAAGAACCACGCAAAAAGTTCTGCTGCATCGTTATCGCATTGGGACAACGTGGAAGCCGGGACCGATTAGAAAAGCAGTCGGAAAAAGTCTGAGAACTATATATTCCGCGTACGGATAGAGAAGAGAATGGAAATATCCCTGGGAGTGAAGGGACCGATATTAAATGGGAGCTACGTGCGCTTTCGGGCGAGTTTATGCATCTTAGCATTTTTGTAATCCAAGAAAAATTTCGCCAATCTTTGCCACTCAGTGAAAAGAGGCATCAAATCCATCATCTCGTAGAACTGTAGAGGAGTTTTAATAGATGAGTCGAGGAAGTTGCGAAAATTCAGCGATGTATCCGGGTCATTGGGAAGCCAAGCACAAAAGACCAAAAAGGACTCCCTCAATTTTTTTCCTGTTGCGGGATTCGAACGTAATTCGAAGCGTTGCCTCCACGTGGCAACACGTGGCACGTCTTCGACAAAGACGCCTTGAAGTCTTATGACAATCTCGTGAAAAACCTTTTCTCGCGGGACTGCATGTAGTTGCTGAAAATGATTCGGTGGCGCTGTTACATATGCGTCGAAGGCGGTTTCTCTGCTTCGAGAGTCCCGCGATTTTCGCATGTCTTTCGGAAGGTCTGAGATCGCGCTGATACGTGAAGAAAGAGTTTTGCGGAATGTATGGAGGAGATGTCGAGAGCCGTGGCTTCAGTGACTCCGGGAGTTTGGCATCATCTTCTCTGTGTGTAAACAGAGGTGTGCCCGAATTCGGATTTATCTTCGCTTGACTTCGCAGTTAGGCGCTTCAGCAACAAACGGGCGCATTAGCTTTAAATCAGGTGGAAAGACAAAATGATTCTAATTCCAGTGCCTGCGAACGGCCACCGGTGGAAACGATCGCGGCAGTGTCAACGTGCCGAAAATGAGCCTTTTTTAATCTTCGCAATGTTGTCGGAAAATAATTTGAAAAGGTTCTTCGAACGAAAATGAAGGTTTGGACGTAAGCAAAGTAGCAAGCACGGAACGTCAGAAAGCAGTAGTGAGGATAGCCACGTCAGATACCGTCTTGAGATTTAAAAGGCTGATATTGAACCTTTTTTTTGAAAGGTGAGCTAGCTACTATTTTTGTGCAAGGCTGATTAAATCTCTGCAGATTCGCTGTAATTCTCACGTAACATCAGTACATTTACTCCCAGGGATATTTCCATTCCTGTCTCTATCCGTACGCGGAATATATAGTCCTCCGACTTTTTCCGACTGTTTTTCTAATCGTTCCGGGCTTCCACATTGTCGTAACGCGATAAGGATGCAGCAGAACTCTTTGCGTGGTTCTTCTTCCTGTCTGACCATGCGATGACTCACTAAGAAATTTCATGTTTGCGCCAGCGTTCGAAGCTGACAGACACAATTGCACCATTTGAATGGACAAAGAATACGCCATTAACAATAATAACTGATTGCCCTTTAGCAAATTGTCGATATGCATGTTCTTATTGATGTTTCGGAGGGTACACTGTAAAGTAATGGGCATCGTTCTTCTCGAATGCCAGTTCGTTTCACTCCTCGTTTCAAATGCTGTGCATCCAAACTTGCACTTCGGCCGCATTTTGTGAATCATCTGCTGGGGAAGCACGTTCGCTGTTCTCGGTCTCCTTAGGTCCGTAAAAGGCTTTTCGGAAGTATTCACTGCTTTTTCAATTAACTTAGTCTAACTTTTTAGGTTAGGAACGATTCATGGCTTATCACGAATTTTAAATTAGGTTTTGACGTTAAGAATCCGAGTGCGGAATTCATATTTCTTCCGCAATTAGGATACTTAATTTCCAAACGCATATACGAATCGGTGAAATTCTATTACGGTTCCTCCTAAAGCCGATATTTTGAAGCAGAGTTGTGAAATATCGCCGCAAACCTTTCTGGTTGCGACATAAGAAAGATCTATCAAGGTTGAGTAAATAGCGATCCTTGGAATAGTTAAATATCACAATAGAAAAGCAAAAGTTACGTGAAATCCTCCTCCAAGTGTCGGGGGCTGTGGACGAGACCAAGTCAGGTCAGCAAAGGTTTCGCCACCTCTTTTGAAAACGTTTGCCAAAAAATGGGTTTTCGGATCTCCGGAATGTTAACGACGCCTTTTTTAGCGGAGGGATCTGGTCTCCGTGAGGCGTAGATGCATCAGATTGGAGCGCACGGAAAATGATACATCATCCTTTGCACATTTTTTGAGTCCTTGAGGTGGAAAGTTGTTACCCTAGATACTGTAACGTGCGAGTGAACCTGATGCATTCAGTGTCCTGACGGCGAGCGCCGAGCAGGTTGTTGCCCCGGCGAGTCCATGTCTTGCCCCGTATGTACCGCCGCCCGATAATGGTTTTACTGCACGACTGCGGCACTCGGAACGCAGAACGGCCCGAACCGTGCGGATGCGGGTTCGTGGCGGTGCTTGGGCGATGCAGAACGAGCCGGATGATGCTTCGCGTCCGACGCTGCTCGAATTGCATCGACTCTTTGGCGAGCCACCGCCGTGAATTATATGCCCGGCAGATCTCATCCGGCAGCTTCGATGCCCGGTTCTTCGGCAAGAAGTGTAGCAAGACGAGATGAGCGTAATCCGGTTTCAAGGACTTGTGAGACGAAGTTGATTCTGCGTTGACGTGGTTTCTGCCACGGCCCGAACGTTGCTTCTCGCTCTGCTCCGGCATTCGCATCTCTTTGGATGTGGGTGTGACGAGATTTCCGACTTCTTGGTTGCCGGACCAGAAATCACCGGTGGTCCCCGCTTGCCTTTCATGAGTACCGTTGTTTTTATTTTCTTCGACATTCTCATTTTTCCCGACCTTTTTCCGGTTTTAAATCAACTCGCATAACAGCAATTTTCCATTTGCCCTCGTGAGTCGCGCACTCTGGGACTCCCCGGAGGACCGCTCTTTCCTGCTGGGCTCTCGTCCGTTCTCATTAACCGCAGTACCATCGATTATGGCATTAAATTAGGTATAATTTGATTTTAATTTTTGTCGGTGGCGCGAGTGAGGACCCCTTGCTTCGTGATGTCACCGTCAGCTTCCAGTTTTAAGGACTCCGTCTGTCTGCGCATAACGTCTTCCGTCGTCGGAAAAGTTTTTAATTGACGTGCATAGCGGGTGCTCTTCTCGTCCGGTTTTACTTCACTTTTTCACATCGCTGTAAGAGAGTGATCCTCGAATTTACTTTTGTGACCTTACCAGTTCGCTATATACGAAGTTGGTTATAAGACTGCTCTCGGTACATTCGTGAAAGCCAATGGCTCCGACTGAAAGTGAGAGTCGTCGCCGTGAACGTGGCTTCCAACGAGTTGTTTGTAACGAATACAACCGATTTTCGGCTTTTCCTTTTTCTGCATGGGAAGTCTCTAAAATCAGGTTGTGTGGGGCGATTGGAGGAATCGGACCTCTCGACAGTTTTGATCGCCATTGAATGCCACAGTAGGGCATCTCGAACGCACACGTTTTTGGGGGTGTACGTGCGGCGCCGTTTCGTGTTTTCCATGGTGCAGGGAAGAATTCGACTGATCTTGCTGGACCGATTGTCCATCGGATCATCGCGTTGCCGGCGAATCCAAATTACCAAATCGGTGCCGAGGTGACGCCAACCCGAGTATCGTGCTAAATCGCCTTCAACTTGGGGCTTGTGCAGCTCGCGACGGAATGCGACCAGAACTCCGCGCTCCGCCTCTTTTTCGGGGCATTAGGTGTAGGGAAGAGGAAGGTCCGTCGTTGACTCTCGCCTTCGAGCGTGGCTCGCACCGAGCCTGGCAGCAAGAGGTCCGCCTCCCACGACCTCGATCGGGGTTCCGCGTTCCACAGTCCACGCGGAGCATTCCTCTGCGGTGTGATCACGCGAGACCGTTTCCTAGTCGCGGTGACGATACTTCACGTTGGACCCCATCGGTCTCGCAAAGGTACGATCCAGGCACCGCGTCGGGTAAGCACCTGCGTGCCCGAAGGGAGATAGACGAGTGATTCATGCCGGGCAGTTTCCAGAACGGGAAGAACGTTCGCACGGATGGCAGACTCGCCCTCTCGGAAGCCCGAGCGCGTATCCACGAGTGCTCCGAGATGCGGTTTTCCTCATAATGTGGGGCATGGTTCGGTGGGACGTCTGCACTTCCAGTGAATTCAACTCCGAGTTTGTTCCGGTTCGATGCTGTCACAATTGCTCATGCTTCCACGTAAGCGGTGACTAATCGAATGGCAGGAAGCTTCTTCGGTAACGGAGGAAGGTGGATCCTCTACGGCTGGGAGAATTTTATTCATTATTTCTTGGCACATGCTCCAACCAGTAGGCCTTCGAATTCGTCGCATCGTGCGGGTACACCTCGAGTAAAGTTCATCCCTTCCCAGCCGGTTACGAACCGTCCTAAATAGGAGCGCGAACAGAAATTGTTAGTTTTTTCCGCCACGGCACTTCCGCTCGCGAAGTTAGGTTAATTCTCGTACGCAGCCAACCGCAGTCTTTCTCAAATCCTTCTTTCGAGAGTTACATCCATTTTCTTGAAGTCCGATGTGTTTCCTCGGACCCCACTTTCCTCCGCCGATTTTAACGTTTGCAAAGGGCCGGAATCCATTAGCCGATTTCTGCAATTGGCTTAGCATTATTTTGACGTTTGCCGTTTAAAAATTTTCATTTTTTAAGTTTGCTGCTGAAAACTTTTGCTCTTAAACTGATGTGGGAGTCTTCCCGCTGGGCATTGCAGGAAATTTTTCTTCTGTCGCCTACGGAGTGATAAATTATCATATGTTCTCCGTTATATTGGAAAAGCGTTATTTACGTGCGTGGCAAACTGCCTCCGTGCGGGTTTCGAGTTTTCCTCGTTTTCCCCGAGTGCGGTAAATTCGGGACCGGGAAACGCGGAAAGGTCGAATCCGGCTTCCGCGGAACTGCACGCGGAGATTTTTCGTTACTTTTTTATAGCGAAGGATTTGGGATGTTGTCCGAGGAAGGATCGAGGAAGGAAAGACAGTTGGAAAAAATAAAAAGAAGCTTCTCGCCGGGATGCGAAAATTATTAAAAGGAAAGTTAAAAACGCCGGTTGTAGGACAGTTATTCAGTATTTGAAATTCGACACGAAAGAACGTTGGCCTGACCACGTAGCACTTAAAATGTTGAACTTTGCTTGGACTTATCTTTAGCGAAAAGCTTTATTTATAGCCCTGTTTCGATTAGATGTAGATTTCGTGGACGGATTCCCTTAACAGAGAGCTCCGGCGATCGTTATTCGCTTCCGTTTCCGCCTCGACGTTCCGGATTTGGTGGCGTGCGCTCGGAGGCCGCGGTTAATGTGCATATTGCAATCGGGGCAGCAGCCACGAATGTTTCGTGGCTTTCGAAAGGGGATTTGCACAAATCCAAAGCTAAATGGAAAGGTTTCGCATTTTTTTTCTCTCAACTCGCAGCATTTCTCCCTTCCTAAAAGGGGAATGGAAAAATTTTCGGCTTTGTGCATTGCGGCACTTTCCTTATCGTAAATTATGAAAATGCTTTTCGGTTTTTCCTTAATTATTCAGAATTTAGAGAGCTGCGTTCCTTTTGGGTTCGGAATTTGAGGTGCCTTCGGGTTGCTTTAGCTCCGGCACGCCGGGTTTTCGCGAAGCCCTTTCGTCGGGTCAGTTTTTCATCTTCGAAAGACGTACCGGATATCCCTTTTTTCACGTCTGCGATAAAAAATTCACTTTGGTTTCCGGAAAGAGTCTCATCTATGCAAATTCGCGGAAACAAAAAAAATTGCAATCCACGCGCGTTGGATCAAGATCTCGGAGGCCGCGAGTTGTCCCCTTCGCTAACTCAGAAACCGGGGATTTTTCTCATTAGCTGGATATATAAAATATCAGCACGAAGATTACTTTAAATATAGATCGTAATTATATTTATAAAACGGAGGACGCGCAGATGTTAAATGGTGATTTCCCATATTCTAAAAATACAAACATTGAGGACCATCCGTTTTTCACATGGAACAAGCGGATCGGGAATTTGCAATAGTGGAGCAGGAGGCACCTTCGATCCTGCTGGGTGTAAATTTAGCGTGCGACTTAAGGGGCAATGCGGCACTCCGTTAGCGGACGATTCTGATTTTGTGTTGGCATCGCCATTCCTTTTTCCATGGCTGCCTTCGCTGAGCCGAAACCCGAGAATCTTTAATTTTAATAGGAAAGCCAAAAAAAAAAAAAATTGTCGTTTCGATACTCCCGGAATGCAGGTATTTCTATGGCCGATTTTTTAAGGAGAGAGAAGATCGGTGAAGTAGCTGATTTTTTGATTTATCAATACCAAACGCAAAAGATTCGATTATAACAAAAAGTTACTTCGATGGCGTTTCACGTAATTTTTGGAAAAATCTCCGCTATCGAATCTCGACTCGAACGCGGTCGAATCCCGTCAGATGTGGAAAAACGTTTTCATCGAGGCGGACTGCATTTTCTATGCGCCCGGTCCCGAAAACCTGAGCTGCGGTGAGATTTTGCAGTGGTTACCGTTTCGAATTTGGAAAAGGGCGCGGAAAGGGCTCGTGGTCGGCGGAATGCAGACCCGCATACGAAAGTCCACCGGGACGCGCAAGTAAGGTTGCTGATATTGAGAAGGACCCCTAATGTTTTAACGTTTCCCGGTTGAAATTTATGGCAGTGAAGTCGGTCCCTCCCTCCCTCTAGCACCAAACTTACCCTTAGTAAGCTCGACGCTTACGGTCTTTGTTCTGGAGCTGCGTCACTTCGCTCTCACTCAAAAAGGGGTGTATTCCGGTGAGAGGTATTTCCAATCGCACGGACGTGGCGTGAGACAACTCGGTTCGGAATCTTCGGAGTGCGGAAGCCGCGCGATTATCGGGGCCCGCTCGTTTTTTTTTTTGATGGCGTTTTTTAATATGGGGGAGGAAAATTTGGCGTGAAGGCGTTCGGACAATTTTAGCCCAGGCGTTGCTGCGTCCGAGACGATTTGAAAAGTGTAAATTGGAAATTTTTATTTATTATTTGGAGCGGAGGTGATGGTGCTCGGTGCTGTTTTAGGCTGATGGGCGAGGCATCGCTTTGTCGAGAGCTGAAGTTGGGAACGGTGCGCCGAAAAGATCTCGAGCATTAATAAATCGAAAATTTCCGCATATCGCCTCGCAAAATATGACCTTAAACTGTACAAGTCGTTTTTACAATAAATTACGAGAATGGGTCGGCGAGAAACCCGGTATTTTCACCTTTTACAATGCAATGTGGTTAATTATATTGCGAGATTTTGAATCTGATGTTTTCTTCGGGGAGAGTTACAAGAAAGTCGATCCGTTTAGGAATAACGGGTGTAATGGAAAGATACCTGAGTTGATTGGAGGAAGTGGCCGCGGCTCGCCGAAATTCACGGGTAACAGCAATTGGTAGGGCAGGAATTATAATTTGGGCCTTGCAAACGAGAGAACGCCTTCGGGCAAACTGTTAAAAATTGGAGGGGTCCAAGCCGAACGGCATTAAAATTTAAATTGTTGTTTTCCGCCTAACACGTCGAGAAAAAGTTGTGAATTCTTTAAATGCTAAACTGCGTTGGTTTCCAGATTTGGTGCGAATTTCTGCAATTTTCGTGAGCCCTCCGCCGACAACGTTGGAATCCTTTTTTTCTCTGGCATTTGCAAACTCGAATTTTGCGAATCCTCTTCGATGCCGATTTCCAGGCGCAGCAAGCAGACGAAGCTCGTTTCCCGTAACCGAAACCGAGAAGGGAAGGTTACGCTGGAGCGGGGTCTGGTTTTCGAGAGTCGCTCCGGTTCGACGGTTCGGAGTCGCCGCACAGTTAGGTGACCCTCTCGGGATTACGGGATCTTTTTATTCCACGAGTCATTTTTAATTGAAAAGACGCAGGCGCATTTATGACTTCCTTCCGGTTTCTTTAAACGTGAGAATTATTCTCGAGAGATCCTCGCAACCGCAGGTTGCCGGAATCTGGCCGCGGGGAGGGTTTAGTTGCGCTCCTCTGCCAGCGGGAGAAGCGTCCCGCGTCCGCTGAGGGAAGGAACGAATCTCCTTCGTCTTCCGATCAAACGGGAAGAGATTCGGAACAGGTTTGTGGAACGATTCGTGTGGCGTCAGCCGCGCACTAAAAGTGGGTGTTTTGGCCCTTAGAAGGCGTAAACAACAAAACGGTCCTTCGACAATGAAATGTTGGCGTTGGTTTCTCATCTATATTTACATTTAAATGGCGGCGAAGAGAATTTTTTTTGAGTCACCATTCTAAACTTAAGCGGGGGTCTTCTTTCCTGCGGCCCGTTCCTTGCCTTTGTTTTCAGTGCCTCGAACGGAAAGGGATGTTCGGGTGTGAGCGGTGACGGTGTGATTGACGGGCCCGGTCTAGTGGGGTGCTGCTGGGGGAGACGGTCATGGTGACTGCCCGAAAGAGTCGAGGGCAGCCTCGGATCGAGTCATCGAATCGGTCGAACGTCCCGAGCGGAAGGTCGCCGGGAGTCGTGCGCTTGGCAGGGCGCAGGCCGTCTCCAAGAGCGGCGGAGGTGAATTGTTCGTCGGAGAGCCGAGCGCTTGAAGGTCAGGGACGCCGAATGTTATGCCAATTCCAGTTTAATCGTTCCATTAAAGGGAGCGAAGATAAAGTCGTAGGTTTGGGTTTCAATGCTGGCGAAAACAATGAGACGAGGCGAATGCATGGATTTCGACGCCGGTTTCTCTCGCTCTGCCACGGACTCGAAGAGCGTTTTAAATTTTAGGCAGAGCTCGGACGCCGGAAGATTCGTTTCGCTCCCGGACGTTAATCGTTGTCGGTCGGACGAAGTGATGCCCGTCGTCGTCCGCAGCGTATCCGCAACTCTAACGAGCCTTTCCTTCTTGATTTCCAGGTCAAACACGCAGTCGACCGATACCTCGCCGTTCAAAAGTCAACGAGGATCGACGGTTCCGTCGCCCTTGTCCCCGGGAGCGCGCCAGCCGGGCGTGTACCCGTCGTACCAGGCGGGAAATGCGCCGGTCACTCGCGAGGCCCAAGCCATGCGCTACGTCCAGCCGTCACCTTATTCTGCTCCCGTGCCATATCGGGATGTACCTAGTCCGTACAGGTCGCAAGTAAGTATGAGCTCGAACTTTTGGTTCTACGCTGGGTCGGAGTTGCCGAAGACGCTTCTTTGTAAGCGGGGACAGCGTCGAGTGACGTTAATGCTCGAGATAAGCGCTATCTCGCCGCTTGATGTTGATTTTGTCTCGGATAAAGGCGGGAGAAAAGCGGGCGATTGGGCGCCGGATATCGTCATTTGGTTGCCTGTGCAGCGTCGGAAGATCGCCCTCGGGGGCAAGTTGCTGGCCTGCCGTTCGGAAAACAGTTTTGTCCGGAAGCAACTTTCGCCGCGGAGTCAAAGGTGCGATCTCGGAGTGTCCGTCTTGGATTCGCGGAGGTCTTCCCACGGAGAAAAAAGCGGAAAAGAAAGCAAAAACGGGGGCCTCGGAGGGTGGCCCAAATTTTCGCAGACGTTCCACTGCAAAAGAGCAAGAAATCCGCATCGGTTTCCTTGTTTCGTTTCACGTGAATGTACCATTCGGAGACCGTTTCTCGGATAAGAGCGGAGCACAAGCGGAGCAAGGTGGGAAACATCGTTTAAAAATAAATTGTCCGGGATCGATAAAAGAGGAATTGGGCCGCAGAAGTAGAAATTATCGAGCGGACAGGAGGGAAAGGGGAGAAGGAAAGGGCGGGAGCTTCCTTTCTGGTCCCACGTCCGCGGAGCCGTCGAGACATTTCCGTTTGGAGCCGGACGCATCGCCACAAACCGCGTCCCGAAAATTGATGTCTCGATTCGTGATATAAATCTCGAGCGAAAGATGTTTTCGAGAGAAAATTGGAACCGGTCGTCCCGAGCTTGCAGCGTGACGCTTTGTAATTGTGGTTGCGATTTATTTTCAGGCAGGGGCTTCGGAAGCGAGGAGCGGGACTCCCCAGGTGGAATACGTGAACTTGCGAGGCGGGGAGAGACCTCGGATATCTCTGCTCCCCCCCGCCCAGGATTACGTGACGCCCATTCCTCGTGCATCCTGCAGGGATGACATCGTATCTGTCAGGGTGCGTATAACGGTTAGGTAACTTTTATTAAATTTGACCCTCTCCAGCATGCCCGGACCGAGCGCGCCGAATATGCGCGAGGTGCCGGTTTCGATGATGTTCCCGCAACGACTGCCACGTCCATCGGACGTTCCGTGCATTGCGTCTTGTCCCGAACCCCGTGTGGCCTTTCCACCTCCGTTTGCAAGCTGCGAAAATCCCTCCGGGATTATTACGCGGAAGGGAAGGGGGTTTCCGAGAATCTTTCTGTTTCCGGCGCCAGCACGGCTACGTTAGGCATTCGCAATGGGGTGTAATCTCAATTGACGTCATCAACTCTTTGCCCCCCCCCTCCTCCCGGTAAGGCGTTTGCTCGTTTGCCGTGAAGCGCCGCGGAACTTCGCTGGCGGCAAATTTTAATTTACGATTAAAGGTTCGAGCACGAAAGCCTCCATTTTACAGAGAATCTGCCTTCGAAACGGTGCAAAGAAAGAGGAAAAAAAATTGATTTTTCATTTCCGTCGTTGTTGGAACGAGATAAATTTGAATTTTATTGCCTTTCATTTATACTTGCCAAAAAGCAATGTTTTTAATCCTCTCTAGTGGGGCGGGGGTTTAAATGTTTTAAAAAGAAATGGGGAAAATTGGAACCCTAAAAGAACCTTTGTTAAAATCTCCATCCGTAGTCTTTTGATAGTTTACTTTCGGAGAGATGCACTCGTTTGCTGCAGGCGATGCCCTTCCGCGTAAACTGTCGTTCCTTGTCGATTTGTAACGTTCGAGTTATGGAAATTCATGAAAAATGTAATTGAAGAGATTGAAATTGGGAATCGAATTTGAGATTTCCCGAGAAGCTCACATGGCGGGGCGTGGATCCCCGGGCACCGGGGATCGAGGCATTTCCGCCTGTCGCTAAATGCAACTCGATTGTCACGTGCTCCGTTGCACTCTCGAGGAAGCCCTCCCCGGTACGGATGACCTAATCAATTGCGCTACCGCCCAGATGGCGGAGCGAGCAATGGGGGAAATTTAAGTAAATTATGACATCATTTTTATTACCAGCACCGGTACGATCCAGCAGGATCGCCTTTCTTGGGCTGAAGGTTCTCCGTCGCATCGGGACGGAGGAAGTTTGCAATTTGTTCGCTTTCTCATGCAAATGGGGGAAATGTCAAAAGCGCCTCCTTTCGCCCGATCGTAAACCCCTGTAATAGACGCGGAAAATGTTATAAAAGTTTTCTTCGTATTGAAAATACGATGCATCATGACATAAAGCATTATAATATTGATAACATTCTTTCTTTTGACAAGGTTTGAATATCGTATATCATTCTACCCTCGCCGTATTTTTACCGTGCTAAATATATGGCCACACGGTTTTTGTCATTAAAAATCTTCCTTTTAATTAAAGCATTCGGAAAATTTTACATGTTCGCTCAAAATATGAGGGTAAATTTTGTGCGGGTTCTTAGGATGTTCTCTCCGTCGGCGTTTTTTGGTGCCGCATTTATTAGTTGTCGGAGAGTGTAAAATGCTGAATTCCAATTCCATCTCCTGATGTACCTAAGAGATGGAAGGCTTTTATTTAAAATTGTCAAATGTTACAGGTACCCGTTGCTCAGCAGCCGCCTCCTCCGCCGGCTCAGCAGGAAGTTGGTCCCCCTTTCAAGAAAATCCGCCTCGGAGAAACAAAACCGGATCTCCAGCAGCCTTTGAGAATAGACGTCCGGGTAAATGTTTGTTTTGTGCCGTTTCACTGAAAAATAGTTCCAATAATAGTTTCGACGGTTATTGGCGCGATTGGAAAGTCCGACAGCAGTGTCGTTTGACGTTTGACAAAGCTCTTTGAATGTTCCCGTTGGATTAAGAGCTAAGTCACTCGGTTACAATTTTAAAGCGTTTCTTTGTGAAATGTTTCTCAACTTATTTTCTCTTAATGCAATGCCTCTCTTTCGATATTTTTACCGTAATTATTATAATTAGCTTTTTTATAGCTTCGATCGCTTAAAATAAAAACGGAGTTAATTAGAAATTGAATTCGCAGATGTTTCGTGCTTTCCATAATGTTGGGAGCAGCGGCTTGCGTCGAAAAAATTAACGTGCAGCTTTTTATACGGTCTTACGTCTGTATGTGGCAGTAATTTTTTATGCATTTTAATTTAGGAACCTACGGTTGCCTACACTCCCCAGGTGGAGGCAATATCTCCAACTTTGCCCTCGGAAGACATCGCTCTCCGTGCAACGAAGGAAGATCTGCTGCAACAAATTAACAAAGTTGACAGGGAAATAGCGAAAACCGAGCAGCAGATCGTAAAATTGAAAAACAAGCAGAGAGAGCTGGAAGAGGCGGCGTCCAAGCCGGTTCCGAAGAAAGAGGAAAAAGAAGCAGAGCAACCGAAACATCAAAGTCTTGCGCAAAAAATTTATGCCGAAAACAGGGTGAGGGGAAAGCTTCGTCTTTATACCATCCTTTCATCTATTTTTTGAAAGGCTGCAAGTTTTGATCATCGGCCTTATCTCTCTTTCAGAAAAAGGCTCAGGAAGCACATGCGCTGCTGGATAAATTGGGACCGAAGATAGAAGTTCCATTATACAATCAACCATCCGACACAACTGTTTATCATGAGAACAAGAGACGACATTTGGCATTTAGAAAAAGATTAATAGAATATTTGAGAAAGCAAGCTTTGGAAAAGCAAGCTTACGAAAAGTATTTAACAGTAACTTACAGCAAGCTTATGTCAGAATGGCTTAGAAAAGTAGATAAAGTAAGTTGCCTTCTTGGTATTGGATCCAAATTTTTACATTTCGTTTTGATAATTGGCTCGGATGGTTTACATAAAAAAATTTCCCGATTTTTTGGTATTTTATCTCCGAAAAATTTATGGTTGAGCTTGATTGGTAGACAAGTTTCATTTTGTAGAAGAACCATGATTAAAAGATGATTTAAAATTGCTTTTTATTTAAAAAGGTTTATTACCACCTGAGGTCCTTTTCATTAAAACAATAGTTAATATTAAATAACCTTTCACTAGTGTGGAGCTGAAAATAAAAAAATAAATTTTTTTTTAAAGTTAATCTGACAAAAAACAAAGATTATTTCAGTTTAAGATTTTAAATTAAATTTTTTAGACTTGAAAGCATCATTGATCATTGGTAGCGTTAAGGTTCATTTGAAATTAATAATAAAGTACAAAGTAAAGATTAGGATAGTTGTAAGTCGTCATTATTTTCTTTTTTCTTTTTTTAAAGATTGAAAATTCAGCGAAGAGAAAAGCAAAGGAAGCTAAAAATAGAGAATTTTTTGAAAAAGTTTTTCCGGAACTGAGAAAACAAAGAGAGGACAAAGAAAGGTTCAATAGGGTCGGTGCAAGAATTAAATCGGATGCTGATCTGGAGGAAATAATGGACGGATTACAGGAGCAGGAGGTTCGTCGAATATATTTACAACGAATTGAAGTTAAAAATATATTTTATGAAAATTAAATTCAATAAAAAATTTAATGCAGTCATCATCGTATATCATTGTGTGTTTATACTGTTTAGAACTTAAGGTTAAAAAAATATTATTAAAATTTTTTTAAATAACTCATTTTTAAAAATTGACGAAATAATTTATCACTTTGTTAAGATGCACATTGTTTTTATCGGTGTGTATCTTTAGCTAACGGTTTAAACATGGAGTAAATTTCATTTAGGCAACTTTTATTTTTTTTAATATTTTCTAAAGTATCTTTTTTTTCCTCAGATGGAAGATAAAAAAATGCGTTCATATGCTGTGATACCTCCCATTTTATTGGATTCTCGACAAAGAAGGATAAAATATATAAATAATAATGGACGATTAGAGGACTTTGCTAAAGAATATAAGGAGCGACAATTACTGAATTTTTGGACAGCGGCGGAGCATGAGATTTTCAAGGAAAAATATTTGCAGCATCCGAAGAATTTCGGATTAATAGCCAGTTATCTTGATAGAAAGAGCGTTTGCGATTGCGTCCAAAGGTGAAGTTTATGATTATTTTATGTAAAAATTATTCAAATCCTTAGTTGATAGATTTCGAGCAGTGGTCGACAACCTCATTTACATCGAAAAAAGCAAGATAATTAATTGTTTTATTTTGAATAAAAATTATTCGTTCCACTGCATAATTTAAATTGAATTTGAACAAATATTACTTTGCTGCGCCAAAGTAAATTTTGCCTTTGTTTAAATTGAAGTCAAAATAATGAAATAAAAATTTTTAATTTTTGAAACTAAGATTAAGTTTTTTTTTGTTTTTTAAGCATTTTTGACTTTATAAACATTCTGAAATTTTTTTATTTTTAAAATTTTTCTAGAAAATTCAGTAGCTATGTTTATATTCGTTCCACAATATTTTGGTTATTGATGTTTAGAAAGAATTTTTTCTTCACATTTTCATAATTCATATATCGGGAACTTTTTCATGTTCGATTATGATTCATTGCATTTAGCAAATCTGAAAGGGAAAAAAAACTATTTTACAGAACGTGAATTAACTGCCTGAATGTTTCGAAAAGAACGCGACAATTTTATATTTTAGTTATTTGGATGTTAATGTTTGGATTAAATAAAGAGTTTTTTAGAGTTTTGATTTTGTACATAAGGATAGGAGCGCATAACAATTCATAAAATCGTCTTTTATTCTGTTTAGTAAGATCTTAGATTGTGTCAATCTTGTTTTGATATGAAAATATTTAAAAATTAAAACTTCTTTGAAAACTTGGAATTTTATTAGTTTTATATTATTATTATTGTTATTAAAGTTCGATCCCTTACTTTTTTTAATTGGAAAAATTAGAGTTTGTCACTATTTTAATTGTTGAAACTCATATTTATATATGCACCTTATAGATAAATATAAAATTGATTTACTGCGGTTTATACATTCAATATATGAACGACAAGGAATTTTGATATTAGTAGATTTTTATTCTTAATAGTTTTGAAATTTAAAGATGCTTTTATATTTTGGTTGAGTTTTTTAATTATTATTTTATGTTATGTACGTTCAGGTATTATCATACGAAGAAACAAGAGAATTACAAACAATTGCTAAGAAAGTCACGGCACGGACGAACGAGGTCAAGTCGGAACAATCCAAATGCAAAAGTAAACAATGCTAATGCAGCATCGGGGGCGTCTCTCGTCGACTCCGTGCTTTCCACGACCGGAGTTACGACGCGGCTTCAAAGGGAACAGCTTCAGAAGCAAGAGCCCAAGGAAACAACGAATCATGTGATTTTAAGTGATAGTCTAATTTGTAATAGTGGATCTAGCCTAATGATAAACACGACAGCGGTCGTAACAACTGTTAGCTCGAATGCTATTTCCTTCTCGAACAGTAATAATAATAGTGCCAATAAAGAACTCGATAAGGACATAAGTACGACTAATATAATGCAATCTACGAGTACAGCTGCTACCACTTCCATCACGGAAAACAAGGAAAACAAAATGAGGTTGGTAAAATAGCCTTTGTTACTTATTTCAAATAAGCTAAGAAATGATTTGAAAGGCAAATAAATCAGCCGCAAAAAATTTTTAGTTTATTACGTTAACTTTATCCGCAGATCAGGATAATTTTATTTTTTCTAAGCTTACCCTTATAGTGCAAAAGAAAACCGTTTAATATTCTTAGCTTTTTAAAGTGATTGTTAAACGATACGTGCACGAGATGCATTGCGTCGTACTATGAGGGTTCCTTTCAAAAAGAATTTGACATGACGGTTCAGTTATTTCATGTCACGTGGTTACAATAGAAGAGCAGGAAAAAATGGCGGGAAACCGGGAAAGCTCTGCCGGGTAAAAGGCGATCTCTGGGATGTCTGGAATGGAAACACGAAACCCGAATGAAAGTTTCGTTGCTCATCAGATGGCATCCCCTTCGCTGTTTTCTCCAGCTTGGAGTTTACGCAGGGTCGATCCGTGACACGCAATGAGTTCCATTGCGTTTCCTTTCATCGAATTCGCTTCAAACAGATTTTCCGATAATTTCGGAAAAAACTTTCTAAAAGTACCTTTTTTTCGGAAGGTGTGCTCCGAAAAATAGAAGTTAATTTATGCATAAACCTTTTCAGTATTTATTGTTTTATAAATTCTTATTATGTTCCGGCTTGGTTCAGAGAAGCGAAAAATGATTTTCCGTCAAGTTTTTTTAGGGTTTGACTTTTTAAGAAATTTTTAATAAGAGAAATGTTTCGCTTTTCAAAATTCCTCATGAAATCAAAAATTTTGGAAATGCTTTGCAGAGCTTTTTGTCTTGCCCGTTTCAATGCCACTCGCTCTGGTCCTCTCCCAACAGAAAGTTCTGTTACACTCTGAAAGTTCGTAACGTTTCTTATGAATTTCCCCAACCGATGTGCATTCAGTGGCACTGTAATCCATCGTTCACCACCATTTGAAAGGGGTTAACTGAAGGAGGATTTGCGGAATTTGAATTCGAAATGCGTCCTACGTCGTGAATTCATCGTTTCTTTGTATCTTAGTTATTCATTTTTCCATAACGTTTTGGGAGAGAAATGGAAACGGTGTTTCAAGCGCCGAAAACGGGTAGAAGGCTAAGTGTTGTTGTGTAAAGGAGCATTAATGTCGAGGATAAGTTTTTTACGCTGGAGCCATCGGAACAGTTTTCGGAAATTGAGAATTACAGTTTGTAAAACCTTTTGGACGATCCGACGACGGCCCACTCCGAGCTTCTTCCGTATAAGCACCGGTGAAATTTTATTATTTTAAGAGTGGAAAATTGTCCGCCACGGCACATCCACGCAATTCAGACCCCAGAACTGATTACTAAAGCGATTGTTTAGCAACTTTTTCCTGCCTACAAAAGGGGTTACACAGGGTCAGAAATTATTGAAATTGTCTTTTCATAGAGCTAATTTAATTCCGGGCCTTAAGGGATTCGGAGTAAATATTGATGTCCAAATGCAGAACCCCATTTTTTCTGCCTTGCACGTTGCATTGAGCAAACATTCTTATAATGCTTGTTAATTGATTGGTTTGAAAAACTTCAAATGGGAGAGGAGTTGAGCCCCTGGAAGCGAGAGGCCTCTTATTGTTTGCTGCTATAATCGACCGAATGAGACTGTGACTTAGCGTGCCCGTTTCTTTTTGTAAATCCCAAATTCGAAACCTGGCCTTGATTTTATGCAGGCCAGGTATGGTCGAGGCAATGCAGATTGCCTCGGATTTTATTTTACTTATTTAAAATCACGGTAGGAGATGTCGGGGAACGTTCTCTCAAGTATCTTTCGAAATCCCTTTCTTTTCCCCTGCAAAAAACCTTATTTAATGTTTATCACTTTTGTATTTTTCTCCAGCGACATCAAAACGGAAAACAAGAAGGAGAAGAGGCGGAAAGGGGACAAAAAGAAAGAAGACGTGGAGACTTCCGACGAAGAACTGGGAGAGTCCGTTGGTAAGTGGAAAATTTCTCTCTGCACCCTTTCCTCGCCCCTGCCGTTGAGGTTTTGGTGATGCTGGTTCCTTTTCTTTGTTCGTTTAACTTTTTCCCCCTCGTCTGGGGATGGATAAGTTGCTGTCCAGCTCCGAGTATGTCGCGCACATTGGGACCTGACGTGTTAAAGTAACGCCGGAGCATTGATTATCCTGTTACACTAGCACCACCCCCATCTGTGCTCTTTGAAATTCCTTGTGCGGGCACAAATCCGGCACAAGATTCTTTTTGTTGTTCTAAACAAAATTAAAAACTGAAATTCAGATTAAGAATTTGAAAAAGAAATGCAATGGATGAAAGAATTATTTTCGAATGTTTATTTTATTGGAAATTATTGATCTATTGTGGTAAACCTAATTGCAGCGAGTGAGCGGACGATCTGGCGAGAAATGAAAATTCAGATAACAAGTTTAAGATTTAAGCAGTCGTCTTATAATTTTCCCTTCTCTGTCTTAAAATATTAATTTATTTTTTTGCCCGTCCTTCCGGTAATTAACACTTCTCCGGTACTCCTTTGCCATTATTTTTAATCTTTTTATTTGATTGAAACCTCGTGGCCGATGCATTGAAACCGTTTCTACGTCAACTTACCATATTAATTTTCTTAATTGAAATGTTCCGTATTGAACTAGATAATAAATGTAATGGAAAATAATAGTCAGCAGGAAAGTATCAAAAGTTGCCAAGGGATTATTTGAAAAAAGAAAATAAAATTCACGTGGTTAAACATTTATTTAGTAAACGAGATAATTAACAATTCAGTTTCGGGTGCAGCGAAAAGGATGCTTAGGCGCGCGAGGGATTCGGGAGGTCGCACTCTTCCGGTTGGTGGTTGCTGTTCTCGTCGAGATTTTCCTCCCCCGAGTGGCAGAGCTTCCGGTGCTTGTGCACGAAATAATAGCTTGGAAACTTGCTCCCGCACGTCTTGCACGGATAATACTGGACGTTCATGTCGAGAAGTCTGACCTCTCTTCTCACGTTGCCGCATTCTCCATCCTTTCCGTCCACTTTCGTCGTCGACACCACTTTTCTAACTATTACCAAGTTCTTGCTGGAGCCGCCTCCGTCCTCCACCGGGTTAATGTGACGCCTCGCGTGTTTCTGGTAGCAATATTGGCTTTTAAAGGTGTGCTTGCAGTACACGCAGGTATATATTCTGCCGGCGCTCTCTTCGTCCGCCTCGACTTCGGTGTCGTTCTCGTCCTGGGACGTCTTCTCCTGGGTAAGAACTTCCTTTTCGATGATTTTCCGCATTTGTATCACGCCTTTGGACGATTTCGATTTTTTGAAAAGATTCGAGTTAAGCATTTGCTGGTGCATGAAGTTCGAGAACTTTTTATTCGACTTGAGATTCAAAAATTGGGTTTTCGGATAATTGTCCAAATATTCCTTATCCGTAATTTCATCCTGGCGCTGGTCGCTTTTGTCGTTTTCGGTGTCGTCCATTATTTCGTCCAAACTCATTCCGTAGCACTCGTTTAGGACTCTGTGGAAGCGAACGGGTCCGTCGCAGCAGGCGACGTCCAGAACGACTTTTAAATTTTCGTTATTGACTCTCTTTGAGTTTTTCATCTGGCCGTCCTTCTTTTTTGCCGCTTTCCTCTGCGGAGATTTGACGATGTGAACGGTTCGTTCGTCCGACGTAAAGCTGGCGTTCGTCGGGCACGGAGACGCCGAACTGGAAACGGGCGACAAGGTAGCCTCGGTTTTGCTGGTGGAAGGAACAGCGAGGGGAGACCTCTGTTCTCGCTGTGGATCCGGCGGAACGGAGGCTTGGTTGTCCGTCGAGGAAACGCTTTGGAACGGACCGCTCGGACTCGTCTGCAGGAACAGGGGAGGCATGTTCATTGGAGGCCAAAACGGATGTGGGAAATTTTGAATTTTACGGCTGGGAATGGGTTTTATGATGTTAGGATTGGCATGGAGTTGAAACGGAGTCGCTCGGTATTCGGAGTTCCGATGCGTATCCGGTTGATTCTGTACGAGGTAGGCCCTGCAGAGATCCAGTGCCCGAGGCATGTGCAGCAAATGCGTTGCCAGCAACACCGAGTAGATGTTTTCGTTGGTGAGATCCAGGAAACCTGTATACATGAAAGACAGGAGAGGAGCGAACGCTTCGGGAGAGATGCTCGGCAGGGAAACCGTCGCAATGGAACCCGCTCCGAGGTTCGATTCGCTCTGTATCAGCGACTTAAGGTAGCCGCTGTGCAGGGATATCAAATGTCTGTGGGCCACAAATTGGCATCCGTAGCTTCTTCCGTCCGCCGAGAGTTCGACTTCGGGATTTCCCACGGTTATTATTACGTCCGGTGGCGATGCCAAACTTGCCGCGGCGACGGCGTCTCTCATTAACCAAGCCCTGTACAACGAGTACATCATAATGAGCTTCTCACTGTTGCACGTCCCGATTTACGTTTTTATTTTCGCACGAAACCAATTTGAACGAACCGTTCACAGCTCGCGAACGTTTCCGCATTCGACCGGTCATCACGAGAGTAACTCATCTTGACCGCGAAAACTGTGAAAAAGCCGCGAAGAGTTTTTCGGTTGATTCGAGACGTTTAATTGTCGAGCGATGGTTGAAAAATACGCGGCAGCATCTACGCTTGGCAGAAGTTGGAGAGGTTTTCGGATTGGAGCTCTCCTCTTGCTGACTTTCATCCTTAGTAGATGGCTTCCGCTGCAGGTTGTAAGTGGGATGCTCGGGTAATTTCGCTCCGGCCGACGTCCTCCGTCGTTTTGCCGCAAGTTAAATATAAAATATTTTTCGTCATGTTTTTTCGGAGCGGTTCCACGCTTCGAACCAGGCGTTCGAAGATGAATGGGGCCGGGACGGGTGTCGAATTTTCTCCCTGGATGCCGATTTTGGGAAGACGATTGGGAAGGTTCCAAACTGATCCTGATCGCGTTCGGACTTCTCGCTGCGAGAAGGAGCAATCTGTCGAGGTGCCCCGTCGCTGTTGTCTCCCGCCCTTTCGCTCCGCATCATCAGAGGTTCAGAATTGGGAAAATTTTTTTTCTTAAACGAAAAATCGAAGATTTTTTTGAAGATGCGACCATTAAGGTGGGCTCGATTTGCGGAGTCTCGGAGCACATGCAAAGATTTTTTAGTCCACGCCTTGCGGGACTTGCAAAGCATGCTCAGTTCGCCGCGGCTTTTTATTGGTCGACGGCGTCGGTTTTGGGCGAGTTTTCGCTGTCGTTATGGCATCCAATCTTTACTTTATCTTTACCGCGTTCAACTCTGTGCACACCCATGTATTATTTATTATGCTTGCATAACAAACCATATACTTTTATCGCATTCGCTCATCCGTCTATCATAATTTGACGTCCCGTCGTTTTTTTCTTCATCCAAAATTCGGGAATGATTTTGTTGAAGAAAAATTCTCGCACAATTCAATGATGCAGGCGGATACTTAGATTGCTGTAGGAAGGGAGTCCTGGCATATTATTAATTGAAATATATTATTTTCCCACATTTATAACTTGTGAGCATTAATGTTTTTCTAAATTAAGAATGTAACACAAAAAAATTGGAAAGTAAATTACTTATATTGTATGAATGAGTGCGTGTGCGTGCATGTGTGCGTGCATAAAATAGCTTTTACGGGGTCTTTCTGTTCAGATGAAGTACGATAACGGTGCAGTATGGAACTGTGAATCAAAAAAGCCAAAATGGTGCAAAACTATTCTTTCTCTGCATTTTTATTCCCATGTTTTGGTAGTATTTTCTTTTTCTCCCGGAGTAGGAGTTGGAAACGAACGCGTTGGCCTTCCTCTGGGAAGGCTCGCCAAAAGGTAGAATCACACGGCGGCGGAGGTTTTCGGTTGTTTGTCGGGGAGAGAGGATTCTGCGGATCTCGGAAAATTTGAGAAAAAAAGCGTAAAGGGAAATGGGTTGGGAGCAGGAATTAACCGACGCTTAGAATAAAAAGAATTTTAAATTAGAGCGATGAGGAAATGGTTCATACTCCGATGAATACCTTTTCAATTAAGTTAGAGCCCGTGGAAGGCTCCCCGAAGTTCTCCATCAAATTTTCTCCCGTAAAGCAAGCAGCGTGAAGGCACGGATTAAAAAAACCATACGCCCATTAATTATTAATGTTGTTTAATGCATTTACCTAAATTGGACAAGATTGATTTTTTTTTTCTGTGGGAAAACCGCCGTCGTCCTCAAACTTCTTGCTTCTGTGTGGAGTCCATGAAATTTAGTAAAATGAAAGCGGGTAAGTGCAAACAGGGCGGAAAAGTCGATTGGAGTAATTGTAAAGCCCGGAAGAAAAGGGAAATCAAATTAAATTAACTCTCGAAAAAACTTTGGATGATGATTTTTCTTTTTCTTTTTGTTATATTAGATGAAATTTATCCGGGAAGAATGTTGACATAGAGATTCAAAAGAAATCAGGGACGTATCCCGGGATTCCTTTTCTTCTCAGTGGTCTCGCTTTTCCCGGCGGAAAGAGGGACGGCCTGGTTCGCGAGGTTTGCAGCCCTGGCTCGTTTGGCCCGACGAAGCCTTAATTGGCTCGAGAGTGATCCTTTTCGTACCTGTTTCCCCGCCTTTGCCGTTGGGAGGCAGCACCCCGTCCTTTCTTCCAATTCCGTAACGACGAAATTTTTTTCCCCGTTTCCGGAAGGCATATCAAAATAATTGGCATTTATTTTTAATAATAAAGTGGTTTTTGCATTTTCCCCAGGGGAATTAATTGACTCTGCAGCTCTTGTTATATTCGTTTTTTTTTCTCCGTTGCTTTCTCCTCGTCGTCTTGTCCCAAGCGATTTTCATCCTGCCTTTCTCTCTTTTCCTCCTTGCCCATTTGCTTAATACACTTCGACTGCCGCAAGGTTTTGCCGTAATTTTTCGCTTTAAACACTGTAATTCTCGATTTGGCTTTCGGAGCGCAAACGGAATTTGCAAGAATTTTTTTAAGGTTTTGCTCTTTGAATGATTTTGATCCGATCGGGAAGAGATAAGCGGAGGAGGGTTTTCTGAAAGGTTTTCGCGTGCCTGAGCGATGTGCCCGGGTTTCCTTTTGCCCGAAAACATCCGCTGTATTTGACGATCCCTTTGTCGATTCGAAGCTTTTCGCGTTTTTATGCTCCGAGCACGAGAAGTTTCGGACAATTTAATCCTTGAAAGGGATAACGCGGGAGCGGGAATAAAAAGAAAATTTTTAGCTGGAAATTCGATTAAAAATAATTTTTTATTCTAAAATGCCGGAAACAGTACAATTTAGCGGACTTTTGATACTCTCCGGGATCCCTTTATAAAGCTAATTTGATTTTTAAAATGTCACCCTTTTTTAAATGCGTTTCGGGCATTTCCCTTTTAAGTTACCTAATTTGTATGTTCCAAGGGATTTCGCATAAGTTCCGGCGACGTCATAAAATGGAATTGCGAGCCGGGCGGGTTGATGCGAGTTCTTTTTCGAGCAAGCGGTCCTTTCGGAACAGATATCGGGGAGGAAGGCTTCGCCGTCCGGAGAACGGCCGAAGCGGAACTTGGAGCAACAAACCGGGCTTTATAAAAACCGTCCCGGCCTTCCTCGCTTCTCTCCCGGCGGTGGCGCACGGCTCTTCGCCTCCACGTTTTCGTCCCCGGTTCGTAATCCGTTCCGACAGCGTGTTTACATACCGGACTTCAGGAAAAGGGAGCCAGAGGAAAAAGTTAAACGGACTGTTAAAACAAAAATTGAATGAATTTGCTTTCCCCGATTGCGAAAGTTAAAAAATTTTCTTAAAAACGAAGCGAAACGGGGCCGGGAGTATGTAAATTTTGAAAATTAATGGATGTTCTCAAAGTGGAGGTATGCTCGGTTACGTGCATTACCAAGCAATGCTCCCGCGGGACTTGCCGACGCTTTCGCTCTCATTTTTTCTAATGTTAGCTTTGCCCAAAAAGATTTTGAGTTTTTCAGCTCTTTCTATCCGTCCCCATCGAATTGGAAAGCTGATTTTGCCCGTTTTCCTCTCTCACTCCATTATATTTCATTTTTTCCATCTTCCACCACTTTTTTTTTTTTTTTTTTTACGAATCACAGCGCTTTTTTTATTCTTTTAAATTATTATCTCGATTCTTCATCGGGAGAATTTTTTTTTTTTATTTTTTTACTTTTTTTTTTCGAAAAAATCGAACGAGTTTTGCGCGGGTTGAGCAGCGCTGTCAAAGGATGGTAAAGCACTCGAACGGAAACCCCCGCAGTCCGCCCACGTCGACGTCCTGCCGCCACGATTTTCGGGTTTCGTGGGCCGCGGGGTTTTATTTCCTGCCGAAATTCACTCGGGCACCGGCGATGCCGAAAGTTGTCGAGGCGTGGGTCTCGGAGGCTGTGCCGTCCTTACAGTCGAGACTTTGGAAAGCGTTAATTTTTGCCGAAGCCGATCTTAAGTCCGTTGATTCTCCTTAGTAATTTTATCTTCGAGTACAAATTTGAAAAATTGTACTTTGCGTGCAGCTTGTAATTAATGCTCGGCATCTCTTGCGGTTTATCCAATTTTCATATCTTGGAGCTCTTTCACCGAATCGCATCGCTTAAACGGCAATAATTTATCCCTTTGTTACTGCTTTGAAAGCTTCCGGAATGAAAGTTGCGGAAATATTGTTAAAAATAATTCGGGTAAAAGAAGTAAGCCGACTCTTCTGAAAATGTAATTTGTGGGTAAAAATTCCCCGAGGCACACTCGGTGCCAACCTCCGATGCTTGTTCCCGTTCGCGGACTTCTGTGAATCGTATTTTTCGTTTTCGTTTCCGATTCCTCGGTGACTTGCTTCCTGCAACCGCGGCCATAAGCCCACGCGTTTAAAAAAACCCGATGAATAGCAGTGACGGGTACCGGAGCCCCTTGTCGAGTACCCAAGCATCCCTCCCGGAGGTATCGATTTTTTGACATTTCATTTATTTTGCGTGTCTTTAGCGAGTCGGATGCGAAACGAGGAATTTTTTAATATTTATTATTCTTTCTCTGCCGCGGTACCTTCCCCCGAGTGCCTTCGATTCGCGATGTGCTTTTTTCCCTTTTCGCGAAGCATCCCGTTGTCGCTGGCAATCGACGAATGTTCCCTCAAACCTGATGTGCTCCGGGACGAGGAGTTCGCCCGGAGACTTGCCTCGGATGAATTTGAATTTTCCGGAAAAGTTTATCTTTGGGCCGGTCGATACCGAATTCGAAATGTAAAACCTTGGAGCCTTCAATTTCAATAAAACGCACCAAAGCGACCGTAAATTCAGTTAATTTATTATGCATTACATGTGCAGGATGCAAACTGACAACTAATATTTTCATTAATCAAAACTAATTCTCCAGTGCTTTGTGACAGTTAAACTGCTTCCCATTAGGCGGTTTCTCTCGCTCACTCCGGTTATTTTCATTTCTTCTTTTTTTACCGTATGCTTTGTTTTATGTTAAAAAACCGAACGAATAACAAAGTGAAAAATTAATTAATATACGCGAGATGATGACGATCGCCGTTTCTCTCCCATTGTTTCCCGACAGGACCAACTCCTTTTATTAAATCGAATGAATTTGAAGTTTTGAAATTTAAATAAATTTTTTTTATTTAGCTTCATGATTTAGATAAAGCTCGTTGATGAAATCGGAATGTTACGTATATGCGTGTGAATAAAGAAAAAAAAGGAATTGCGCAAAGGCTGGAGAATTGTCTGAAAACATCTAATTGACAAAGTCAAATAATGCATTTCGTAATGCATTATTACGGCTCGAACGAAACATTTCGAGAATGCCAAGAATACACGTGCGAGTGTGCGTGTATGTTTATCCAATGTTATCTCCCTATCGATATTATTATAACTAACATTAATTGTTGTATATATACAGCCGAAAATGTCTTTAACTGCATGATTCGCAAATTTATGACCCAAAATTCAGATTCCATCGTGTGTAATGTGTAAAAAAGACATAAAAGGGTTTCGTATTTTCCCATTTATGTGAGAAACATCTTGTTACAAGCTTTGTTTTCAATTTGCATTCTGAAAATGTATTTTTTTTTTTTTTGGATTGGGGGGATTTAGATGGTTTCGCCAGCAAAAGGGAAAAGCTCATAAAGGCACTTACGGTTATTTGAATATTAATAATTCACTATGGGATGATTGTTTTTGAGTTTTGTTGTGCCACGTCAATAGCGAACAATCTCTACGGGAGAGGGGTGAACGTTTCAATAAAGCCCAGAGGGTTGTAATTGCCGATAAGCCCCCTCCGCGTACAAATATTGGTCGTTGATTAAAAGGCTTACGTCTTTAGACGCATTCTTTTCCTTTCTTTCCCGTACGGTTTCTGACATCGATCTGCCCCGAGTGTTCCAGAAGTAAAAAATTTTCGTTTTTACGGCCCCGCACCTGTGTCAGCGGTCGGCTGTGGGCTGCGACCGATGAGTCACGAACATAAGAGGAGGTCTTTACGATCTTTTCCGAACTTGGAATCTTCTCGCTGAATCGTGCGAGACCGATGAAAGGAGAAAAAAATGTGACTGATTCCACGTCCGTGGAAGCTTACGACGATTAAAATGTAAATTGAATTGAAAGTTTCATATATAAAATTATTTGTTACGGCTGATAATTCCACTTGCAGAGCGGCGTTAAAAGTTTTCTACGTCGATGTACCGTATCCCGCCACGTTGCGAGCCTTCTCGGCTTCCAGCGTGATTTTCTGGTGGAAAACTGGGTATTTAACACTACGCCCTCCTCTAAGTGTCTTTCGGTCGCACGACGTGTCAAGTGACCGGACATTTGTAGCAGAATAGAATTCAACAAAATTTTAAACCGTTCAATTTACGTATTACGTATATCGTGCGGCTTAATAGAGTAAAAGAACAACCATTAAAACAATTGGAAAAAAGAGGATCTAATTTTTTTTATTGGTTGTATGCAAATCAAATTAGATGGCCGAGAGCAGAGAGGAGTTTGGCGGGAAGGGTGATAGATGATAGTTGGGTTAATAATCGCCGACGGACCCTGGGGACGTTGTTAACCGTTCTTAGGGACAAACAAAGGGTGAAAAGCTTTGAATTACCACATACCATCTACATTTATATCGTGGCCGCTTTTGTCTTCATTGTAAATTGAATTAGACGGCGTTTCCCATTTTGCATTAATTTTTTAAGTCGTTCATCGCGTTTCCTCCCGATATCTTTTTTCTCTTTCGGATCCGATATCGTTCCAATCTGATAACCTAAGAACGGGGGGGGGGGGGAGGGGTTTCCCGGGACACCGTCATTTGCGAGCTTTCTGCTTCGAAATCTTGTTCCCCGACGCCTTGCAAGATGTTTGCTCCGATGCACGGCCACCGCCCTCTCGAAATATTTTCACCATTTACTCGGTTTGTCGCATTCGTCCGCTTTCGGTACTTAGTTCAGGTGACAAAAATTTATTATGATTTTTTTATTTATCTCGAGCCTTCGGCGTGCGCGTTCGCCTAGCGATCTCGGCGTATTCTTAAATTCGATTCCCAGTGGGAAAAAGCTCTAATTCAGTTAATTTTTGAAATGCAACGAGATTAAAAAAAAAAAAAAATCATAACACCAATTATTAACAATTTTTGCTAAATTGCTGTATTTCGTCGACATGTTTTTTTTTCCCAGTGCAAATAATCAATTTGATATTTTCGCTGATGTCATATTGCACCAGCAAACATAATTTTGCGATTAGACGATACATTAAAAATAAATAAATATTGGGGGATTATTTATCGATGAATGGAAGTGTAATTTCCACAGTGAATCTGGTCCCAAGATGGATTTTGGTGGAGAGGAGGTTGCTTTCGATAGATTTCTGCCAGTTGCGCGAAATTTTCTTTATACTTTCGGGCCTCTCACATTTGGAATTTAAAGATTCTGCGTTAATTTGCAAGTTAATCACCGACCTCTTCTCTCTGAGAGGCAATTCCCCCACAGTCTCTGCTGTGTGCAAACCCATTTCGTTTGGAAAAAGTAGAACGGAGGAGGTCGCCGGTAGCTGTTGTAGCCCGGAGGTGTAATTAGTATTAAAGCTCCGAATGGAAATCCGGAGCTGCTTCACTCTAAAACAAATTCTTGAGCTCTTTTTTTTTTTTCTCCAAGTTTAACGCAAAAGTAATATAATTGGCTGGAATTATTAATCTCGAGCTCATCTCTCCTTAATTAATTCGAGTTTGATGTTTGCTTAAGGCAAACGCCGTCGAATTTACTTGAACGTTTCGTTCGAGGCCTGGTTTCACAGAAGATTTAACGAGGGAAATGAGAAAAAAATAAATTAATTCGGAATAATCCGGGGCTGCACTTGGCGCGCTTAGACGAAGGAACGTCTGATTCCTTCCGCGAGGCAGCGTTTATGGTTTTTCGAGCCGCGAAGCCCCAAATCCGAAGGTGCTTTGTTCGCCGTGTAAATAGCTTCGGATTTAACTTGCTTGAAGCCGTTGATGTTGAGCGTTTTTAAATTGGCGAAGGCGCGAAGGGTGAGGCACCCCGGGAGTTACATTGAAATTGTGAAAAAGGTAATTTGCCTTTGGAGAACTGGCAATTTAAGCGTTTTTTTTTTTTTTTTTTTTTTTTTTTTTTTTTTTTTTTTTTTTTTTTTTTTTTTGTTTTTTTTTTTTTTTTTTTTTTTTTTTTTTTTTTTTTTTTTTTTTTTTTTTAAATATTAAGTTAGTACGCGATGGTGCAATCGAAGTGCTTTTCAGGCACAAGGGGTTAATGGGAAATAGTTTAATGAATGATTTGAGAGAAGCAAACATTCTCGCGAGATCATCTCTGCGAGCTTACTGTTGACTTTAAATCGAATTTAGACTTGGATGCTAATTAACCAAGCTTATATGGATCTGTGGCTCACATAAATTCCCCGTTAATCAACTAATTACTCGCGTTAATGTGAAAGTTTTCTCATCGTTTTACTTTTTAAATACAATTTCCCTCGAAGGGGTGATATTTTGCTGACCGTTGTAAATAACTTTTTAACCAAGACCCCCCAGTCCGGAGCTCAATCTCGCCAGTTTAACGTTTTCTCCGATTTTGATATCCAACCAAAAGTCGCCGCTTTTATGCTTTACGTATGGGACGTCCGCCGTCGTCGAACGCACCGCGAGGGGCTTCCATCTTGAACGCAAGCCCGGAAGGATCCGTCCTCGAAATTATCCGGTTTGTCGGGAGTTGGGCATCTTGATCGTCCGCGAGGGATGATCGGGGGTAATGCTTTCGATGCGAAAATCATGCCTAGCGGCATCGGTTCAAAAAGTATGCGGAGTCTTTCCTCGTAATCCGCTTTGAACTGATTATTAAACGCAGGACAGGTGAAATAAATGGAAGTGGAATAAATGGGATACGTGATGGATGTTATTTTGCCGGCTCCCATTGACAATCCCAAAATCCTGCTCTTATTGTATGATTGACAAGCGCATTTGTTAACTAATTTAACTGCCCATGATAATTGCGTTCACTTGATGCGTTTCCCTCTTCTCGCCTTTTGCCACCGATTCCCTTTTTACTGGATTATTCTGTCGGCCTCCAGTCGATTCGGTTTTCGTGTACCCCAGTTTTTGACAAGTTTTGTCACGCCATCCGTTGGCGGCGAGGCAGAAGAGATCCGCAAAAAATGCGAAACGTGCCGGCCTCGAGGAACTGCGGCAATTTGCGGGCGGAAATGTGAAGATTTTTGTATGTTTTTGCAAAACCGGCATTTATGGTGCAGCAACATTTTTGCTGGCTCCGGTGTAACTGCTCTCTTTGGAAGTTGCATGAATTTTCCTTGACGGATCCTCTCTGCACGGCAAAGGGAAGGGAGGGAAATTTGAAGGAAAGCCGATCGTTCTTTCTCAGGTTTGATTGAAAAATTAAAAGGTTCTAATTTGAAGTTTTTGGTTTACTTACAGAAAAAGGAGGAGCCCATCCGTGTGTCATATGCAAGGCCACAATAGAAACTTTTGCTCATTCTAGGCCTCTACCTCGATCACATGCCTCGCAGTACGGCATTGCCGAGGAAGATATTCCCAGCGGAGGGAGAGTTTGTAACACTTGTAGATGCAAGGCTGTGAGATCTCGCTGCACTACCTGTCCTATGCCGACGTGCCCCAACGCCAAGGGAAGGGTGAAACGTTTGAGAGCGCTGCCCAGTAAATGGGCCGAACTTCCGGCGGAAGTTAAGGACCCCATCATCGTTGATTTTCGTAAGTTAAATCATCGGACGGTTTCGAATGCGTTGATTATTTTTGAAAGCAATTTTCGATTTTTTTTCCGTCTCGTGAATTTTAAATATTGCGGTAAAGAAACGAATCTGATTTTTTTTAAAACTTGTTTTCAGAAATACCGCCGTCGCTTACCAAATGCTGTTCGGCCTGCTTCAACAGGATCTCTCGAAGGCTAGCGCCGCACATAGCCCCGGAAGAAGAAGCATTGCGCTGGTCCGAAGAAGAGTTGGACGCTTTGAGACGAGCCCTTAAGGAACATGGCACTTCCTGGTCGAAAATAGCCGAGAAAGTTGCAACAAAAACTCATCATCAGTGCAAGAGTTTTTATTTTAATTGTAGGAAAAAATTAGGTTTAGATTTACTAGTTCAAGAATACAACAAGGTAAGAATGCGAACGTGGAGGAGTATAGTGACATTTCTTAAGGAAAATAAAATCACGTTTCTAACACTTGCCCCGGAAATTGCAGACGCATTTAGGAGAAGACAGAAAGCCGGCACTGACGGACGAAGAGGAGAGTGGTTCCTCCACCTCAAGCTGTGATGAGCTGCCCCTTGGGGCTCACGATTCCAGCGATACCGCGAGCGCGTGTAGCCCGGGCAGAGCCGTGGAGCCTGCTGTGCCTACCGGAAAGGAGGATGTTGCGCTGAGACCGCCGGAAACGGCGGTTCCCATTGAAGCGAGACCGGAAAAGGATTATGACAGTTCTGCAACAGTACGTTTCTCGCCTATTTTCGCTTCATTATTAAGTCACGAAACAAAGTAAATTAAGAAATGATCTGAACTTTTGCCATTTGCTTCTGAATTTTTTTGAGAATCAACGCATTTTTGATAGGAAATTCTACATTTTTAGTTACGTTTATTTACCAATCGAAATTCTGAAGAAATCGAGATATCAAGACTTGTTCTTTGAGAATAGTTTTCTCTTTTTTTTAAATTTTATAGCCACGTTATTAGCACCAAATGTCTTTTAAGAGTAACTGATCGATTTAAATAATAAATAAATTTATAAGGGCTGGAAGAGAGTTGAAAAATACATTTATTGCAGCATTGTTTCCAGGAGACGGCTGATGAGGGACAGGGGGGCGGGGACAGCGAAAACGCATATCCCCATCTGCCTGGAACCTCAATCACAGCTGTCCCCCCTAACAGCCAAATGCAGCAGCAACACAACGGTCCTGTGACGAGTCCTCCGCGCACGGTCAAAGATCTGATGGCGAATGTGATAGAAAAAACGCTTATGAAGACTCCCGGCGCATCGATTTCTTGTTCCGCAGCACCGACGATATCGTCGATCCTCAAAACCGATCACAGAGACGTTGGCTTTGGCAAAAGATCTGGATCGGAGTCGCTTGCCACTCTTTCCGTAAGAATTTTTTCACGATTTCGACAATTCCTTTTCCGTGGTGCTTTCTTTCTTTCTTTCTTTCTTTCTTTAAACAAGAATATTTTTTATTTTTCAGATCGTCAATTCGCACGATCGGAATCAAGGACCTTCATCACCCGCTTTAGCAAATCAGGGTTCCGATCTTCCAAAGGAGGGATTAGTCGTTGTTCAAGTTCAGCAAGCCTTGCGCGAACGCCGTGAACCAGAACCCGAAACGCTTGATCTCTCGGTGAAGAAAAGAGACAGTCCAGGGACCTACCAGAGTTCGCCAACACATCATTTTAACATGCCTCCTCTTTCCAAAGGTGATTGAATCATGTGTTATTTCAGCCAAACATAAACCAAAAACGCCAATTAACGTTTTATGTAGTTATTTACATTAATACTTCGTTCTCGAATGACATTTTAAAATCTTTTTTAATGACTTAAAGCTGCTGGGACTGGTATTTATCAGAGAGTCGGAGAACAGCATTATTATCCTCATCCACATCAGGTAACGGAACCAAACATGAATTCATCTAAATCTTCGTCGGTTTTTTCTTCCTCGCCGGGAACTCCGCATTTGGTTATGTCCCATCACATAAGGCCACCTCATCCGAAGATAGTCAAAGTAAGGTTTTTTACTTTTCACCAGAACTGTTAATCAAAAAATTTATTCTGCATATGAAAAAAATTCAAAAATTATTCTGTTTTTAGTCTCCTCTACCAACGATTCAATCTAAACTATCGCCCAAATTAGTTGCCGGTCCTCCAGGTGCTAAAGGAGGTTCCATAACCCATGGAACCCCTGTTCAAGGAGGACCGAGGTATGACGGACTACTTCGCCACGTGACGCCTCAGCCAACACTTAAAGAAGGAGGGTGAGTTTGAAAGCCTGTATGCTAATCTTTAAAAAGATCAAAATGTTAAAGAAATTCCAGATTTATGATATTGTTGAATATAATTGTTGATACAGTTAACTTGTAAATCGAAATGTTTGAATATTTTTAGATCGATCACGCAAGGGACTCCAGTTCATCATGGATCTCACCTGGTACCCAGCGATAAGCGACAACCCATTAATTATGATTATTTTAAACGAAGCTCTCCTGCTGGTAATCCAAGTCCCGTAAATCCCGGACAACCTGTTTCATCGTCTTATCCATACGGGTCTTCTCCTAGTCAACCATCCACAACATCTGCGCCAGGTTTTAGCTCTCCATATCCTCCAAATGCTGGCAGACAGCCAACGTCGTATCCCATTGAACAACAGCTTTCGTCTAGACAGATTATTATGAATGATTACATCACTTCACAGCAGGTATGTGTTGCAATATTGAATTGCACAATATTAAAGTAAAGATTATTATTTTTTTTTCATCACGTAAAATATCCCAAACTATCATGATTTATTCTCGGGCTCGAAAAAACGATTAATTATGATCAATACATACCGTACTAAATGAAAAAAAATCATCGGTATTTTTATAATTGTAGTTGAAAAGTGCGAACGAAGAAAAAACAAAACTATTTAATTTAATTTTTTGTTCTGAAAGAAGATAACTGATGACGATAAATAATTTTAAAATTAAATCTCTCGATAGATGCATGGACCCAGAAGAGTAACTATGCCCGGAAACGAAAAACAAGATTCTCCTTCACCTCGTGCCGGGGTTGGTATTACACCTCCTTTGTATTACAACTCGCCTTCAAGTGGAATGTATCTTCCTAGTCGGTCACCCGTAGACAGTTCTACTCCTCCACCTCTACGTCAAGGCGTAATACAACGCCATAATACAATACCCGCTTCTCAGGTTTGATTCATTTTCAGATTAACCATTTTTCATTACATTTGTTAAGATTTACGAATTACATTTTCGCTTACAAATCTATTTATGTATTTAGGGACAGAGTAGACCACCGAGCGGGGGCAATACAAGCGGTAAAGCTTTATATCCTCCTCCTGGACACGAAGCTTTTAGTTCATTGGTTGAAGCTGCGGTGCAGCAACCTTCTTTGCCAGTTCCATCTAGTGAAAAACGGTCTCATGCGGTTGATAAACCTCATATTACTCACAGAGATGTAAGTATAAAATTTCTTCTGCAGTTAATGTGACTTGGCTTTTATTAGATTATTCTTAGATCTGCGATAAACTCATTGCAAAATGTTTTATAATTGAAAAGAGCCTTGATGTGTCTTGCATAACGCTATTAAAATATCTTGTTCGTAGGTGCATCATGAAGGTTTAGGTAAAACCATGGTGGATTCACTGTCTTCCTCAAGAATTATTGATCATCAGGGACGAGTACAAGGCAGCGAATCGGGAAGCAGAATGTTCACTGAGCAACAGAGATTAGGGGAGCAACAAAGATTGGCCAGACAGAATCACGAAAGAGAGAGATATGCACAAGAACAGCGTTTTCAGGTGGATAATGTAATTTTAATTACATTACATTTAATATAGGAGGAAATAGTGACTTTTCAAAACTTATAATGATGTGTTTTAGAATCGAATCCGATTATCTAAAAAAACATTAATAAATTTTTCAGGCCGCTAGGGACAGAGAAAGAGAACGAGAAAAGATGCAAATGCAGCAGCATATACAATTACAAAGACAGCAACAGGCAAGATTGGAATACGAAAACCGACAGCAACCGCAGAGGCTAGATCAACAGCAGAGAATTGAACGTAAGAACTTTAAATAATTTTTCCTCCATTTCGTTTATTTATATTAAAAACACATATTCGTAAATTTAAAATACAATTTTTATTACAACCAATGCTACTCTTCTTGTTTTCAGAACACGCTAGATTAGAATACGAAAGCAAGCCCAGGATGGAGCAATACAGAATAGAAAATACAAGAATGGAACCGCAACAGCAACAACAAAGCCGATCAGATTACGAAAAACAGATACATCAGCAGCAGTTGGCAGCCTTCATGTTAGTTCTGACGTAATTTTTAATGCGATAACAAAAGAAATGAAGATCCTTGAGTTTGAGTTTTACGTGATTTAATTTTTTTCGTTAGGGATGCCCAACAAAGAGCAAATTCCGAGAGGGAGGAAAGAGAGAGAGATCGAGAGGCCACAAGGATCCTAGTTGGCGGATTTCAAAGGGAAAGAATACCCAGGCCCAATAATGATTCTCCTAAAAGCAGGTAAGAATGTTTTGTTTTGGATCGTATGCACTTATATAATTTAATTTTTTTTTAAATAAAATATATTTTTAATAAATTTTTAAAATAAAAAAAAATTGAGTGTTGAAATTTTGTTGAACATTTAAATTTATAACCAATTGCAGAGCTCAGTCGAATCCCGGCAACCCAACAGGACGAGCAGATGATTCAACTATGACTGCTGCTAGCTTAATTGATGCTATTATCACACATCAGATTAACCAAAGCAGTTCTGAACCTGGTCATACCAATACACAACCTCCTGGGCCTCCTCAGACTCGACCTGGCGATCGATTATTTCAAGTACTTCTTTTTCAATAAATCTTCAAATAGGAATTTTTTATAAAATTCAATAATTTTTATGTTATTAATAACAATAAAAATGTTAATATAAAATATAAATAGCAAACTAACTAATCTTAGGGTTTCCATCGCGAGGGACCTCAGCAACACGTTGAAGCCAACGGTAAAGTGTCACCCATGAAAAGAGTTCCTAGTCCCAACGACAGGGAACCCTCCGCCAAGAATTTAAAATTAGGTGAACATATTGAATCTATAATTACAAAAGACTTCAACAGAAGTTCGTATCCTGTACAGATGAATGTACCACCCGAAGGTATATATTATTTTTAAAATTTTATCAGTTATCCAGAAAAAAGGGAGGGAAAAAGATACTGATGTAAAATTTAATGTTTTAGGAATATCTCCAGCATTTCAGCTGAAGTGGAAGCTGAGGGGGCCGGGACGATCCCAAAAGGATATGGAAACCGCACGAGAGGGACAGGTTGATAAAGGAGACGAAAGGCAAATAATTAGGATAGCTCAAAATACGTCCCAGCCGAGTGCTAGCAAAACGTTCCACGAACCGGTATCGCCTCCCGAACAATGGGGAGGAAGGTAATTGTAAAGACATATAATTCAAGATATTTTTTCGCGAGTTTTTCAAAAATTAAAAAATTACGAGTTGTTATTTCCAGATATTATCCGGAGAAGCCGTCCCATTTGTCTCCTTTAGATTACGTGAAAAATAGAATAGTTGAGGTTATGCGGACTTCAGAGGATAAAGAAACCGAGGATAAATCAGGTGGTGGAGCATCCGTTGGAACTAAAGATAGGAGCGACAGTCCAGGCGACATGGTTATTGACGAAGCGAAACAGCAGGACAACGACATCAATAAATTAGTTGTATTTAATTCTCCAAATGTGACGACATCAAACTCGCCGTTCGTACCTCCTACTTCTTCCGCGTATGCATATCCGTTCTCAGCATTGTCTATGCACGCCATTTCAGCTGCAAACGCTCGCAGTCCGACCCCGTCGAAACCCGTTGTTTCGAATCCGTCTATGGTGAATAAAGATGAGAGCAGTTCTCAGCGAAATTCCGAACCCGCGCCTCTTCTTTCCGCGCAGTATGAACCACTCAGTGATGAAGATTAGTGACATGTGATGTTTCTGTTTAGATTCATTACCATAGCGTTTCCGATACATTATTCAATTATGTCAGTGTTTTTATTATTAAAAACGAAGGCGAAGATATAAAATTAATTTTTTTAAAGAAAATATGAAAATTAGAAAAATTAGAAGAAAAAAAGAGATTTTAAGATTTTTTTTAATTTTAAATTTTTGAATACTATTTTGTTGACACTTCTTTAAGGCGCTTCACACGGATATTTATTTTTTCTTTACGCAGTTTTTTATTTATTTATTTTTAATAATTAATAATTACTGTGTATTTATGAAAGCAATTTTTCTTTTGATTTTGGCATAAGAAAAAATTTAATTGGGGTTTCGTGAAATTGAAAAATAACACACAACAGTTTTAATCAAAATTATGCGGCAGATGAGTTAACTAATTTAGAACGTGAGGAGGGTTTAGAAAATCTAAGAATTTGCTATTTTTATAACATTTCTTTGAACGATATTAGCATGTAAGGGTTATTTTACAATATGTTTCCCTCTCCTTCGTAAACATCATTTTTTTATATTAACAAATCGCGGGTATATTTTTATTTTTTATTTTTAATTGC
>JAOWBB010000011.1:2568888-2617556 GCA_028565995.1 Ricinus marginatus | reverse complement strand
AAAAATTTTTGCAGAGTAGTTATAAAAATATATATATATACATATATATATATATATATATATAAATCTCATTTGAATGATCGGCTCCGAAACAAAATGTAAAGGAGAGAGAAAGAACGAATCATCGAATTTTCTAAAGCTTTGAAATTAAAGAGAGAAGTAAAGGCACTAGAAAACGAGAAAGTATCTATAAATCAAGATCCTGCGAGTTCAAGCTGTTACATAAAAAAATATATGATCTAATTTAAATGTACAATAAAATATGTATGTTTTTCAAACATTTGGATACAATGATTTTTTTTTTTGTTTTTGTAATAATTTTCAAAGAATATATATATCTATATATATATATATATATACTGTAAAAGTAAAACGCATGAACAACGATGAATAGTAAAATATTTTCAACGAGTTTTAAAACATTAGTGTTTACAAATAATTTTTTTTCTCTTCGTTTTTAGGCGGAAAATAATTGCAATTAATAAACGAAACAGAAAAAAAAATACAGCAAAATAAATTAAATATAAAGCACAAATTTCAACATCAATTCACAAGACAGGATATTCGCTGCTCGCAACGCGTTGAATATCCTGATATTAAATGAGTTACATTTAATAATTTATGCGTATTCGCTCTTAAACACTTCTCTTTATACATCTAATAGTTACGGTTTTACTCGTTCACTTTTGCTAATACTTTAGGGCAAATCTTCTTTGGTATTAGTTGTTTCTAAGCAAATTAAAATCAAAATCGGTTACTGGAAAGTTTTTTTTCGACATCATTTATCAGACGTCATATTGATTTTACTTAAAAATGTTACAAATAAACCAATTTCGAAAGCGATATGTTAAATCAATTAAATGATAGTTATTAAAGAAGACAATTTTAGCATTAGAATTCTTTAAACCTCTCTATTCTTCCCGTCAATTCTACGTAAAAGACATTATGAATTATAATTTATAGTTAATGTTGTAAATCATAACAATGCATCTAATGGTAGCAGCATAACTAAAAATAAAATCTTGTAAGTTTCACTTTTTTTATTCTTTGAATCGCAATTAAAGCGGCTTCGGTTTTTTATCTGCTTTTTATCAGCCTTAATTGAGGTTTACTAATTAACTTAAAAAAAACTTTTTTAAACGAACTTTAAAAAATTTCGAGATGTTTAAAATTTTCCACATACATAAATAACTTATATACAAATTATATTGAATTAACTGCTTAAAACAATATTACAGCTCCATTAAAAAAATTTGAAAAAAATGTAAAAAAAAATTCCAGAGGAATGCACGTAAAAAACTCTTCTGACTAAAAATTGCTAAATTTAAATTTTATTTTAAACCATTAGATGATTATTATAATTCGACCGATAAGGCTGCTAAGTTTAATTTAAATAAATAATGGCATAACACTTAATCGGTTGCTTTGCATTCCAATGTAAACTGTCGACAAAATTGCATTTCCTTCCTTTTTTGTTGCTTATAATATTTGGACGATCCAATCAATCCAATGATGCAGTTGAGCTAATGAAAATAAATATCGTGAAGTGAAAGATTATGATACATTAAACATTACTTACATTGCTAAAATTGAGAAACAATTATTAATAATACAATAAAAATTGTGATTTTGTAAGATATAAAAAAAACTTATGTGAAAGAGAAAAATAAAATGACTAGCAGGTTTTGAAAATATTTTTTTCAATTCTTTTCTGTTGTGCATGATTTTGATTTGATCAAAAGCACCTAATTTGGTGACTGAAAATTTAATCACTTATCGATCGAAACAAACAACATTCAAAGCAATTAAAATGTCATAAAAGTTTTCATTCAAAATTAATCACACGTATTAGGCCCTTTTCATCCGAATTTATACGATGAACTTTGACCCGTATGATTGCTTACTATTAAGAGGAAATTCAGAGTATTTGTGCATTCTTTTTAATTTTAAAAATTATTTAATTTATATTCAGTCTTAATTAAATATTAAAATTATGAAGCACGTTACTTTATTAATAGCTGAATTAGATCGAGAAGAGATATCTATTTGTAGGCGGCTTATAGAATATCTACTGCTTTTATTAGAGCTGAACCAAAAAAAAAGTACAACGAATCTTCCATTAATGTAAGATACGTTTTAAATTAAAAAATAAAGCAAGTCTGATAAATCAGATTTTTAACTAATTCTCAAGCACTGTTTTTAATAATGTGCTCTTCAAACGTAAGGTTTGCCTTTTACGACAGCATAGACTTCGAGGAAGACCCTGTACATTTTTAAATGTTTGTACTCTAAAAAATTTTATAAATGATTCGATTTTTTAGAAGTCTAAGAAAAAATATTGCGCTAGACCTCATCCGGAGCCAATTCACTCTCTTGCTCATGATCATGACGCACGCGAGACGACTGCTTGCTAACGAATGATTCATCTTCATCATTAGACTGAGGTGGTATACGAGCTTCCAACGCTCTAATTCTATTTTCGTGTTTAACAATTATAGCTTTTAATTTTCTTATTTCTTCTTGGAACTGTTTGACAACATCATCCTTAGAAAAGAAATATGGATATCAATTTAAAATTGAAAAAAAATAAACATAAATTTTCAACTCTATAACAATGTTTGTTTGAAATGCAATATAATTAATTAATTGATTTATGAACATTTCTTTTGATAAAATTTTACATTAATAAAACTATTTTAGCCACGAGTAAGAGTTACTAATTGAATTTATATTACGTAAAATTCATATATACAACAATTAAAATATTTCCGTATATAATATAAATATTTATGGCATAAAGTAATCAGAAAATAATCTTTGTAATAAAAACATAATGATTTGAAAGCACGATTCAGGTACCTACCGCAATCGCATTTTGTGAAACCGATTTACCAGTTGTTTTTGGAGATTTATCTAGAACATTTGATTTTTTTGTAACTTTGAGTTCAGATTTTTTACTAGATGGGGTGTAGTTGTCTCTTAATGAAATCAATATGGGCTCCGCATCTTGTCCTGCAATAATTGACTAGTAGATTACTATGTTTAATTAATAATTCAAAGAAGATAATAAATTTTCATGTTGATATTCTCGGCACATAAATGTTTCGCATAACTTTAGTAATGGAATAATAATTGAATTAATATGAAATACCTGCTATCCATTCTTCTGCAGTTATTGCTGGCTGATCACCGGGTGTGTCAGGATAAAGATCTTCTTGAAATAGCTCCGACTAAAAGAAAAATTTTTAAATAGCATACCATAACACAAAACATTCGCTATGAAGGCAAAAAATAGACATTTCTGAAGATGATAAATTAATTATTCCTTATATATATTTGACAAAAATCACCTATGCATAATATTTTCCAAATTTAAATCACAGCGTACAAATATTAACATTTTATTCATATTACCATTCTTGGGACAGTCATGGTGATAACTTGACAAAATCCTGAATTATTTAACCTATAAAACCTTGATATTTCACAAGATTTTACGTCGCATCCTCTCTTTGGCATCATTCCTATTCCTCTTTGAGGGTCAGGAGTTTGAAAAGTATTAATGTAATGAACAAAAGGTGGTTCCGCTGTTATTTCAAAGTATCTGATTACACTATCTCCCTAAGAATTAAAAAGAATCAATTCTCATTTTCGAATGATATCAACAAGATTAAGAATTTGTGAACTAAAAATGAATATAACAGCATCAAATGAAGTTAACTCATATGTCATTACCTTTCCACATAAATAGACTAGATTTGTATCCACATCATATAAGGGAAACATAACACCATTGCTTGTATCAAGCTCAACCATTACAATGGGTTCATTTAAATGCTCCGGCGCTCTTAGAGAATATTGTCTCTCCGACATTTTACTGAATCCTGTCGTAAAAATTAAACCGCTCTTCAAGAATATTGCTCTGGTAGCTTTTGATCCATCGTGACATATAGCTTCCTGAAACATTTAAAATTATATATTAAATAAATTAAATATATTATGTAAATAAGACCAACCTGTGCCATGGTCTGCCATGTTCAGCATGATATCATTAAATGTGTTTCTAAATTTTCTCTATTGTGTGTTTCTCTATGTGTTTCAAATTTTGTTTTAAAAAAGTACCATTAACCTTTTTGTAAAACATTGGGTTTCTTGCCATTTTCTTAAATTTCCAATATCCAAAACAAATTTACGGCATGTAAATCAATATATAATCACGATCCATAGAAAATAACTCTTTTCCAAAGTGACCCACAAAATCATTTGAGTTGACCAGTCCCGTCCTGGATGATTTTATAAGATGGATTTAATTAGGAAGTGCGAATGTAAAGCTGGCTCATAATATATTTTATCTAAGTAAACGCTTTTAGACTGTGTTATTACTTTGAAACGAATGTTAATAGAATTAATATACAACAGCCCAAAATTTTTCATCCACTGCAATTATGAATGTGGAGTCCAAATCCGCAATTAATAATCTAACAACCGAGCCCCAATGCTTTGTCTTATTTAGGTGATCATTTAGGAGTCATTATGCAAGAGAATCTGTCAATATTTTCAAGCTATGCAAAGGACAAAATATAATTTTAAAGAACTAACTTGACATATTTTATAAAAATATTAGAAATAAAAGATAAAAATCTTTGTAAATATTATTTATTGGCTTATGAATTTGGAGAATATACTGAATAATAATGATAATGATAATGATGATGATGATGATTATAATAATAAATAACTGAATACCTCCTCAATTGCACCAGTCCTAGGATTGACAATTCTCATTTTTTTATCTTTGCAAGTAGTCAATAATTGTGATCCATCCCAATTCCAACAGGCACTATAAATGATATCAGGATGGCAAGATATCTCAACAAGAATTTCTCCTGTCCCCACATTCCATATAACAACTTGATTATCAGAACCTGATATTTAAGAAAAATTTTTATATTATTCCATTATAATAAATTATTTAATTATTAAGTTAATTTCTTCTTATTCATACCAGGCACTTTAGGTACTTCAAAAATATTTTTTGACCCTTATTCTTTGTGTTCTAATAGCAAAAAAAATTAATAATTAGGTAATTAATTAATAATTAGCATGAAAAATCAAATATAAATTTTTATTAAACATTTTATTAAATAAAAGTGAAATATTCTAACCTGCAGTTAACAAAACATTTTGAGCAGTTGGATGCCATAGCACTAGTCCCACTCTTCTTTGGTGATAAACTAAATCAACAACAGATTCTGTTAATGTACGAGTAATACCCCCATCAGGTATCTGCCACACTTTTACAACACAATCTTCTGAACCTGAAGCAATAACATTGTCATTATGTGGACACCAAGCAATATCAAGCACTGGTCCTTTGTGTCCTCCTACTAGAGGATAGTCAGCAGATATTCTTCCAACCTGCAAGTTTGATTAAAAAATAATTGTTTAAATTATATACCCAAAATTTTATACTTGGATTGGGTATTAAAACATGAACTTACTTTGTTTAAAGGCAAAACAATAAAGGCACCACCTCCTGCTGATTCTACAATGATTGCCAAAAATTTTGGATTAACAGCACAAAAAGTTGAGTCCCATGAGGACTTGGACACTCTAATATTATCATAGCATTGTTCTCTTTTAAGGGCAGAGCCATAGACATGTCTAAATTTGCTACTTCTAACTACTCTAAAAGACATTCTCACTGAAACTAAAAAATATTTCATTTCCCTTAAGTTACTAATTTAAGGTTTTATTATGATCAAAGTTAAACTATTTATGTTCATTCACAAGAGCAAGATTTTTACACAACATAAAATACAATACATATTATTAGTACTATGTAATAATTAGCAGATAAAATCTAATTTTATCATTTTTATCTGAAATTTTTTTCTCCATTTTTTCAGATGAATTGATAGCAATCTTATTTTTTCAATAAAAATTAAATACAATTTTTATTTAGATTTCTTTATATTTATTTCAATTAATAAATATTGTCAATCAATTTCTACAAAAAACTGCTTTAACCAAATCCAAAAAGAACAAATTATGTTATTGTCAAAAAATTTTTAATTACTGAAAAAGAAATTGCAATTATCTACAAACCATTTGAATCTTAGTTTTATAGTTATAAAGTTAAATTGTTTGTTGAAAATTATATTTCCATAAAATACACGAAAACTAATATTCACTATGATAAATATTTTAATTAAGTTAGTTCAAAAGAACACTTGATATTAAAGTTAATGGACCCGCCTCCTCATAATTTAAATTTAATGTTTTATTAAAGAAATGGCGTTATTACAATTTTTCTAAATAATAGAATGAAAAGAAATAAACTTCTATGCAAAAAAATACTTCGATGAAATCTAAAAGCCTTTATGAAAAAAAATAAGGAAGTAGTGCATACTCTAAATTATTTACCGAAATTAATTTCGATGCCTTTCAAAACTTTGCGAGAAGTTTTCGTTTTGATACGACTGTTGTATAACCTAAAATAACTTGGCCCCAATGAAGTCAACTATCAACGTTGACATACTTCAAAAAGCTAAGCATGCCGAAAAACTTTACTTACAAAGTAAGAACCCTATTGCACGGAAGACAGTTTTATTCGTCTTGATAACATTTAATTACAGTAAAGCAGTGCAGCATTTAAGAAAAAAATCAAAAATTAAGAATGAATCTAATCTAGGCGGCGTCCATTGAAATCAAAACTTGAAACCGGAAGACTGATAAAAGTCCATATTTGGTAATTCGTCAGCACCGACAACTAAAAAGAATTAATTGATGAATAAAGTACGGCATAAAATTGTAATTAATGACATTACAAAAAGTTTTTTTATACCGAAATTTATACTTAAAAAATTACTATGAAAGTATTGAATTTGACTTCAAAATTCGACAATGCCTCCGCAATAAGTATAAACACAAACGGAAGCATTCATCTTCCTTCCTAACAGTCGATAGAATATTGGAGATTTTAGCTCATGATTAAGTAACCGATGAATTCCAATTTTGTTTACATATTATCTCTTAATATAGGGCTCAATAATAATTTTTAGCGTAATGTTCTTTTATGAAATTATATTAATACTGCTTAACTGTAAAAATTTGATGTTATGTTTTGGAATTCAGTGAGATATAATATAAATAAAAATGGCTGGAAGATTAAACGGTCAGAAAAAGTTCACTATAGATGATGCGTTTGAAGAGGGTTATGACGATGCTGTTAGAGTTTATGGATCGACAACGGAAAGGTCCCCTCTCAAACCCAAAGAAACAGTTAATTCTGTTGAAGAAAACATAACTGTTTGGGTTGAAAATCCTAATGAGCAAAGACTTCGAAGCGTTGCTGACGATGTAATTTTTTTTGCTTTATTTGATTTTAGAAAAATATAAAATTAACTAGCATATACTTTTCAATATAATTCTTAAGTATTTATAAATAGACATTAGTACCTAAAATTAAAAATAAATGGATTTTCTACTGAACAAAATAAGAGGAAATTTTTTCTTTAAACTTTTTCATGAACTTCAGATTCAGGAGATTAATTATTATTTACAGATTTTTAAATATTATCTTTGTGTATGTTATATATTTTTAGGTGAAAATATATGTGAAGAACAATGTGATATATTAAAATCATTTCAATTTCAGACTACATCAAGAGATAGTGATTCTCTTATAAGATATAATGGTTATTATTCAGAATATGAGTATGATCCATCAGAACCTTGCTGGAAACATCCGAAAATCCAAGAAAATTGGAAAATGGTATTAGCAGCTACAGCTCTTCTCATAATTGGAATATGTAAGGAAATTTTTTTGGAAAATATTAAGTATAATATTATGATTATAAAATTTTTAATAATCTTGTATTCTTTTCAGGTTTATTTATGATAGGTGTGATATTGGCCACAACATCTGGGATTCAAGGACTGGTATTTTTTATAGCTGGATTTATTTGTTTTATTCCTGGTGCCTACCATGTATTTTACATATATTTTGCAGTCAAAGGAAAGAGAGGATATTATTTTTATCACTTACCTCTTTTCAATTGAAAAGTATGAAATTATTCTTTTTTAAACTGTTAATTATTATTACCTTCCAAAAAAAACAAATGTATATTTTTGTGATTTAAATATCAAGAAAAATATATTTGTGCAATCTTCTTGATTTTGGTTGATAAATGCAGATTTGAATTTCAAAAATGCATTTACTTTCCAAGATAGTAATATAATTAGTATTTCTTTATGTATTTCATATTTCATGTACTTTATTTATTTTTAAGTACCTTAAACAAAGGTTTAAATGTTACTGATAATAAATTAATAGTGATAATGCAAACTCTTGTTTCAAATGAAAAACCTAAATTATTGATTTTTATACTGTCATTAAATATTGCTTATGAAACATCCACTGTATATATGCTAATGTTTACATGTTTTCATATAAAATATAAGAAAATAATGAAATGGTTTTCAATGCAATGAATATTAAAATAAATGAAACAACATTATTGAGATGTCTTTCTAATAAATATATTTAAAAAGGACTGAAATTATGAAAATTACTGTACATAATTGTATATTAATATGAAAAATGATCAAGAAAAAAATTTCTAAGATTTGTGTGAGATATTACATATTCTTAAAACAAAAACAACATAAAAGTGCTTGAAATTTTTTAAAATGTTTTTCTTTATTTACATCTTTTCAATTTTTTGAGCAACTAACTTCTTTAAACAATATCAATTTAAGCTTACTGAAAAACCAATTATCTGAAATTAACTGTTATTAATTTGGAAGAAATTTAATTTAAAACTTAAAATGTTGTGGTTATTTTTAATTTTGCTAATGTTTTTTTCAGTACGTCTAAATTTTAAAAATGCTTGTCAAATCATTTTAATTAATGCAAATCAAATGCAGTTTCATTTTTTTCAAAAATATATTGTAAAATTTACTATTCTTTAAATGTAGACTAAATATGTTCATCAGCAACTGATTTTCAATGAATCTTACGTTGCACATAAATAATTACATGGTTAGTGAAAATTACAGATTTAAATGAAATAAAGGTTAAAATATTTACTGATAATCTTTCAGAATATATCAAATAAATTCTATAGAGGTTTTGCTTATCACAGGAGTATTCAAAGAAAAATTGCTTAAATGTATTGTAAAAAAAAATGTTAGGTTTAATTTTTAACTCAAGAATGTATTAACGTTCACAATCCCGTTTTTGAAAACGATTCAAATTCATCAACGGATCAATGAAAAATAACTGAAATATTTCATCCTTAAATTAGGTGAAATGTCAGTACAAATTCGTTACTGTTTCAATGTGTCTGTTTTGAATTTTAATTTGATTTGTCAATGGAATCGATATAGACTGATAAAACGATATAATATATGCATAAGAGATATAATACTGAAATATTAGCGAAATATTAATTTTATTTCAAACTTATCTGCCGGTTATTTCATTAAAAGCGCTACACATAGAGATTACTTGGATTTTTTTTATAATTTACAAAAACGAATTATATAAATGTACTGTAGGGCTGAATTCCATTCCACCTGACGCTCAAATTCGGTATCAACTACAAGTTTCATGAATCATTTTGCGCCTCATAAACTTATGTGTATAAAGTAAAATAAAAAAAGTAGGATAATACCACACAACTTACCAAATAAAAATTATAATTTTTGGATCTCAAAATGCATGATTTTAATTTCTTTTTCATACAATTTTTCATTAATTTTATGTAAATTTAAAATGTTTTTCTATGCATTGTTATATTTAAAAGATTTTAAAATACAATTTATTTAGTTGCAAAATAGCATTTTGAGATATCTATTGTTTGTTAAAAAAAATTAATCGTTGTCGAATGTGCACCGATATTGTTTTAATTAGTGAACTGATCTTTGCTTGGGATATTAATCTGAATTTCTAAAGTGTTGATAAAGAGGTTTTAGTGAATGGAAATCATGAATTCTTTTTTTTTGTTTAAAAGTTCCTCAAGGACCGAAAATAAGCCAATGGAATTTTTTTTTATCATTTTCAAAAAGCATCGCAGCTTCTATTAAGCTACGGTTAACAGGACGTAAATTGCTCTCCTATTTTTTTTTGTCATAATTCCGTAGAAAATGAATAATTTCACTCAAATAAATACCAATAATAATTTGAGAGATAACAGCAAAAAGTCATAACCAACAGATAAGTTTAAAAGGTATATCTTAACTAAAAAAGTATGATTTTCATATTTTTAAGCTTTAATGTAATTTTTCAGATAGGAAAAATCTGAAGTTCAATAAATGTGATAATTTTAATTAGGATACCTTACAAAATAATTTTTGATTTTGTATCGTATACATTTAGTTTGTACTTCATTTGTTTGTTAAAATATGATCGTGAACGATTGAATTTCGAGATTGATCTAATTGATAGACTGCTTATTATAAACTTTATGGAATTAATTTGGTTTTATAAATACGGTATAAAAGTGAAACTTTTATAAACAATAAAAACAATCAATTGCGACCTTAAAAATTTATTTTGACAATTATTGATAAATTAAAGTTGTGTATAAAATAACAGCGATTTTTTTTTCAGTTTACCTGTTATACGGACTACACTTTCGTAGACAATTTACGGATTTTAATGGAAATGATAAATCAATGTTTTTTATGCAATCTGCTTAAGTATCTATATCTGGCTGCAAGTTTAACTGAAATTGATTAAGAAGTTGTTTTTTTCTGTGTCCTTTTCCATTTTACAGGTATATTATACATTTCTTACCAAGAAATGTAATCTAACATATATTCACGACAATATTCTCCTCTTTAACTTTATGCAACACATCAAAATGTAGATTGATTCTTGATATTAAAAAATAATATTGATATTAATCGCTGATCTCATTAGGAATGTGGTTTCCGAGATTTTTTCAGTGTCACATAAACTAGTTCCTTAAAGTATACCCGGGTTTTGCGTAAAAGTTCAAAACATAAATTAGGAAATATGCCTCATTGGTAAAAGGGAGCTTTTTTCTACATTCAAAAAATTTCTCGTGAATCAGAATTTCAGACATATAGCGATAGTTTTAAAAATTTCTTCATAATTTTTTTTATTTTCAAATTCCATTTACTAAAATTGCAAATAATCTACTTTCGATAATACATAACGATACAGAAAACATTAAATAATGCAATATATATTACAGTAAAAATTATAATATTGATATCGACGTAACGGGCGGGAAATGGATAAATTACAATTATTAACATACGAAAATCCTCCTGCTATTAACATCGCAATTGTAAAACATAATAAATATATATCGAATGTATATAATTTCTATAAATGATCTTTAAAAAAAATGCGTTATGAATGTAGTATGAAATCGTAGGCTTGATAAATTACCGGTGCCACTTCTACTCTTCTCGATTTCAGAGAAAGCTGAAATACAAAATGCAAATTGCAATTAATGAGGCAGATTTTAAGAGCAGCGAAAACCGCACTTTAATGACAGCAAAAAGTCTTCTGGAAGAGCACTGACTGAAAAACTAACCGTCACATTAGGGTTTCCGGGTTGCATTTTTAATTCGCTCAACACCCAGATCTGATTCACCAGCTTTAGAGATTGATACAGCATGTCCTGTCCCTCTACATTACGTTTGGCGATAGTGAAAACATTGTTCTGCTTCATTTTATTAACTATGGCATCTGTCGACGGATTGATATGAAAATCAAATGTAGAACGATTAAAAATGGATTTGATTTCGAAATCAGATTTACCAAAAATTTAAAGAAATAACGACCCTATAAAGGTGATAATAACACATGTTAGTGACTTACCGGCGTTAAGAGTTATGTTACTGAGAGTGTACTGAACTTCATTCTGCGAAGGAATGTCTTTCCATGTACTTAAAAATACTCTTTTGTCCATTTCTCCATCTTCAACGAAAAATACATTGACAGGAATCCAGCAAGCAAAGTAAAAAACATCGATATTGTTTTTAACGGCAACCTAAAATAATGATATAAAAGTTTAAAAAATGTCATAAACAACATAGGTGAATTTGTTCTACATACGAAAGTTTGTAATACACATTCACCTGCAAATTATTGAGGGGTTCCATTTTTTGAACTGCCCCATTAGTATTTAAAGGAATGCTCGTCTCATACGTTTGTCCAGGTGACAAGGGTGTAACTACTTGCAAGGGGCCAGCAGGTGCAACCCCGAAACTGTTTTTGTTTAGTTGAATGGCAAAGTCGGCCATTGGCTGCATGGCTTTATTTGTTATTGAAAATTCCATATGAATTTGACCGCCCCTGATAAATTAAATTATATAAATTAATATTTGATTTTGATTTCTAACAGTCTAACATTTATATCATTACCTTCTGCTGAATGTGCCCCAGATTTCCAGTCCTTTTCCTTTTTCAGCCGGCAGCCACTGCACCTTCGGAGCTACGTAAGATGACGGAGCAGATAATCCAAATATATCACCCAATAACACTGCAGAATTAGCTGTGGGTGCTGGTTCTCCTCCCAACTGAAAAAGACCATGAGTACCGTTACTTTCAAATGTTATTTAATACCAAAATCGTTGTTTAAAGATAAAAATGTAATTAAATAGTCGGATTTTTTCTCTATTTCGCTACATAAATTGCATCCTGTTCAAATAAATGCAATTAAATTATACGTTTTATCTAAATATTTTGAAACTCTAAATATTATCGTCATAAGGAATAAATCCGAAAGTTTCGTCGATTAGCCTCGACTTACCAGACCATCGAGTCCGCCACCCAAAAGGTCCATCGTTCCTGTAGGAGGTGCGCTCGCCATTGGTGACGGAGCATTCAGATCCATGCTTAGCAGATCACCGATAAGTGAGTCTTGGGCAGGAATGACTGATGGTTGAACTACTTGATGTGCCTCATCGCCTGCACCATCAGTTCTGCGAACATTGAAACCCAATTTCAAAAATAAATTAAATACAATAAAAACCATGGGACTATTTTGAGTTCAGAGATGATTTGAAAATTTTCAAAAATCTTTTAATTTTGAATTTCAAAATTAATTTCAAAGGAAAAAATCATTATGGAGAGACTAAAATATTTACGATGTATACATGGACATATTAAATTAAATAATCGATCAAATTTCTAACACTTGCCTCAGAGGAAGAGTACGCTTCAAACCAGCTCTTCCTTCAACAAATGCCGTAGGCGGTTTGTGGTAGACGCTCGCAAGAGAACTAATATGACATATCAATTCATCCAATAAGGTTGGTTCTAATAAGTCGGTTTCTTCAGAAATTAACGGTTTCTCAGCCAGTACGACTTCTTTAGCAGCGGCAGGATCAGTTGATAAAAGACGCCAATAAATGAAACCTCTGTCCCTTAAATCCGGATTATCAGAATCCTGGGTCGCTAAACTAAGAACCTGAAGTAAAAAGTTACAGAATTACAAATTTTCGATGACAAACTATCCTTCCTATGAAGCTGCAAAATATAATGATTGCATTAACTTGGAATGTTTTATTCAACAAGACAGAGACCAAAAATTTCTGAATTTAATGCCTAATCCAAGGTAAAAGAAAATGTATCAAGTTATAATTTTTTAAATTCTTGCCTGCTGCACAAGTTCCTGTGTGTCGCTAGGTCGTTTTAAGAATAATTTAACAATAGCAGTCAATAATTGTAACTGAACTTGAGTATTCTCATCATGGAAGCCTTCCAAAAAACTTTCAAGTAGTTCATCAGCGTTATCGATTCTTTCCGCGTATTCACCAATTATCCATATCATAGAAGCTCTGAGAACAATAACATATTTGTTGCTTAATTTATAATGCATTTTCTTGTCACACTCTTTTAACGTTGTGTTTAACTTTATTTTCCAGAACTACACTTTGGGTCAGCCGGACCTCTTTAATTTAAAATTAAAAAAATTACGTCTCCGATTGCTACCTACCTTGCTTCGGGTTCGTCCAGCGTATCCAAGTTTTCGCACAAAGTCGATATAATACTTTCATATTTATTGGGGTACTTCCGAAAAATATCTTTGATGACAACAATTGCTTCCTGTACAACATAATTAACTTTGGTCTGAATCAAGTCGAGTAGAGTTGAGACGCAACGTTCGGCACTTTGCTCCACCTTAATGGCGCATCTTCCAATGGCACGGACAGCTTTCCGGACAAAGTCAACATCTACTTCTGTTGCATATCTATAAATAGAAATGATAAATTATTCTCATTATTAAAAATACTTAATTAGGATAAACTTATATACTTCATGTGACATTAAAAATAGTTTATTTTAAAAAATTTTATGAATTTTGAATTTTTTTTAATGATAGATTCCATTAGTTTGTAGTTATGAATCCTAGATCCGTAATCCAACATGTATTAATAAGAACTCTTCATAAGAATTTACACCAACAAATTGTTGGTGTAAAATGTGAATTTGGAGACAAAATACTACTTACTCTTTTAATTCAGAGAGCACCTGAGCAATATTTCCCTGAGATGCCAACCTTATCATTATATCTAACTTTTCAAGTTTTACATAGATGGGATCATTATATTTTACAAAAAATACTTTCATTTCATGTTTCAATATATCCGGTCTTTTTTGAACAATCAAATTAATATTTCGCAAAGCAACATATTGCACCTGTAAAACAAAATAAATAATATAAATAATTTAAGATCATTTAAAAAGCATTACATGGTTTAAAAAAAAATTAACTTACTTCTGGTTCAGAAGAAAGAAGTGTTACAAGTGGAGGAGCTAACTTTTTAGTTAATGTAGTCACAAAGTCAGAATCAGATGGTAACATTTCCATTAATTTCATCAAAACTTTAACAGCAGATAATACCACAGCAGCATTTGCATGTGCTAATCTCGGTGTGATTCTTTCACATATGCTGTAAGGGAAAGGAAGTTGTTACTTTTCATTTTTTCAATTTGAAAAAACAATTACTGTTTTCATGTTAACATTTGAAATTAAAAAATAAAAATTATTATGAAATCTTTGATTAAAATGTAGAATTCTCACTGAATTTCTTTTATATGTAAAACTAAATATATATTATGTAATATTCTTGTAAACAATTCCAACAGAAAAAGCTAATTTTACCTTTGAGCTTCTCGTTCATCTTTGGGACTGTAATTTGAAAGGGAATCCAATATAAACACTTGACCCCATTCTGTGCATTCATTAAGGGCTGTCAAAAGCTTACTGATAGTTGGACCATTTAATTCAACTAGAGGCAGTCCACTTGGTGTGGATTCATTAATTTCAGACAATGCTGCAACTGCATTTGCAACTACCTGTAATAACTAACTGATTTTAATAATGTCCTAAATTACTTTCATATTTACTTTTTCATGATAAAATTATAATTTACCATTGGATTTGAATCTGATAATAAATCTTTAAGCTGATCTAAGAACCCCTGATCCTCAACAAGTTGTGCATTAATATCATATAATTTTGCAACGCAAACTGCAGCAGTTTTTCTCACATAAGGATCTTCATCTTTCAAACATTTCCTTAATGGTTCACATAAGTATTCAGTTATCTTATCCACTCTTATACAGCCCATTGTTCGAACAGCTAGTGCCCTTATTAGTGGGTTTGGATCTTCACAGTCCTGAAATAAAAATTTTCTTTCATCAAACCAATTCATAAAGTTTTACAATCACCTGAATAGTGGCAAATTTTGTTTGTTTACCTTGACAAATGTGTTTACTGCCATAATTGCCATGTCTGGTTGACTTTTGGCATAATTCATTAAATATAGATACACAAGCTTTTTCAGTTCTAAATTATCAGTTTGCATACAATTGACTACATCAGGAAATAATGCTGAAACATCTTTTCCAACAGTCATTGATGCTATGACTTTTTTGACTGCTTCTTTTTTCTTCTCCTTTTTATCACAATTAAGTTCAGCCTTTAGTTCAAAAATCTCTCCCTTTTTTGTAGTTGTGAAATATTTTGAATCGGTCATTTTGATTTCTGTAAAAATAAATTTCCTTATAATTACAACACCAGTTTTTCTAAACTGATCTCTTAATCTTTGCAGCTCAAACTTTGAGCAGTTTGAAATTCTGAAGTCCTACATATTTTTCTGTGGATAATTTCGGGAACCGGTTACTTGTGATGTATGCGACAATTAATTTCTTAACGAAATATTATTTATATTTAAACTTATAACGAAGGGAAATATTCAGACTGACAGTTCATTTTTATACAATTACACCCACACCAAAGAAAGTCAAATCTTAATTATTCATTTGATTGAAAAAATGAGCCGAAAAAGAACGTATAACTGTGCAAACTCAAACTGTGCAGGTAACGCAAAAAATCTGAATAAATCGACAAAGTAAGATAATTCCCGTGTGACGAAATTATAAAATATTTAAGATTATTACAATGTTCACTCCAGTTAAAACTAATGGAGACCGGAAGTATGCAACTTAACGCTGTAAAACGCCTCTCAAGCACTTCCCATTATTAATTTACGACATTAGAAATAGCCGCGAAATATCTGGAAATTTATCATTTATATTTTTAATTTATTCGAAAAGGCTTTGTGCACGATAATCGATTTCTCATGAAAATATAATTTATATTCTCAGTTACAGGCATCAAACATTTACGGAAACATGAAAATTATTATATACATATATATAAGCAGTAATATCATAAAATGTTAAAAGTAAAAAGTCTTACGTGAAAAAAACAGACTTCCACAATATGGCAGACAATTTTAATCGTCAGAAAAATAAATGTTTCGAACAGAGAGTGGGGTAAGTTTATCAGTAAATAAATGAAGCCGAATTCGGAAACGAATATTTGCGATGAGAACAGGATCGTAAAATTATAATGAAATTGATGCCCTGAAATGTTTGTCCTATAATTCTACCGTCGGTCGAAGGACGACATTAAGCAGCCGCAATTTTCCTTCTCCATCATTTAATTTCCGGCGTTGGCTTCCGTTGAGACTTCGGCTGCTTCTAAAAATTTTAATGATTTTAGTTGGGCGCTCGCCCGCCTAGCGGCGCGAGTCTACGGAATTGAGGACGCGGAGAAACGATTCGTGGCAGCAGTTTTTTTTACGCCGGGCGTCGGATTCCGGGCAGCTCGTTGCTAATTGTATGCAACTGTGGAATCCGCTAACGCGTTTTTATCCGGTTTTATTTTTTTTTGTCACCGAAAATTCGCAGCTTTGAAGCTATTTCGAAAAGACATTCCCCCCACGCGTTCCAAGAGCTTTTGCGATTCCCGATCACAAAGTGAACATGAGCGAAAATGGCATCGGTTACCGGCGACACTTCGTTACCGTGTTCTCGCCAATTAAAAAGGTTTGAATTTTCCCCTGATTTAGGGGGAATAAAAGTAAACGGTTATCATCTAAGATCACGCGAAGAGCCTGATTTACGATTTCGCGTTGTTAAAACACATCGCAGGGAAAAATTATCTAATACAAAGCTCCGGAACCCTTTGGGAAAGAACCGAAGGGAGAATCTGAAGCTTTTTACCCACGCTTTGCCTACCCTCCGGCACACAAAAAATGCATGCGCTGCAACGCAACCGCGAAAGGTTCCCCAAACGGGCAGAATAAAGCAGACGAGGGGCCTCTTCGGAGGCCACAGAGCTTATGGAATCGAATCCAATCTCCTTCTCGAAATTTTACCCGCCCCGCAATCTAATTGCGGCAAAGGGGACTGCGGATTTGCATAGTTTTGCCACCGATGGTCTCTTGTTTTAACTTTAAAAATGGAACCGGCGACTGTGCCGTCGAGCCGGAACGGAAAGACGAGTTTTTCCGAAATTGTTAAATGAGCAATTATACGTGCGACGCGAGATAGCTCTTTCGGTCGCCCGTCCGAAAACGAGGAAACCAATTTAAATATTTTGAGAGCATTCAAATGAGGCTGTCAAAATAAATGGCCGCCATCAAACTGGCCAGACTTTATCGCACGAACGATCAATGCTTTTACCTCCTTAACCCAACCCAACCCACTCTCCTCCTTCCGAGAGATACTTCCATCGCCGGGGCCTCGTGCGTGCGCTCCGCGCGTTCTACCGCCACGATTGTCCGCGGGACGAAAGGTCCCCCGATTTCCGCTCACGTGCGAGGGAAAACCACGTTTCGCGGTTTGTTTTTTAAGGCCCGGAGGAGGCGGCGAAAGAGTCCGAGTGAGAGGAGCTTCAATCGCCGGGCAACTCCTTCCTTTCCCCTGCCGACGGCCGTCGGTTCCGACAGCGACCCGGGAAATTTCCACGCTTGGAGATGCGGCGAACCCAATTTTTCCCGGCCGGGTTTTTCCTCTCCCTCGTGCCGGCATCCGGATCGAAAAGGAGCAGAAGCCGACGCAGCGTTTTTGCTGCCGGGCATCGATCGCGAGACGACTCGGCGGGGCGCGGGAATCGCTTTCCGCGAGGCGCTCCGACGGAAAATCGGAGCGTGGGGCGGTGCGCAACGCGCGCGGAACCGTTTTCGGCGGCGCTTCGCCGGCGATCGGGCCGCGGAGGGACGCGGACTCTCGCGTGCCACGGCTTCGCCGATCCGCCGGCGCGGGGCCGTCCCGGAGGAACGGAGGCGAAGGAAGCTCCCGCGGGCCGCGGATTTTCGCGGCCCTCGCCTCTGACGCCATCCGCGGAACGGAAAACGGAGGGACGAGAGAGAGCGGAGCGCAAAGGGAAAATATTCCATCCCGACTTCATCTCCCTGAAAAAGCAGCCTCGCTCCCATTTGAAAGTCGTCAAGAAGTAAAAAGGAAACAGAGCAGAAAACAAAAGAAAAAAAATGAAGAAGATAAGAATTAAAAAACTTGCCAGACAACGATAAAGACCGATATATAATAGACCGTTCTATAGCATGACGTATGGATAATATTCACGCCTTTCGACCAATGAGAGCGGAGAATTTTAATAAGACCGAGCCCCTATGCCCGCTGCACCATATTACGGCGTTCCGAAACCCCCTTTTAAGCGTAATAAAACCGAAGGCGTTTTACGGCGCAAGTTCCGATGCGATAGGAGTTCGAAACTGGCCAATCGGAAACCGGAACGGAGTCACGTGGCCGCAGAAGAAGGGCGCAAGTTACGTTACAAGTAATATCGGGACAGTTCATCAGTAAACTGCGGTCCGGCCAAGACGGACGAGGCGAGTGTAGACGGTTATGACTTCTTAGTTGCTCCTGCTCATGTTTTTATTTATTTATTTATTAACGAGTTAATTCCGAATATTAACTCAATTACGCGGTGTTCGCCGTCCGCTAAGCAACGGTCGCGAAACACGGTCCGCCCGGAGTGCTTTCCGATCGCAGCAGAAATTTCACCGGGAATGTCTCGCGGATCCGCCGACGGAAGATAGATTTGCGCATGAGAAAATATCGACATTTTCGTTTTTCCCAGTGAGCCGGGGGGGGGAAGGGAAGAGTAAAACGAAATATAAAGGAAAAAGATATTCCGTAAGGTGTGTCACATTTTGGCGAGGAAAAGGTGAGGGAAGGTGGTTACAAAAAGAAAATCACGACGACACTCGGAGATCACCTACGGCTCCGGACGGGGCTTGCCCTGTTCCTGGGGGGGAACAGCGGGGCAGAGCCCGGGGCCTTAAACACGAGGCCCGACGACCTGGCAAACTACGGGCTGCAGCCTCTCGCTCTGAGGCCCGATCAGCCCCTTTTGGTTCATGGTGGGTGCTGCGCACCTCTGCCCGTCACCACATCTCAGAACCTAGGTGAGTTGCCCTCCTCGGGGCCTTTCCGACGGTCGGAGGGCCCTTAATGCTTCCCGCGGAATCGATTATCGAACTGAAGCGCAAAAATGATTCTAATTAATCTAATTGCTCAAACGTGATATTTTGAAAGGCTCTCGACCCGTTGATTTATGAGAGTAAATGTGGACTCTTGATGTTTGGCTACCACGTATTCGAGCGGCGATCCTTGTAGTTGCCGGATTCGGTAATTGAGGGAATCGGTGAAACCAGTCATTAATCAAAATACATACCGAATTGTACGAGGTCTTATGGTAATGACTGCGTCTAATGCTTGCTCCTTATACTCTTAATATCATTTAATGCTTTTAATGAGGCATCCTTGGGGTGACCCGTTCGATTTTCGCTCCTTCGTCCCGTGCAGCGTCTGGGGCGGGAAACGGTTTCCTCTCGCGTTTCGCTTCCGTTTCCCGTGCCACGTCGTTGCCGTCAAACAAATCGCACTCTCTTTCCGGTCGTTCGATCGACGTTTTCCGATTCCAATTGCGGATCAGCATCGGACGCCGGCGCAACGAAACACCATGAAATCCATTTCTTTCGATGATTTTTCCGTCTGAGCAGCAACGCACGGAGCGCCGTGCTCGTCTTTAAGATCCGCGGTTCCTCGATCCTCGTCGGTAAATTTGCATTCGCCCAAAAAGCAGAATATCGTTGTGGCCACCGAGCGAGCTTCTTCAGCCTGGCGCGCGACAGAAGGGCGTCGCGAACGCCGCGCGATTCCTGAGCCGCTTCCGAAGTCAGCGCACCGCTGTCGGGGGTGCCCGTAAAAAAAAAAGGTTTTTCCTTCCGGCTGCAGATCTCGCCGGAAACGCTTCGGAGAAGCTTTGCTTCAAATGCAGAATTTACGGAGGCCGAAAGCTTCCTTCCGTCGGATAGGAAGCGAGCGATTTCCGCTCTTTTCATGTCTCCGGATCCGCACCTTTTTCCGCAAGCGGACGAAATGTTCCGAAGCGGGTCCGACTACCGTCGCTTTTGCCCCGTGACAATGGCGAAACACCAAACGGACGCTGGCGGTGTCGGGATTCGATCATCCACTTAAAGCTTTACTTTATTCCTGTCCGGCGATAAGCTCGGCGAAGAAATTGGGATAAAATTTTTTCAAACTAGGTGGAAGATCGCCCTGCCGGAAAAGTGGACGTTGTCAGCTCGTACTTAAATCCGCGACAAATTCTAAAACTGCTTTCAAGTTTGGAAAATCCACTCCAGCCATTTCTAATCGTGAAAAAGATGTTAAGCACTGCGAGTTCGAACAAGGGAAAAGCTGGGAAACTTCATCGGGGGTCCTGCGGCATGAGGCAAAGAATAAATGTGACACGTTCTCCGGGCCCCGGCGGTCATCCGAAAGGACGCCGGACCTGCTGGAGATTGACCGAAGTCTGTCTTTCCGCGGCACGGTTTTCCGCGATTGCAGCGAAAGCAGCAAAAAACCGAACTCGAGATTCTGCAGTACAAATCCTGAGCCTTTTGATGCGGTTAAATCTGATCCTCTGCATGGGTTGCACGGTAGATAATTCCCTAATCCTTCCGACCGAGTTGGATGTTTAATGCTTTAAAGTGAATTAAACAATTTTTTAAATTTAATTCCTTATTACGAAAACTGTAAAACGTTGCATTCGAAGGGAAAATTTCGAGCCCTCTCGCGATTTCGTTCGGAAAGAGTGAATTTTCAAGTTAGCTCGTGCCACGTCTTCCGGTCAGAGCCGCGATGATTGGCGCTTTCGTCTCTCGCTGCCTTTCGTTTCACCCCGCCCCTCGGCGATGCTGATCGGGTTTTGGGGGAGGATTCGGAAAAAACGTCGGCGCGGAATTTTCTTTGTCCCCCTGGACTCTCCTTCCTCGTTTTTCCCGGCTCGAGCGAGATAGTCGAGGCGGGGCGCAATTTCGGTGGATCAAAATGTCATCCCCGGATCGAAAGCTCAAGGGCCGGCATGGAAAATGGCGCCGGAATAAATTAGTTTTCCGCACAAAGCCCTGGCGAGGCCCCGAATTTCGGGTCGCGTCGTGATCCTCGCCGCTTCCGTCGAGGAGCTTTCCCAGCGAAAGCCGAAGGGAATCCTCTCTCGTTAACGCCCGCAGCAATCTTTTTGGTTCGGCGATCGATATCTTAAAGCAGACGCAAACCGCAACATTCGGCATACCCCGAGAAGACTGTATAATTAAAAAAGTGCAGAGCACGTTGTAGTGTAACAAAAAAATTTCATTTTGACTGTTTTCCATCTTTCGAGTCTCCTCCTCTCGGTAATTAAAGTTCTACTACCAGACTTATGGGTGATGTTAGACGAAGGGATGCCAAAATCGTGACTGGCTTCGAGAGAAGCCATCACTTATTTCTTCCATTCTTTTTTTGTACCACGTCTGCTACCAAAAATGTTGGTTCCACCCCTTTTCTTTCTTTCGCATCTGGAGAATCGAGAAAATGGGATTCATGCTCCTTTGGAATAATGAGAAATTCCAGCTTCTGCTCGCACTGTTATACATCTTGTGCCCGGCGATCCTCCTTTCCTTTTGCGGTCGGGGCCCGGAGCCACGACGGCGTCGGGGCCGCTGCCTCCGATCAATTTTTTTTTCAGGAGGACTCGATTCCGAGCTTTCCTCGTGGCGGAAGACCTCCCGCCCCATCCCGTGCCACGGAATCGTTTGCCGACTTCGTTTTCGCCAAGTCGAAGGGTGTTGCCGTGACTTTTTTCTTTTTTTCTTTGTTTTCAGGTCGGTGCAGCGAAGTGCCCGGAGGACTTCCGGGCAGTGGAGGGATGTTGCTGGCCTGCGCCGGTTGTGACAAACCGATTTTAGACAAGTTCCTTCTCAATGTCTTAGACAGAACATGGCACGCAGAGTGCGTTCGCTGTCACGACTGCCGAGCTGCGCTAGCTGATAAATGCTTTAGTAGGGAAGGAAAACTATTTTGTAGAAATGATTTTTTTAGGTAAGTAAAATGTTCGTCTGCGGTCAGTTTTAAGGTTCTTTCTTTTTTTTTCTTCTTTGCTTGCAGAAATCGATTTTTCCCCGGAGGAATTTTTAAAATTTTGCCGACGAATTGCGGGTCGCAATCTTCTCGATCGGCTTCTCTGCGACCGACCAATCCTGTTATTACCAATATAAATGCGAGTAATTATTTTTGTGATGCAATGCTGCAAATACCGTTGCTCGGAATCACGCGTTTTCAGGTATCCCGGTTCTCTCTGTCTTTTGCGGTTTAAGCGAACATGTTTTTTGGCGGTTGGGAGCTTCACCTTCCCTCCCCGTGGGGCCTTCAGGCACGAACGCAATGACACGAATGCAATATCGACACGACCACAGGCAGAATAATCGGAAACGTAATTATGTGGGCCGAAAGAAAAAGCCTACCTGATTATTAATCTTTAAAAGGTGGAAATTCGAGGCGTTTACGATTATTGCAAAACACCCTGTGGCGACCGTGGATTTTATTCTAACGAGGGGGTGTGTACCTTAAGGTACGGCCAAATGAGATAGGTCTTGCTTTGGGCTACTCTTTTGCACCGAAAAGTTTAAAACTTTTTCATCTTTTTTTAATAACTTCGCGAAGTCCCTCAAAGCGCCGACCGTGGGACGAGTTAGGAATTTTGGGTTAACCTCAATCGTCAGTCGGGGAGTTACAGGAACGAAACTTGAAGCATTCGAAGTCAAAATCGTTCGGAGGCCCGCAGGATGCGTCCCAGGGTACATCCCTGATTTTTCAGGTTCGTAACGTTTAAAAAGTGTAATTTCCGACTCAATCCATTTTGAGCCTCGTGAAAATGTGGCCGGGGAAAGAAGAACTTTTACGCAAGTTGCACTTTGGGAAGGAGTGAAAGATTAAAATTCATAATCCATTCCAGTTTTTAAATGTTAATTTGTTTAAATTGAAAATTGTCGTTGTAACATGGAATTATAATGAGATCGGGGCCCTTTCTTTAGAGACTTTACACCGCGCGAATGGGTAAAAATCCATTTTCTCCGCAATGGAGCTCGCTTCCTTTTGGAAAATCGGGAAAAACTCTTCCAGGCATTTTGAAAACGGGGCATTTTTTTCTATGGAAAATTCTAATTTTCCCACGTGCAGAGGAGTTCGACGGATCGAATTTTCACGGGGGCGTCGGAAGTTTTGCACCCTGCAGTAATTTTGCATTCGAATTTTGAATTTCTCGTTTTATCCGCGGAAAAATAAATCTCGCGGCTCTCTGCATGCAAATTCCGTTCGGGGATGTTTTTTCAAAGCGAGACACAAAAAAATGCATAGGATTTTTTTTTTTTTCTGTAAATCAGTTTCGGAACTCATTATCATTCATCATTCTTTGCATTTCAATCCATTAACTGTGTCTATCACATCGAAACCACCTTTAATTTTCGGATCCTGAATGAAATATACCTTGGGGTGAGCGCTCGAAACTCCTCGTCCATTTTTCAGGTGTCAGCATTTTTCTCTGCTACGAAATAACCCATCAGTTTGACCGTTTCCCTCTTCATCTTCCCATGTAATTTACACTTTTGGCATATTCTTACCCGCTCCTGACACCATCCATCTGTTACGGGAACGCATTTTCTTCGTTTTCACCTTCATATTTTGTTGTCCAACCTCCGGTTATAACAATCCGCCCGTTCTTTCAACGGCGAATTTGTCTGGTGCTCTCGGGTTTTTGACGCGTCGCTGCGACGCGCAGACATCCTTCAGTCGCGGGCAACGCCGGGCACCCGGGAGCTTTGAAGGAATCGCGTGGGGCGAAGTCGATGATTCGCTTCCAGCCCTGCGCGGAAAATTCGCAAAGTTTCAGGTCTCCTTTTTTTAATCGGCCACGTTTGGGGTTTGTCTTCGTGTCCCGCATTAGAATATTACAAAATGTTGAAGTTTATTATTCGGCCCGGTCACTGCCGCCATTACTTCCTTAGGCGAAGCAGCTTTTCTTTTTATTTCGGACGGCTCCATTGTTCCGAACGAAAACTATTTTGCCGACAAATTGCGGTAATGCATCTAAATGTAAATCATGTCCAGATTCGAGCCGAGTTTTTTCGTGTTAGGAGAAAGGCGTAACCGCCAGAAGACCTGTCCACGTTGGATGCTCAAAGTTTTTATTTACCTTTATTAAACCCGTACGCAGTCGTACTCAAATTGTTTAATAGAAACGCTCCAAATTCGGTAGAAGAATCGTAAAAGGCATCCGAAAACTGGTGGCGACCGTTTCGTGTCAAAGGAAACGATCGTTAATCAACTTCAAAGCATTTGCCTTTGGATAATTGGCCTCATCGCAGCAGAAGAATGAGGTATCAAATTTTTCAGCTCTGCTCGATTATCCGACAATCCATTAGCCCAGCCGCCGGGTGCGAGCAATGTCCGCTAATCGAAGCTAAACGCGCGGTGCCTGCTTTCGTCTCCCGGCACTTGTGCAATGACAAGATTTAAGATCCGTAAAAACTCGTAAAAACAGTGTCGAAAAAGCAAACGGACGAAAACTTCCTTCGTCGACTGCATGTCTTTGACGAGGATTATGACATCGTTTGGGAACAAAGTGAACAATTTTAATGCTAATAAATTTACAATTTTATCAATCATAAAATAAATCTCTACACCGTGACTATTTTGCATCGCTTAATAATGGTACGCCCAATTTAAGTGCATCAGGTTCTGTTCCAAATCGTTTCATATTTGATACCTCGATACATATAATTCCTTAAATGTTCACGTTAATTATGTCGTTTCATTTGGCAATTACATTCCTCCTCTTCGAGCAGCGTACCTTTGCCCGCACATAATAATTTATTTATTTAAAATCTTGGCAATCAAGCTCGGTGTTATGTCCCTCTCAACACTCCATTTCACTGCCTAAAGGATTCATTCAAAAACAAAAACTTAAGAATTCGTGCTTTACATCGTGGATCCTCTCATCAAAAAAAGATACCGAGTTTACAAGGATATTTATATTTATTGGAATGGATATTACATAAACAATGCAAATGCTCATTCCAAAGTCTTTTTCCGATTATTTACCATGTGATGGATGTCCGTTAAAGCTACTGCTTTACTCGTTTATGTTTTACAATTATGGCGAAGCAGAGTTTTATTCCTCGGTTTAAGTCGCGTCCATCGGGTGAGAATCAATGAACTCGCACCGAAATTACGCCCATGATTTTAAGGGCGGTTTCTCTCATGTCGCGACAGCATGGCAGAAGGGCAAGTAAGCCTCGTGGCATTGCGTAAAGTATTTTGTAAAAAGGTCGCTCATCTTTTTCGAGCATCAACGCTTCGTTCGGAATGCTCCTCATTAGGTTTTTCCAAGATAGTTATGCGGACGAAGCGAAAATTGCTGCGAGCACATCTCCATTTACGATGGAATCGCTTCACGTCTGGCGAACTCCTTTAATATTTAGAAAAATAAATAACATTCATTTCGGATACGTGAAAGCGGCATCGGGCCCGTATAAAAGATGTTAAATTTCGGTGAACTCAGAAGGTGGTAATTTTTTTTCTTCTCGCCAAGAATACGGTTTAGCTGAGCATCGCGATTAGAAAGCAGAAGACGCGGGAGAGGCACCTTCGGTTTTTGGTGGCCGGAACCTTTCCATCGGTGGAGTTAATTTCGAATAAATCTGGCCCGTCCGAATCGCGGCACGGAAAGATGCGCCCGGACCGCTCCGCTCTGCAGCAGCGAAGATTAAAAGAAGCGGGATGGCCGGACTCACATGGCAGGCCAGGCGGAAAACCGAAATGGGCCGAAGCATGTACTCACTTCCCGACAACGAGCTCTGTTTACCATTAAAACGGCATGTTTCGGTCATAAGTAAATACGGCGAAGGAGCCCCAAAAGTAGCGATGCATTGCCGGTTTCGATTCTGATTTTTTTTCAAGCGCAGATTTTAAAAGAAAATTAAAGATGAAGACGTTCCAATAAGAGAGACGTTAGTCAATGCTAATAACAGCAATTTTAGAGGGAAGAGCTCCTTAAATAGTTGGCCCAAGCTATAATGGCTTTTAGGCATGAGCACCCGTTAATCAGTTCGATGTGTAATAAATTTCAGGTTTAAACAATTTTTTTGAGGTTTTCCAGGAGTCATTAACATGAGACTCCCTCATTCCGCAGGTTTTCGACAAAATACCTGAATGGAAATCGACGACCAGCCGAAAATCACACGCATCCTACTTCCAGATGTATAATTTTCGACGCGCAGGTGATCGCGTAGTCTTTCCATAAGCTGTCATAAGCTGGATCCGAGTTTTACATTTAAAATGAGAATTTATTTTTAAAGAGCTGTGTATTTTAACCCTTAGAAAAACGGTTGCTAAAAAGGAAATGAACGTTTAGATCTGTGAAAAGTGCCCTGAAGACGCGGATATTAATGTGTCTCACCTCGGTGTTTCCTGCTGCTTAAATTTTGAGGACCACCCGTTGGAACGAAAAGCAATAATTTAAGAAGCTTTTCTTGCTAAAGACACGCGCTCGAGTTATGCGTTGCCCCAAACTTTTGGTGAACCTTTTATCGGTGGATTTACCCAAGAGCATCCGCTGAATTTCACTAAAAACGTATCGCGAAGACGCTCGGCTAATATGCTTTATTACTTTTGCGTATACGGAAAAGCCGTCGGGGAAAATCCCGAAGCATTTCCCGGCCGGAGTCGATCTGCGTGCTTTCTTTCCTCCTGCGGCGCAAAATGGTGATCGGGAGAGTGGCCACCGCATTGCGCACGAAAAGAAAACTTATTTGGTCCACGATCTTCTTTTCCTGGGCCGTTCTTATGCATGCGATTGGGCTAATTTTGCAATCCGGTATTTGCATAACGCAGCAGGTTCGTCTAAGAAAATCGTACACGAATTTTCGCATTACATAATTGTTTCTCTGGAAGGAGAAGGACTCTGACTTTTAAGCCGAATAATAATAATTCCATGTGTTCCATTGATCAAAGTATAAAAAGAGGTTATTCAATAAAGTTCGCATCGCAACCTTTAACTTCATCTAATAAATGTAATCATTCACTAAAATAGTATAATGGAAAATAATTTCTGGCGACAATCCATCCTTTTAACTCTTTACTGTTTGCCTGCAACAATTCCAAAGCTCATAATTGCAAAGCAGCTAATTATAATCTGTTACGAGAAATATCCAAGACCATCGTGAAAATCCATCCAAATAAATGCTTATAATGCAACCGAAGAACCAAACTTTTCAACTCTATCTGGAACGTAAACACTGTGAGAAGTGCACACAAATATTTATTATTAAATTAAAATTATGCCATTTGTAAGTTTTTAATATACTAATTACTCACCATTAATTCTTATTTATGTATTATTCATGTTAATCTCTGCTACGAGTAATATAAATATTGTTTTTCTTAGTGTATGCCGCTAGCTTTTTAAAATTATACATGCAGATATTCTCTGGTTTGTAAAGAGATTTTATTGTGATGAAATATTGCCGGTTTTAGATAATTTAATAAAACATGCAAATAAACCGTGAAACCATAATAAGCCTACTAACTTGTTATAATAATGTTTATATAAATCGCATATCAAATATTTGGTTATTAAGCTTTTAATTTCAAGATCAAGGTACCGATGCTTATGAAAAATATATGAGTATCTGAATATTCTTGATTCAACTTTTTACGATTAATCTAAAATATTTGATCGTTCGCGAGCGGGGTTTGTGTGCTGCGTTTGTTTTGCCTTGTTGGGAGTTAAATTTTCCACCGTTGGATCCCAGATTTTTTTTTTTTTTTATTTAATTTCCTTTTTTCAAATATTGCAACTCTATTTCCAATCGTCATATTCCATTAATTTCCTTTCAGTTTATTTGACTCGAATCTTTCACATCGGGATCGATTTTTTGGAAGCCTTTGACGAAAGGGTTCGGCAAAATTGGCAAAAGCGTATGTGCGGAGCAGAAAGCTTTTGCCGCTGGCAAACATGGGCTTCTTTGCCGCAGATATTGCAGCAAAGGTCCATTTTTCATTTAATGAAAAATCGGTCGTCCCAATCAAGCGAACGGCATTCGATTTCCTAGCGAACCTTTCCATTGTTCGGATTTATAATTGGATTAACGATTCATCGCCGAACGCCTCCGTATAAAGTTGCCTTTTCGTAATTTTTAAAGGTTTTCCGCTGAATAATTTAGTTAATTTCGCTCCTTTTCAGTTTTTAAATTTCGTTTTTGCCACATCCACCTCACGTGCCCCGCTCGAGACGGGTTACGAAAAACGGGAGAACCGCGAACGATCCCAAAAATCAGATCGAAGGAGTCCGAGAAGTCAGGGGAATCGCAAGCGTACCTCGGCCGAGAAGCAGGCTCGCCGTTTGGTGCAGTCTTCCTCCTGCCGCCCGTCCAGAGAGAAACCCTGCGAGCATCGCCGATCGGGAAGTCGAACGGGGAGCTTCCGCTCGTTTGAACTCCCGAAACGGATCTCGGGGAGAGCCTCGCTCGCAATTTGAAAGATTTCAAGCCGAGTTCGACCGACGGAGGCTTTCCGGCGGCAACGCCAAACGCGAGAGCAACGTGAGGGAAAAGGCAGAGATCCCGTTCGTTCGTAATCGCGCGTACTTCGCAGCGCACAAAATGGTGTGACTAAGACACAAGTTAAGAGGCATTACCGGCGCATACCTCGGCGAACACTTCTGCAAACTTCCTTCAGAATCTTATCAGGATCGAAGTCGAGCGTGCCGAGTGGATTCGAAAGGAGTTGCAGGCATGAAATGCAAAGCTGTAACCCCGAGCAAAGAGTTTCTCCTATCGACTACGCGCGCCGTTGGTTCTTTTTGCTAATTCCACGTCGGCCCGAGACGGAAAGATCCGCAGCGCCCTTATCCGGGGGCAGCCGTCGGGTTTCTGCCCCTGGGAGGATAAAATAAACCTGAGGAGATTAAAGGTCAAGAAGAAATAAATCAAAAGGCGAAATGTTGAGACAAGGTCTGAAAAGGACGAAATTTTTATGATGTCCCCAAGTTATATAACACCGGTTCTCGTTTGCGGTGGTGGCGTAACGGACCGAGCGTGTCCGTCATTCGGTTCTCTTTATTGAAATTTGAGCACGGACATAAAAAGAGAGGAAAAAACGAAAACAAAAAGAGCATAAAAGTTAACAAGATTTTAGAGAATTTATGCCATAATCTGGGATGGGAATTTTCTTGGGTTTCTTTTCTTCTTTTTACGATGGAAACCGTGTTTCCAGACCGCAAAAAGGAACTGGAGGAGAGCAAGGGAGAAACGAAACTGTCTTTTAGTGATCTTCGACCGGGAAACAATAAAAAATTTTTTTCCACTTGAAATTCGGATTTTTCTTTTTTTCGGCAAATCTCGGGCAGTTTGGCGGTCGAAAGATTCGCATAAATGCGCAGCGAACCGCGGGCACAGCTGAAGGAGTGGAATGCATCCTCGCGATGGCTCTCGGTGGTAAGGCGCCGTGCGAGGATCGAACGCGAGCGCCTTTCAATTTCGAAAACTGTGGGAAAAAAGAAGGAAAATGACTGAAAGGTATGGAAATGAGTGAAACAACTTTTGAGCATGGATCGGCGATAGTGGCAACAGGAAGCGAAAAATACCCGCGGGAAATATTTGCTTCGAGACTTGGAAACAATCCTTAAAAGTAATTTCCCTTGAAAAATTTCCAAATGTATACGATTTTTAAGCTTCTGTAAATGTTTAAATTTTTATTACGAATCATTGGCACGACCCAAGCAAACCAGTTGGGCTAAAACTCGAAGAAAATACCGCGTCGTGATATGTATTATATATATATATTATATTTACCGCCCTAGAATGCTTTAAATATTATGTGAATTAACAATCTTTAAATTACTTAAAAAAGCAAACAAAAATTGTCCGAAGATGATTTTATAATCAAATATTTTATGCACTAAAAATTAATCTTTCGGTTTAGAAATATTTCATTTACATACTAAAAGATGTTGATTACATTTAAAAACTTTTAAATTTGCTTTATTGTTGAAAAAAATATATATATATGATACATCAACTGTAGGATTAAAAAGTTATGAGACATTTCAGTAAAAATGTGGTAAATAAAAACCTTTAACAATCAGCGTCAAAATTTATCTATTATAAAAAAAAACCATCATTTATGGCGATCTGAAAACATCAAAGCGGCTCTTGCAAGAGATTTGTCAATTGCCACGATTTATATAATAAGTTTTATATCATTTTGTGTGCAGAAGTGAGTATGAGATACGTCTGCTTTCGTTAGATATATCGGTTGAATATTAAATAGTTGTGCATTCCGAAAAAAAATTCGGATGATGTTTGACTAATTATCGCACTCGTACATTGCTATTGTTTTTTAATATTGATACTGTCCAACTGCCGCTTTGGTTCTCTTTTTCCGGCAGCGTAACGCATCGCTACAGAAATTGATAAACAAGCTGCTTATCACGCCTTGCAAAAGCCATCTTAATTAAGTTGAAGCACCTTTTTTCTTCAGTGAACCTGAACAATAAGTTTTCTTCCAGATATGAAAAGAGAAGAAAAAAAAAAAAAATGAAAGAAATATTTTTCTGAAATTCAACAACTCTCTCATGCATTTTACTTCCCGCTCCCCTTAATAACTTTTATGGTAAGCATGTATCTTCTGCTACAACTATCTTCAGGATTTCAAAGTTTTTGAGAAGTTTTTATTTTTATTCTTAAGGACATGAAACGAAATTAACTTCTGGAACTAACTCCATAAAAGTTTTCTTGAGGCCGGAGGAGGAGTCCAACCAACTCTGAGACAATACCTTTTAATCTTTCTTTATGTTGTGGGTAGATGGATGCATACCCATTTTTTAATGGAAGAAATATAGTTTAAACGAAAAAGGGTTAAAATTTTTAAATTAATTTTAAACAAAGTTCAATAAATATCTTCACAAACCAAACCCATGCCTTCCAGTGTTTTTTTTTTTTTGTTAATTTTTGATCCAGAAGCTCAGCCTCTCCTCCATCTTAATTTCTCATTGACCATTCAGGTTGGCTGAAGGATAATTAACAAAAGCGGTTTCTTCTCATTTTTTTGCTAATAGGGACTGACTGCATAGAACATAAAACCCAATCCCAGACCGAAAATAAAGCATTCCGGACATTGCATGAAATTCTTAAGTATATCCCAGTACAGGCTCGAAGCTAAAATTAAAGTACCTTTATGGGCCACGTCCATGCATTCCAGTGTTTTCTTTTATTTCTGACCCAGAAGCTCGGCCTCTCTTTCATTTTCATGTCCCGTCAACCATTCAGGTTGGCTGAAGAATAATTAACAAAAGCGGTTTCCTCTTATTTTTTTTTTGCTAACAGGGACTGACTGCATAGAACATAAAACCCAACTCCGGGCCGAAAATAAAGCATTCCGGACATTGCATAAAATCCTCCAGTACAGCCCAGCATACAATCAAAGCTAAAATTAAAGTACCTTTATGGGCCACGTCCATGCATTCCAGTGTTTTCTTTTATTTCTGATCCAGAAGCTCGGCCTCTCGTTCATTTTCATGTCCCGTCAACCATTCAGGTTGTCTTAAGGATGCTTGAAGAAACGGGCTCCCAATCATTTATTCCAATTTCGCACCGACGTCTGGTGGGAATGAATCCGGGAAGACTTACTAACCGCGAACTCTCAGGAGCAACTTCGATGCTCTGATACCTTCGCTGCAGGTCATGCGAGTATTTTGCCTCGAAATCTCCATCATCGCAGCTTCAAATCCCCCTCGGCGAAATAAAAGTGAAGCATTTGGAATGTCGGCGTGAATCTGACCGGGATGAACGTGTCCCGACTCCTTTTTTTAGCGGGGAAAAAGCCCCCGGACATCGATCTCGGTTGGAGAATATCGGGAAGGCAAAATCCGAAAGGGCTTCTCGTAAAATTCCCGCTCAACAATGGCAGCAATATCGACTACGCCTGAGCGAGTAACAGATCCAGATGAAAGAAAGGAAGAAAGAAAATTTTTTTTCCTTTCTTTTTAAGTTCCACAAGCAAACCGATATCATGCGATTCTCCATGCTCGGTTTTTTAACTGCTGGACAACCTCCACGGCACAGCAACCACTCCAAGACTTGCCCACACTCGGTCCGGTTCGACATTCGAGGAACGGGAACAAAGGGCCACTCGACTTTTTCCCCTGTAAGAAAACAAAAACGAAGTTTTGGTGCCATTGTATTGCCGCAGAAACGGCGCGTCGCTTCGATGACTGCGATGAAACGTGTTTTCGGCCAACATTTTTCCTAATCAGGATTAATGTCATCGTTACACACACACACACACACACACACACACACACACACACACACACATATATATATATATAATTTCACGGAAGGTGGAAATCCAGCTACCTACACGAATACTACTTTTTTTTTTAGTAAATAATTCGCAGCGCAATTATTATCTGCTGGCACAGCTGAAATAATGAAATCAAAATCTGATGGCTCTCACAATAAACGATATAAGCTCGCGAATGATCCATCCCCATTATATTTTGCCCGCTGCAGTGGGAATGTTTTTATTTCTTAATGCAACGGTTGCTATGTGTTCACATGTCGCTCACTTAATTTTCTATTTTCAATCGCTCCTCGGACGTTGGGTCTGACTCGCTGACGATGCCAAACAGCTGGAAAGTTGGCAAAACTCTTTGGACACCGAACCGTTTGCCGCCTCGGTCTCCGTCTGCGCCACTGTTAGAAACCGAAAATTACATTGGAAGAAAAAAAATTTTTTTAAATCGCACACAAGCTTCGGTTTTTCTCTAGGATAACATTTAAAACGCGAACCAACTGAATGACATTTTAGACAACCACAAAACTCACATTTATGTCTACTTTTAGGGAGTTGAATCCGATGGATATGCGAAATTGGAAATTTCGGATTCTTAACCTTAAGGAGGCTCTCGAAATCGGCAATACCCGGTATAAATTCAAACCCTTTTCGTAATTTTCTTTTTAAAAAACAGATTTCCCGCGGCTCAATTTTCCATTTCCCATCCGCGACTGCAGTTCTGATTAAGCTGAAAATTCTCATTTAACGAGATTGAACTCCGATCGGCGTCGGAGAAAGCGAGGAAAATTTTTTACATTCCGATTGTTGTTTGCTTACCGCGAAGCTTGGAATTTCCCTTTTCGGCAGTTTTCCGGGGGGGAGGGTGGGGGGGGGGTGGATTCAAAGCTGCGGTCACGCTGTGGACCATGCAACGCGGGAAGCGCGTGCGAAATGAGGCGGTGGTCGGTCCGAAGCCCCGGGAGGCAGATGAGGGCGGTTGAAAATCCTTCTGCGGGTTCATGACCGGATCCCCGGGGATCCCCTTCCGCCGGGACTTCTCCGACCCATCCTGTCCGTGTCAGAAGAACGGTGACCATCCCCGCCCGAAAGCCCAGAGCAGAAAATAAAAACTCGCATGCGACGAAGAGACGCCGACTTTCAGCGTTTTCATGTTTTTCCCTACATTTCACTCCCTTTTTTTTATGATCGTTTTTTAACGACTTGTCTTTAAATTTAAGAAACGTGCTGGAACGACTTAAGAAAAAAAAACGTTCCGCTTCAGAAGATCCGGAGCGACTCAGCTAACCTTTATTCATACTCGGGGATAATATATTTGGGTACATGTTCATAAGTCAAGCATTAAATGTACCCGTGGTAGTTGAAAATTTTTTTAAATAATAGTTTTTTCCAGATTTTTTTCTCCAGTGACAGACTGGTTGTCTATTAATAATATTTTTTTACATGGATATCCCCCTTGAATTGATGAGAGGAGAAGAGCGCAGGGCAATCCTATTTAATTCCACGATAAACAGCATGGCAAACGTGAAGGACGCCATTTTTTTTTTCATTTTAATAATATGAATTAGACAAAAGTATAGCGATTAAAAATGGGAGGTGCAGTCGAGTTTCTTTACCAAGCAGAAGGGTTACCTTTCTTCCATAAAGGGCGGAAGTATTGTCGTGGAACATGCAACATCATTGTGGGTATCATGGCGGAGCACCTAAAAATCCATTTACAACCTCCGCTAACGTGCATGGTATGGTGCCACGTTCGGTTTTACATCGATATCCGCGTCTTGGGATTGTGCTTCGAGATCGCTTTGGGAAAATCGAAAGGAAAACTATCAAGGCGGGGAGTCGGGGACCGAAAACCGAATCTTACTTTTCCGCAGCATTTTTTCGCGTTCCTGAAAAATGCGATAATAATCGACAATGAACATGTCGATTAGACGAAACCAATGTCTTTTTCCAAAACTTACGCATAAATTTCCGCCTCTTTTTAGATATATATATATGTGTGTGTGTATACATTATTAAAAATTAAAACCTTCTCGTCTCTCGGTGAAATAGTTTGGACAAACCCACATTCTTGCAGTATCCACCCATTAATATGGTCCCTTTTTGCTTCTGAGGCCTTCACTACCGTATAATTATACTTTGGCTCTTCGAATCGCAGCAAAAGATGAAAATATTTTTCATCATTTTGAACGCTCCATCTTTCCACTCTCTCGGATTGGTCATTTGCCCTTTTTATTCGAAAATTTTCAACTTTCCCGAGGGTTAAAGCCGCCGCTTTCGTTTTGCAGCACCGGTAAGAATAATTCTCTTTATTGCTCTTCCAGGAGATATGGTACAAAGTGCGGAGGATGCTTACAAGGTATATCCCCCAGTGATCTAGTTCGGAAGGCGAGAGACAAAGTTTTCCATCTAAATTGCTTCACGTGCATGGTCTGTCGGAAGCAACTGTCCACCGGGGAAGAACTCTATGTATTAGACGACAACAAATTTATATGTAAAGAAGACTATTTAACAGGGAAAACAAATTCGGGTAAGTTTTCTCATTTTCATTTCATCCACTTGAAGCGTCTTTTCTTTACTACCACCCAAAACGTGTGTTACTTACCAACAAGTCAAAATTTCCTCGACAACTCCACGAAAACAGGTTCATTTCCAAGCTGTTTTGTTATTAATTGATACCTGCTCGAGCACGTTTTTATCGATATTCGTTTATATTTTCTACATCAAACTGTTCTACACTTATTTTTCGTAATAACGGAATTGTTAGTTTTTATTTTTATTTTTTTAATGAAAGGGTTGATCACGTTTTCGTACGGGTACTTCAGTATTTCGTGATTACTCGTATGATGCAAGGGTTGATGGGAAATTAACAAGGGAAAGATCACTTTGTGGTGCCTACTTACGACGCCGTGGATCTCGCGTAACCGAAATGCAAGTCCGCGCAGGGATGATGACGTTAGAAGCAGCTTTTCCGCATAAATTGGAAACTTGAAAAGGGTTGTCTCTTTCATGTGTGTTTGTGATCTCCTTGTGTGGGCAGGAATGTGTGACGCAGCAGGTCAGTGACAATAGGACAGCCACGGTCGAGGAGTACATGCCGGTCACTGTGAAATCAACCGTAACTTGACAGAATAAGGGGCGTCATTTATACGCTTTGACATACACTGATTTTCACATAGGTGATACTTCCGGAACGGTTGCACCTCGAGGCTGAGACGCACTCGAAAAAAAAAAGCTGAATCTCCCGATCCGAACGGATTCGTTGTGGCAATAGAAGAGGTAAAGGGCCTCGATTGCAGCGACGTGGAAGCAGGCAATTCTGTGCTGTCGGACGTTCCGCTCGTCGCTGCCGAGGACCGATGGAGAATTGCGTTCTTTCACGTTTTCCGGATGCGATCCAAATTTGCTGAAATTTTTTAATTCCGGTTATTATCAGCATTAATGGAACTGCACACGATTTAAACCAGCGTAATCCGCGGATCATCTGCCCAACAGTTTTAGCCATGTTAAACGTTAGAACGGACAGTCATATAAATGCGAAATTGCTTTCGTCAGAGATTGCTTTTCGTTGAATTTTCCAATTTTCCCTTTCACCTGCTTACCTTATGGGGAAAAGCCTCGTCAGTGGCCGTTTAATAAAAATCCCGTCTCTTGAAATTATCCGACACTGCCTCTCGGTTTTGTGAAGCGAACGTTCCCGTCGGACAGCCCCGAACGTTTTCTTGTCCTAACCTGCAATGCTCCGCCTCGTTTCCCGTCTGACGGGAACGTCAGACGTCTCTTAGCGAAACAGAATTTTTTTAGACCATTTCATAACGACACCATCACCTAACATAACCTGATCGCACAACGATCGTTCTATGGTTAAGGCTAATCGGCCATTTTCCGAATGTGGAAAAGAAATTTTCCTTTCCGCTATACAAAAGAGGAAAAAGGGAAAAATTTCCCTGCCGAGATACCTGTCTGACGTGATCAAAAGAGCGACCAAACGAAAAAAAATCGCACGTTCACATTAATTCGGCATCGTTGCTGGCAACCAAAATTAGTTCACTTATTATAAGAACCGCAATTTATTACGGGTAAATTTAAAGTAAAATACACGAAAATGTAAAAAAGTGCGTTTAATCTTTCAGGCAGCCGAACCGGTGACTTAAGCATTACACATAAATAACAACGCAATGATGTCTCACGTAATTTCATTAAAACTCATTATGTGAAATGTGCGTATTGCAGAAAGCTGGAAACAAAAAAAGGAAAAAAAGTTGAAATTTTTACCTTTTGGCCGCCGTTCGGTACCCATTTATATTACCGGAATAATTAGTCAAAAACACGAAAAACTATTAAGACATATAGAAAAAGCGATTTGTAAATCCTGGGATCGTAGAACATAAATCGAGGGCAATGCACAGGTACGCGGGTACCCCATGCTGAGTACACTGGTACTCGAGCGTCTAGCTGCTTCAGTCTCCCGCCGAGGTCCCAACAAGGGTGCTTCTACAACATTTCTTTTTTGTTATACTGTTGTGTCAGCGATCTTTATATGTAAATTTGTTTGTTTGTGTTCAAACTGTCCGAAACTAAAATGAAAAAAAAAAAAAAAATCTTGAAAAGGTCTACTTGTGGAGTTGTTGTAATGAGCACCGAAGTCGATATTCAAATTATGATTATTATTATTTTAAACTTTTATGTGACGGGTACCATGGGAAAAGGTTATTAATATCTTTCGAGTACTCCATTTATCCGTTTCTCCTTGAAGATAAGACTTTTCCGTTGCCGGAGATTTATGGAAACTTTGACGGCGTCAGTTTTTTGAATTTTCGACATTTTGCCAAATGCGGGAGATGCTCGCAAGCCTCACCGGACGGTGCAGTGTTTCTCCGTGGGGAGGAGATTTCACGCGTTTAAGAAGAGGAGTTCAAGCGGAAGCCCTTATTGAGGATGTTCGGGCGACGGAAGCAACCGCAGCGGCCGGAAACAAAAATTGTCACCCCGCGACGGAAATACCAAAAGAGAAAAAGTGAAATTTTCCGAAAATGACTATCGGGCGATGCCTAAAATTGCAGCTTTTAACTTGGGATATTTTCCGCCACATTTTAATCGCGCGACGAGTCACTTCCTGCAGGAAGGGCAACACGTTCGAGGCAGAAGCAAAAGGAACGGTTAGAAAACCGGAATGGCGTTCGAGGTGCATCCACCACAGCCTGATTTTTCAAACGGGGGATAATTCGCTGCCGGACTCTGCATGATGAGTTACCCCAGGTTGTAAGACCTGGGATACAGCAGTGCAACCGGGCACAATTTGATTTTTGATGTTGCACGGGCTTTTTTGAACCTTTCCTCGGGCCGCTGTCAAAATTAATAATTCCCGATGCATCGAAAACGAGATCCACCTGGAAGGGCCGTGCAGTGCGTGTAGAAAATAAAACTACATTGTTGTTATTTTTCCTTTTTTTTTTCTTTAACGATTTAGCAAAACAAAATATTTTACTCGAATTACGACATGTTTATTCATTTAAACTGAGTCCACCCAGTAGTAATTCGACAACAAATTATGATCTTTCGCATAAAACCGTCATTGTCTCACTTTTTTAGTTCCCTATCCTCCGACTCCGGCATTGCCAACGTTTCAAACTGCCTTTCGCCTGCTGGATCGTGGGGTAATCGCTGTCGCTGTTTGCCCTTGGGTGAAATCCGCCTCTCCGGAGCGAGCGCCAAACCTTCGGCATTCCGTTTTCGGGATAATTTTTAAGAGCAGCTCCTAAAAAAATTTCGCGGTCTTAACGTGGCAGTGCCTTTGCTGGGTCCGAGGGAAGCCACGGCTAAGGGCGCACCATGAAACGATGCGGAATTCGAAAACGGGCGATTTCGATCTTCGAATGCGCATTGTATGCAGATTGCCTGCTTCTGGTGGTGTCGCCCTTTGTGGTAACAAAGATTCACGAGGAAAGATTTCCGTTTGGGAAGTCCTGCCCCGGGGGCCTTCCTTCCTCGCACGGGCGGCAATGCAGATGCCCTCCTCCGATTCGCATGCACCAGCGACGACTCTTTCGGCGCATTTCCCGATCTCATTGTTCGCGAAATTTGCAATTCAGACGACTCCGCGGTGTGGTAGCGCGGCAAACGACGTGCTACCGCGCCGAGAAAATTTTATGGGCACGACAACAGTAATGACCGTGCCCCCGCATTTATTTACCTTAAGGTGTTCGTTAGAATTCAAACCTTTCAGGTACTGTACGCTTGTCGATGGCCATCTTTGTTCTGCCACCTCCCGGCCGTCTGATTGCGGCAATGATGCAATCGAATCGTTTGAGGAGGCAATTTTTCGGGTCCGCCGCACTGACGAGGAAACCCTGCTTTGTGCTGCCCTTCGGGAAGCGGACGTGGAACGAACGGAAGCGATTTCAGGGTAACCGACCAGTTTTCCCAACCGGAAGACTGTTTGGCCGATCTTCGAGGTGCGTACTTCACGTTGAAAGCGCGAGCTTCGCGTCATCAGATTCGCTCCCCGAAAAGCCCAAGCTCGAATTCGAAATGGAGGCAATCGAAACGAATGGAAACCGACGGAATTTCTTTTTTTGCCCGACTCGGGAAATATTGAATCTGGGGAGTTTTCTGCAGCAATTGGAAAACTTTCGTAACTGGGCGTCAGAATTAAGCAAAACGGCAGATGAAGTTATTTTTCGCATCCCAAATAAAAAGTCCATGTTCATGCAAGAACTAAATGTTAAAAAGTATATTACCGATAGTTCGTGAAATTATTGTGCTCGTTTCGGTGTTCTTCAGATCACTTCCAGCTACGTTTTCTTTCATCAGTTCCGGTGCCTATAAATATTAGCTTATTATTTATATCGTTTTTTGAAATATATATCGATATTGTTCGATACATACAAAAAACTGAGATAAATTTAATATAATTAGCAACTCTAAGGACTTAATACGGTCATTTGACATTCAACTGCCACGGACACAATGAAAAGTACCGCTCTGCCCCAAGAAAATATAGCAATAGACATTTAAGGTTCACCTTGTAATATTATAAAATTTTACGTTCCCTTTAAGCATAATTAACATTTCGGCTGTGGGATGGGCACAGACATTCAAGTTGATTGAATGTCATCTCGGAATGGTTTAGCCGCGGATGGAGTAAAAAGTCGGAAGGATGTCCGACGAATTTCTTAAATGTCTACCGAAATGGGTTCGACGGGAAATTCCGCTGCGGCCGCAGCAAACCTTTTTCCAGTGCCCGCTTCACCCGTTTCGCGGGGGTCCGAACGGAAGATCGCGAAAATTTCCGCATCGGAGCCGATTTTTTTGTTTACCGTCGAAAAAATTCACCTCGACGATTTATTTGCTCCAAACGAATCCAAGTTCCTCGCACCAATGGATTCAAATTCGGTTTCTTTCCTTCCCGCCGAACTTTTACGTTATAACGAGCCGAAATGACAGTTGACCGGTAGAGATTAGATAAATTACGAGGAAGGTCCGCCGTTTCCGTCCAGACGATTAATTCCAGTCTCGTTCGGCGTTCTCGGGGCGCTTTCGGGGTTCTCGGGCTCCCGAAGCGTCCTGCGGGGCTCAAAATTTAAAACGGCGAAGGAAACGCGCTTCGAACCATGGCTGCTCCAATCTAAGGAACGGGCGCGGCACAAGGAGCATGCCCGATCCTATTTCTGGTGTTATATGCATTTTAATACATGAGGCGTTACGTAGAATGCTCTTTTGAAGGATACCGCGCACTGCGGCTTTTCGGCTCCGAAAAGCTTTTTCTTCGGCAAAGCGGAAACTTCGATTCTGGGCGCGGATTTCAGTGCGCATTTCGCAAATTTCCGTCCGCGAACCGTTTCGCCATCTCCCCTTCGGTCCACGTCCCAACGCTGCCGATTGGCGTGCGGTCGGTGAGAGAGAGGCACATTTCAGACTCTTCACGGTCGCGCACTATTACCGAATCGCGCACCCCAAATTTTGACTGGTTTTCTCGGGGTCGGCTCGAGGACGGAAGGGAAAAGCGGAAAATGCTTGCTAGAAAGGCGACGACCGACCGATTTTCCCGGACGCACGGCCACTGTCTTCGTAGAGCAACAGTCGCTTTTGTTACGAACAAAGTACCCGCGAGTATTTCTTAACCGGCCGCGGTTAAATATTATTAGTTAACCGTCCGATATTGATTATATTTTAATGGTACTTTCAACAAAAAAAAAAAAAACTAAATAATGAGATGAATAATGATTTCGGTCATGCTTCATGGACACTCTTAAATCCGAACATTTTTTATTCTTTTTGTAAGGGATAGATTTAAACCGGTAATTTTATATTTAAAAATTGCAGTATGAATTAATTTGGAGAAGTAGTTAAGAAAGAAGGATGAGTTGCCGGCATCAACTGGCACGGCCAAAATCCTGTGTTGCACTTGTGAAAACAGCCTTTCCTTCTTTTTCGGACTCCGAATGGCTCCTGGTAAGAGAGCCAAAGGATTTGCCCGAAAAACTCTCGGTCGCCGTGCACAAGTTTGCACAGGACTGGAACAACGATCAAGTAAATGATCGCTGTGGGCCAGCCGATCGCCAGGAGTTTACCGTTTTTACGTAGTTAACGAAAAAAGGGAACGTTCGCGCCGCTCGGAAAATTGATCCGACGCTGCGGATCTCGGGGGTTGCTGACCGGTCCTTCGTTCGAGTGCACGGACTTTGGGTTTGTTTTCCTCCACGCAACTTTCGCACGTGGAGTTGCCGCGCAGGACGGGGAGTTTCGGGGCAGCAGGTTCCGAATTTTCCCGCTGCACGAAAGCGGTCTTGGGGATAAGTTTCCCTGCGATCCGAGGTCCGTTTGGAAAACAATGGAAAAAAAAAAATTGTATCCGAAATGTCATCGACTTGCCAGTACTGAAAGAGAAAAAAAATGGTTGTATAAGGTGGAATGTCAATTAAATGAGGAGCGGTGCACGTAAGCTAAGCGCTGGCTTCGAGAATGCCAAGTTGCTACAATGACGAAGCCGTCAGGCTGGCGTCAGTACAGAGGCAGTAAACATGCACGTCTTATCCATTCGATTCGCATTGGACACAGTTTGAGCTATCGCCCTTTTGCTCTGCCTGTTCCCCATCTTCTTTATTTTATTGTAATTTTTATTTTTGTGCCAGCACTTCTCCAGGAGGCGAAACATTTTCGAAAGAGAAAGAGCGACGAAAGCGAACCGAGGCCTCGTGCGTCGTCTGGCTCCACGTCGGTTCGTTCCCCGCCCGACGTCGCGGGGGCCGGACGTCTCCGAAGGCGGCCAATCGGATGCGCGGAAAACTTTTCTGATGCTCCCGAAGAAAAGGTAGCCGCGAAATGTGCCCGGGCAGACGGCCCTTCCCGAACGGCGCCCACCGTTCGGTGATTTAAGTTAATTTCCCGAAGCCGATGCCTCGCCACGGGCACTCTTTCGGATTAATTAACGGGCTCCGCAGCGGGGAAAAAGTTAAATTACGAAAAAATACAATATCACGTTAACGAGATGACAACCGAGAAGAGCCCTGGCATTTGCATCTACATTAAAGCGGGAATTTGCATATTTCACCCTTCCAGTCATGAGTTTTGAAGACCGGAAAGCTTCGAGCCCGGCCTTCGTTAACGTCGTGACAACTTATATAATCCAGAGCATTTGGCATACAAATAGCTGACCACTGCAAGATTCGAAAGGCCGATGGCTGCCGCTGCACTGCCGTCCGGATTTTGCTGCCACTTTAATGAAAGCCGGTTGACTAATTCCACCGAGACCGGTGGTCTCCAGCGTTTCGCGTTCGCGTTCCACGCGATATTCTCGGTCAGCGTGGACGTGGATCCCGATTCCGGACTTCTGTCCCCGTCTGTCCGGCCATATCCAATGCGTAGTCGATCAAGAGGAAAACGAATGCGTTCGAAAGTGTTGTGCTCCGACGAAAAAGAATACGGTCGAGTCATCATAATCCGTAGAACTGTAGGTATTTCGACCATACCTAATTCCATCTGTGAAAGAATAATTAGGAACCATCGACGATGTCGTTTCGGTTGGAGGTGCACGCAGTGGACGCCGACTGCCGTCTGACACGGAAAATCCTTCTGTTCCTCCTCCGCGACTTGAGCCGCTCCGTTAAAAACGCAAACGCGCAGGTTTTAACGATGTGAAACGGAGACCGTGCCTGCGAAGGGTTTCTCTCGGGGACGCGATAGATCGGTCGCGCAATCGGACGGATGCAGCGAACGTGATGGCATAAAGTTAATGTGGAAGACCAAAAAAGCGTGTCGAGATCGAGAGCAGCAACGCCAGACCGAGACCGACTGCCGAGTGCCAGGGCTCTTTCAATGAATGGCATTGTTCGGTTTACGGGAAGCGGGGCAGCGCCGGAAATTTCCGGCCGGTGCTTGCGGGTGGACCTTTCGCGTCAGCAGCCGAAGTGCCGACGACCCCGGCCCGACCGTCAGATGCAAACGCGGCGGCGACGCTCGCTGCCGCCTCGCGTCACGAATCCCGAGGGTCTTCGCCAATCTTCCTAAGGGGTTCGTTCAAAAGGGCGCGCTAAGAAAAACAATTCGCTCGGAGGGTTTCCCGCAGGAAGCTCGTTAGGCGATCTCCGGATGATCGGTTCCGACCGTCGTCATCGAGAAGTGCTCCGGTCCAGCCAACACGCGGCTGATCCTCCCGAGTCAACATTCGAAGGGTCTCGGATGCAACCCGTAGAGCATCCACTACTTAAATTGAATGATTACGTTAAAGGGACGTATCTAATTCACGTGTAACAGACAGCCATTACCTCAATTCTTTTCAGATGACAAAGATATTTTCAAAGTCAAAATTTATGACGCCTTTGGAAGGGCCAATTGCGTGCTTCGACGCGGTAATGAAGTCAGACGACGCTTTTGCCGCCCCTGCTCACGGCTAATCCGTGACGTCTCAACCTTTGCGCAACGCTTATGTATTCGTGAATGTGCGGTCCAAAATTCCAGCGTCCCGCGTCTCCATCGCGGTTGCGGGGCCGAACGAAGAAAACGGTCCGCCGGCCAGAAGGCATCCCGTCGGACTTCTTTCGTGGGTCTTGGTCCCGACGTCCACGTCCCGTCATCGTTGACCCGTCCAACCTCGCTCTCTCCCGTGGTTTTTCACAAAACTCTAAAACACCGCATAATATTTGCACCCAATCTCCTCATTATTTCAGGATTACCCTGCAATTTGAATAATCGATTTTTATCTTAAACACCATTTAATGAAGACTTTCCAGATCGACGAGGTCAGTTTCGAAACTGTAATTTGGAGTAGGACGGGTGAGGCGAATACCGAACCTGCGGTAATTCGTGAATCGATTGCTCACGTGTTGAAATGAAGGTAAAGGCAAAGGGAGCGGGTCAGTGGTGAGCTGCGTTCTGACCGTTTGCCCCGGGAACGGGCAGGAATCGAAAATAAGCAGACGAAGGAGAGTTCTGTGTGAAATTTTCTCGGGGACGTGCAGGTATCAGGCTGCCTCCGACTCCGAGACCCTCGGACTTCGCCTTTTCGCCGCTGTCGTCCCGAAAAATCTGGGAATACCCTACTCTTGCTGCGTTTTCGCAGCGGAAGTGGCGGAATTAGGCCAATTCCAGTCTCGATTGTACCTCTTCAAAGTCTTGCGTCGTTTCTTTGGTTATTTTTCCCTTTTTTCTTCATATTTTTGTGGCAGCAATAAAATTTCTGTTGAGTCTGAAATAAAAGGCAGAATTGCGGTTGAAAAGTTTTTTTATACCTACATAAAATTTTAGATCCTCGGTCTCGTAAAAATATTGTCGGTGATGGACATTTATTGTGCAGAAAAAAGAGAGAAAGAAACCAGCAGCTGTGCTGTTGCACCTTTATATCACTTTGCCGAAATCACGTTAGACACGTTGGAAGCTCATTTTCTTCTGCCGCGCATTACTGGAAGTTATTGATGTCCGGAAGGTTTGAACATTATCTAATTCATCGCGAATAACACGAATTGCACATGGCACACAGTGAGTAATTTATCCGCGGCTGGGCCCCGACTTGTAATTCATTAACTATCTAATATAAAAATGTTGTTTAAGTTTCATTCTTTTCGAAGCTTAAATGATATTTACATTATCATTTGCCACGAATTATATATGTAATTTTTACTCATACGTCTATTTTATTTATAATTATGTTGTAGACGTCTATAATTTTCGTACGTAATTGCATGCGAAGTAAGCTGGTCTAATCTTGTCCATTAACTTGCAGTGAATTTTTGTCCAGCTGTAAGTTTTTTCATTCATGATACCGAACGTGAGTAAAAGTTGAATTTACAAAAAAACATATTTCTATGATGTTGTAAATGATATAATTGTGAATACGGTACCGGATTTCTGACGGACGTTTGTTGCACCGACGATCAAGAAACATTCAAGCTTCTTGATAAACGGATCGTATTCTGCGCTTTTCAGCAGTTTAAGCAAATCATTAACTTGCCTTACAAGTGCATCATGTATCTAGTATGTTCTGGGTGCTTTCTGTCTTCCACAGTTATGATCCTCGGTGCATATCAAGTAAGCGGTCACGGTGATCATCCCCGGCCAGCATTATAACCTCAGTGTCCGTTAAGAAAAAAGTTAATTTCCGGTCTAAAAGCAAAATCCGTTGCAGGTCCGAGGGTCGTCTCAGATTAAGTTTAACCTCCGTTTTAGGAATACTTATACGTTTTTTCCATTAATATTTGAGTTGTTCAATAACGAAAAATTGCCCAAAGGCAGACGTTCATCATACTAATGACCGTCCTAAAACCGCAGAATCCCCATCCAGGAGGTCCCTCGCTGGCGATCCACCGAAGATCTTCATTAACGAAGAAAAATAATTTTAAATTCTTCCATTTCAGATTCCCTCCTTTGTTCCGGCTCCGAAGATGAGGACGAAGACGAAATAAAGACTAATTCACATCACCATCACGGTTCCAGCACTCCAGAAGCCAACAACAACTCATTGACGAGCGATGTGATGACTCCGCTGCTGAATTGCGACAGCAAAACGACCCAAGACGATTCCGAGGATCAAGGTACGCCCTTTTCATTCCCACCGTGCTCCCTTACCGATTTCCCGCGTGCGATTCTCACTCCGGCTTTTTCCCGGTCTCAGGTTCACTCGACGGCGACCCCGAAACGAGGGATTCTCAGACGGAGAACAAATCACCGGACGACGGCAATTCAGGTTCCAAACGAAGAGGCCCGAGAACCACAATAAAAGCCAAACAGTTAGAAATACTGAAAAACGCCTTCTCGCAAACACCGAAACCGACGAGACACATTAGAGAACAATTGGCCAAAGAAACTGGTTTACCAATGAGAGTGATACAGGTAAGGAGTGCGCAATTTTATTGGTTGCTTTATCGCTTCTCGAATTCGGGATAGGTCCAATTTTGTAACCCCCCGGAAAATCGATTTATCGAAAGTGAAATTTTTCATCCGGGATCAGTTTCCTTCCTTCTTCGAAGAGGAATCCCGGCTTTTCCTCCTTCTTTATCTGTACGCCATTCCAGAGAGGAAAATTTGGATCGGGCTCACATGCACACACTAACGCACATTCAACTCGCATCACCTAAATTTCGCTCCTCAGTTTTCCACCGCTCACGTTCTACCGTTTCCCGAGCATCCCGAAATTTTATTCGACAACCTCTCCTGTCGGGCCTCATTTCGAAAGGAAGTCAGGCGAATGCACGTTTTGGGCCCGTCTCAAATTTCTGACGCAACGGGGCCCTACCGGAAACACCGTAACTCTTCTATACTGCATTATGGAAAACCATTTTTTTTTCTTTTTTTTGGGACTTTTATATCGATGCACCTCACATCTTGTGTATTGCGTTCTGCTTTCACCGCCGCACTTCTGCGTTTTCCGTCCAATCCAAGTCCATCGGTTTTGGTGCTCGACAATGCGCGGAAGCTGCCACTTTTTCCTCGCCGGCGTCTTCTTCCTTCAGACAAAAATCCTGCGGACTTTCCAGCAGGGATCGACCCTGGAATCACGTTGCGATTGTTCCCTTGCCATATCGTAATTAATAATTACGCTTTCCATGTGAACTGAATCTGGAGTTTCGTCTTTCCTTTTCGTAATCGAATGTGGCATTCAAAAGGGATAATAAATCATGGTTTTGACTGTGAATCAACCTCCGAAGACATTGATTGATTCACTATAATTTATTAGTTTCACATTTTTTTAAATATGGTACACCATTTTTAAGATCCTTGGGATGGCCAAAGCCGCGTCAGTTGTGATTTAGTGGGAGATGACTGATGGCAAGGCGGATGGGAAATTCGGGCAAAAAAAGTGGAACAAAGCGCCCCGAAATGGGCCCCATCTGTTGGATGGTGCCCGAGACACCTTTTCCGAGGCTCGGGACTTTCCAGGCCGCAAAGCCTTTCCGAAATTTCCGCTTCGGGAAAGCCTTTTCCGCTTTCGAATCTAAGAACGCGGTCGTGCGAGTCGCAATTCGAATCCGCATCTACCCGCGCACTCATTGCCGCGGGTATCTTTTCCATCTTCGACAGTTTCCACCGTGGTCACCGTGACTGCTCCGCCAAACTTTTATATTGTTCGCACACCTCCTGAACGACCGAGTGCAACGCCAATCAGAGGACCGAAAGGTTGCGGGGCGCAATTCGTGAGCCGTTGACCGTGTCTTTGCGGTTTTTAATGAGTGCCGACCAGGAGCCAAAGGCGAAGGTTTTCCTTTAGAGAGGCATTCCCCCGCTGCCTTCGCTCCCGCCGGCGAGAATGGAAGATCCAGACGTGCGATCTGGGGCGACGGATCACGGTGCACGATGGTTTCTGCCGAGGATCGGGCTAACGGTCGCTTCGGCGAGTATCCGCGCATCGCTTTTCCCGGTCGCGACGGGATGAAGTTGCAGGAAAAAGAGCAATACGTAAAAAGTGTAACATTACGTTTTCTACATAATGAAATATTGAATATTAACGCATATCGAAACATAAATTTATTATTATTTCGGCTTGTGGAGTTTTATTATAACTCCTTATCCAGAGCAAAGGAAAGATATTGGAAAGCATGCAGGTTCCTCATATGCACAATGCAGAAAAAAAAATCAGGAAACGAATGACATTACTAATAATATATACCCAAAACATGTGTATCGATCGCCTACATGCATACATCCTAAATTGAATCCTATAATTATTTCTTATGAAAAAACATCGGATTTGATGTATTTGTCCAAAATTTTCTCCGGGATTTGTACATTGATTAAAAGTATTTCCTTTTGACTACGGATCAGTATATTTATCTTAATGCTCGTAATATCAATGCACATAGAATTCTTTTTAAAGATTGTGAATTTCTCGATGTTCATTAATAAAAATGCTTTTTTTCTCTATGTTGTTTGCGATTCCATACGATTTCGTGCTGTAACGGTGCCGGAATCGGTCACTTTTTTAGGAGACAAAATTCTCAGGTTCGAACGAGGGCTTAAAATTAAGGCCTTTGCCGCATTGTTAACGGAAAATGTCTTTAGAAATTCACTTTGCATGGATCCTGCATAATTCGCGACCGCAATTTTCGCCATGGTACGCGGATCACATATTCTCAAATTTGAGGGCAAAAAAAGAATCTACGGTGAACCCCCCCCCCCCCCCCAATCCATT
>JAOWBB010000011.1:2501910-2567072 GCA_028565995.1 Ricinus marginatus | reverse complement strand
GGTTAACCCCCCCCCCCCCCCCAATCCATTAGATTTCAAATTTTTGTTTTGTAACTTTCAAATTTTTGGTGTTGGGACTCAGTTCAGAAGAAAAAAATGTGTAAAGGAACCAACCCCCGAGGATTCAAACGCAACAATTTGTATAACTTTGAGTTTTCAATGCAGTTTCCACGAACAATAAGGGTGAATTTTTATTTTTACGGTGCGCAGCATCCCCGGGAGATTTTTTTGGGGTTGGAACATGCGAAAAAAAAAAAATAAGTTTCTAACATGTTTTAATTTGAATATTTTTGATGCGGAATTTTCTTTTGTTATTAACCGAGGCAGCAGCCGATTGTTTTTTGCAGAAAAAGAAAAATCCAGGCTTTATTTTTAGTTTATAATTTCATTTTTTTTTTCTTTGCCGAAGAAAAGTCAAATTCTAAAGATCAGAAAAAAAACAAAAATTTTCTTTTCAACATTTTTCTTTTCTTTTCTTGTTGAAAACCAAAGTTCTGCAAATTTTATAAATTGCAAACACGGCCTTACGATAATTTGCAATTTTGCATGATGAATTGCAAAAGGAAGTCAAACGGGGTTGCTTCCCTTAAATATTTTATGTTTTTCCGAATAATATCTGAGAAATTATTCGTTGGAAGAAAAAAAAATTCGTCGTACGAGCACTAACGAATTTTTTTTTTTTTTTTTGATTATTTCTGATCTTTAGAAACCGACAACGGCAAAAACGGCAATAAAGGGAAGACAGTTGGAAATATTAAAAGCTGCGTTTGAAAGCTCACCCAAACCTACTAGGCAAATCCGTGAACAACTGTCGAAAGATACAGATTTACCCATGAAGGTGATACAGGTAGGACACTCTTTATTATACATAATGATTCTGTTGTGACCGCTCCTTTTGTTCGCGATGTGGTGCATGCAGCCGAAGGTGACCTGCCCCAATCCGACGGTTTCTCCTGTTGCGATTTAAGAAAAAAGGTACGAAATGCACGGGACCAGGAGCGGAAGGCTCGAGATCGACCTTTCCCCGTGCGCCATTATATCGAATGCCCTCTGGAGGAAAGGCACACAAGCGGCAGGTTTTCGCTTTTCCGATCCGGGCGAAGATAATTTACGGACCGAAATTCACCGGAGCCGCAGGTCCGCACCCAACCTGCCGGAGGCCTTCCCCTTCGAGCACGCACCGCTCCGGCTCTAAATCACCCGATTAAAAATACGAAATTATTTTACATGGCGAAGAAGAAAACAAAAAAATTTATCATCGGCCTTTTTGTCCAGAATTCGTACAGTACGAAAAAGGTCAATTTTTTTGTGGAGAAAAAGAGGAATGTTAATTTACAAACTCGCACTCGCAGACACCCAAAAAAAGGATCTTGCGGTAACTCATCTTTTGTGAATCTGTCATCGAAAAATGTCCGCCTCGGGTCCCACGTGAAATATTATTTCGTGGTCAACTTTGCCAAAAAAAAAAAAAAAAAAAAATTAAGGTACGGCCTTTTGCCAAAGATTTTCGGGCATTAATCTTTCGGATCCTTCCCCGGCGCACCGGAGGACTCGACCCGGCGTTTCGTCTTGGGAATTTTTTCCCGGACGTCCGGGCGCAGCCGCGACCCGCGGGCTGCGGGGCATCTTCCGAATGCCGCGAGAAACCGGGGAGCCGCCCCCGAGAGCGGGCCCCGAGCGGAGAATCCGCGACGAGACGTCCCGGAAGGCGGAACCGAACGCGAAGCGTCGGGGACGGAGAGTGCCTGGCTCCACGACTGGAGCCTCCTGCGGAACCCGCGGCTTTCGTCGGGAAAGTGCCGGCGACGAAGGCAAAGGCGAAAAAAATGTTTTATCCAACGTGTAAATTAGATGGAACGGGACGTGTGGATTTGGGGATCATTTGCTTTGACCTCCATTTCGTCGAGCACGCTTCGTTTGATGCAATTTAAAAAGATTCAATCAAGTCTTCTGCTCTTCCTCCGAGGAAAGGATGGAGCGATTGAGCCCCGCGACGAGGCAGTGGCAGCAGACTTCGGCCGTCCCGCTCGACGGGTCGGAAGGCTCGGGTCTCGCCCCTCTTGCCGTTCCTCGTCCCCGCATTTCCGGGCGAAAATCGTTTCGGTGATCCTGCATCCAGGTATTCTTCAACGTCATTTCCAGGCTTTTCGTTACGTCGACTCCGATCAGTTTTTCCGGTCGATAAATAACATTTTACGACGGACCTTATGCTCGCGTCATCCGCACGAAATGAAAGTCGAACGGAAGGACTGCGGGAAAAAAGGAATTTCTGTTTTTCCTGACGTCACTCCGACGGCGGCAACAGACTTTTTTTCACGTCCGGAAGGGCCGAAGGTGGAGAGCGGAATGCACGAAAAAGGCTTCGACAGGTTTTTTTAATTAGCCTCCTGCAGCGGTTAATTACAGCGTCGCACTCGCATGTTGTTTGCCCGCTAAGGAGATTACTTCCTCCCGACCGGAAGCGACGAGTTAAACCGGCAGGAAAGCGGGAGTGGACCGCGGCGGACTCGGGATCCGGGCTCGGAGCCTTCCCGGAAGAATCCCGAGGGTTTCGGTCCGACTGCCGCGCCGGGAACCGCAGGGAGGACAACGCGGAGGCAATTACCCCGCATTACGGCGTATTAATTAGGTGCAGGGTAAATGACGAGATATGAAGGATATAATGACACGCACATTTTTTACACACTCGCTCTCTTTCACTGCCTAAATACCTCAACTCATCTGACAAATGTCTTCATTAACTCGGCGACATATTTCGCTCTTCCCAGAAGAAAATAACTCTTCTCGACTCATTTAATCCCCACATGTTTGCCCCACGCTCTGCACCTCTGCGTGTCACCTTCGGCGGAAGCGTCCTCATCTGCTCTCCCGGCCGAGGAGGATCCCCGGATGCGGAGGGAAAACCTGCGCCGGAACGAGATTCCGCGACGGAAAACCCGGGTCGATCGGGGCGAATTATCCGCTGCGGCCGATTCGGAATGCGCGTCTCTTGGAGCTGGCCGAACGGGAAGCGAACGGCGAACCCGAGAGGGGCTCGAGGGATCTCCGCGCGAACGCGACCTTCGAAGCGAGCGGATGCAGGTTCGCTTCGTCGGCACGCAAAACCGCCGTGGCAGCAGCGATCCCGCGCTCGGGAGGGTTTGGGGGAGGAGGTGGAAAAGAAATCCCTCTGTCTCCGACGGGGCCGGAAGTTGCAGCTCTCTTCGAGCATTTCGAAATCTTCCGTTTCCGTCTCCGGCTTGCGGAACGGGAAAATTTGCAGCACACAAGCAAAGTGCCAATGAAGCAAGCGAAATTGCCTTTGAGCAGTTGTTGGGGGCTTTACCAAGGGTCATTTGCTTTGTAATAAGCATATTTTCATCTGGGATTTTCATCCGAGTGCAAAACATTCTTTCCGCTTCAAAACATGGAACGCGTTAAAACCGCAGATTTTTTTTTTTCTTTTCAGTCACATCGCGAACGGGTCCTTAACGGCTCAACAATGTCACGTATTAACGGTGCAGGATTTCTTTTTAGGAGGCCACTGAGCGAGACGAGTCCGATTCGGGGGCTTTTTTCTCCCGTCCGAAGTGCGACAAACCTCGCCCGATCCGGCAGCCGCATCCGCCCGGCAGAAACTGCGGGGCCTCGCCTGCTTCCTCTTCCGGCACCGAATCGGACTTCCGTCGCGACCCCCGTCCCGGAGCGTTGCTTCTTCCGCTCGCCGGGCAGGCGCTTCGTTGCCGTACCCTGCGAGGGCAGCATCTTCGGCGGGTAACGGGGGAAGACCCCCGTCACCGCGATCCGGAGTTCTCGTTTCTCAGGTGTCGTCGCGTAAAACCTTAACTGCGTTTTTGTGTTTGGTTAGAATAATTTATTTTATTATTGCTTTTTCTCTGCCCGGTTGAAAAGATCGAGTCAGTCAGTCTGGTTCTCGGGGAATGACAAAAGATTGAAGAACGACAAGGGGTAGTATGGTTCAACCCCTAAGAGTATCTCTGCGGGAGTTCTACACGCCTCTTTGACCCGGTCCGTATTATTTGCTATCCATCTTTTGTGCTCCCTCAATGCTCTTACCAATTTTATGACATTTTAAACACCTTCTGTCATACTTTTTATGTTTTCTCTTTGTTTTCCCTTTTTGTTGTAGGCGCCGTCGGGTTATTCTCCTTTTTTTTTTTATCTGCGTAGAAAAAAAATTCTCTACGCTCTTGTAAGACGCGAACGAGACCGGTCTGGAAATGAAATTCTTACAAAGCAAGCAACGCACCGAAAGCTTTTGTGCCGGCAACTGGCTCGCCGGTCGGCTCGGGCGGCGAATGACGCGGGAACCTAAGCGGCCCGTCGGTTTGACGAACGTCGAGCGCCGCAGTTCCGATGCAAAGCCTTCGCTATCCGCCGCTGTCCTCCCGTGCGAGTTCTCCTTCGAAAGCGAAACCTCCGAGCTCGGCATCGAAGACCCGGGAAATCGGGCATCGCGAGGTCGGCTCGCCGGAAAGGCAGAAGGCGGTGGGAGAGGTTTTAATATCGTTCGCCAACGGGGAGGAAAGGTTGGTCGTGGGGACGCGGTCGAGGATCCAACAAAAAAATCCATTTTGATCCAGTAATAAAGAAAAAAGTCGGTTCAGAGGTGAAGGTTGGATGGAATGAGAAAAGAGATATCCAGGTACCCCATTAGGTAACTCTGCCGAAAGGGAAGCGAAGAAGAAAGACAAGCAAAAACAATAAGTTGGCCGACTAATGAGTTGTTGAACATTTTTTATGTTAAAATTATAAATTTTTGAGAGGATGGAGGTGCACAGCATGATGCTTGCTCCGCAACTCGGGGCCCTCTCTGTCGGGATGAATAACACCTCGGGACGTCCACGTCTATCGACACATGCTCTCGACTCCGGGCAGCCACTTCGCCCCTCGCGGCGCCTTCTCCCTCGACTCGTCCGAGGGTTTCCAAGCCTTTGCTGCATCTCCCGACGAACCCCGACCGGTTTCCCCGTCTGCGACGGCAGGAAACCTGCCAACGATCATTTATTTACCAAATTCGGATGGATCGCGGCCAAAGATGTCGGATGCTGCAGATGGACCGGCTCCCCGAGCAGGGCTTCCTCGACCATCGACCAATATTAGCCCGTTAGGGGTTGCTTTGATAAACGGAAACCCGAGATTTATGGACGTCGTAAATTTTACATGAAAAAATTCATCAATTCTCCAATTGGGGATCTTCGCAGACTTTTCTCGTGGGCCCCGTGCGGAACGGCGTCGCTGGACCGATTTTCCGCGTCGGAAGCGTTTTTCCCGGCTCGAAGCCTCCGCCGTGCCGACCGAGCACCCGCTGCTGCCACCCCCGGGCTCTCCGCAAGTTGACAATGATAAAAGCCCAGATACGGGGTGAACATAAATCAATTTTGTTGCTCTTCCAAGGAAGACACCCGCTTGATTGATGAGTCTAAATGTGAATGTTTCGCTCCAGCTTCGGCTCCTCTTCTTTTGTCTCGCTCTTCGTGGTGCTCTTGCCGAGGAGCATCCTCTTCCATTGTTTTTTCCTCTTCGACACTCGTTAACTCGGCTGGATCGGGGCTACACCATCCGCTGGTACCTGAAAGAATTCCATCTTGTTAATGAGTTGATTGTAAGGAATAAAGGTTCGGGTGATGTTGCCGTGGGGGTTGATGAGAAAACCGTGACAGACGGAACTTTGTCCCACTCCGCTGACAGTTGCTTCCGACTTGTGCGCCGTCAGTTTCGAAGGTGCGTCCTCGTGTCGGAGAGACCGAACCGCAGGCACACGCGGCACATGCCTGCTTGCAGGTTAAATCTCCGGTTCAGCGCTCCCTTTCCGACAGGATCCGCCCCTCGAACGAGTGGCGAAGCGAAAAAAAGGCAGCACCTTCATCTCATCGTCCTTACCTTTCCCGCAGAAAAAGTCACCCCCGCATCGGGGCTTCAGCCGTGCTGGTAAGGAGCTCGGACGAAGAGGCGAAGAGAGAGAAAATCATCTCCGTTTCATCTCTTCTCTTTCAGGTTTGGTTTCAGAATAAGAGAAGTAAAGAAAGGCGGCTGAAACAACTAACCTCAATGGGCAGAGGACCATTCTTCGGGAGCTCGAGGAAGATGAGGGGTTTTCCGATGAATCTCAGCCCCGCGGGGCTGGACGACGGCCCCCCGGGATTTCCCTACTTCGCCACGGCGGACGGAAAGTTCGAATTCGGCTACGGCGGACCCGGATTCCACCACGACTTCTTTCCGGGGCATCACCCCCATCAGGGACCAGGAGGTCCGATGCCTTTCCCCGGTCCAGGTAAAAGTGCAAGGAGAAGATAGCGCAAACGCCCGAAACTCCTTAAATGAGCGCCATTTTAAATTGATCATAAATTTCGGTTTTCGGCGACAGGAGGCCCAATGGACGGCAGCATGCCCATGCACGGGGGGGATTTCGGAGGCATAACGCCGGAATCGCCGCCGGGATTTCTTCCGGCGCCTCAACCGGGGCCGGAGCAGCAGCAGCAGCAATTGATGTCGCAAAGATCCAGTCCCGAATTCATAAGAACGCAAATATTAGGTAAGCGCAACGTATGCTAACTGCTTTTGCCCATCGTCGGAGGTGCCGGCCGGGAGGCGAAGACTCACTTTTTGCGGATCTCACCACAGGGCGAAAATTTCTTCGTTGCAGGTGGTAACAATGGGTTTTCGGATCCTCCGACGTCGCAGAACGAAGGCTTGGTTTGGTAGCCTGAAATGGTTTAAAGGAAAAAATAATATTTTTAAGAGACTCGAAAGGCAACATTTTTGAAAGTAAAAAACACCGCCACCGTTTTGAACGTGTAACGAGTGACTGTTGTTGTACATATAAATATTTGGGAATAAAATGTGAAAACGTTAAAAAACTGCTGAGAGAAGAGGAAGAGAACCGAGATCTGCCATTAAAGAAAAAAGAAAAAATTTTGTTTATTTATTTGTTATGAAAATTTTTATTTTCGCGCGGAAATTTCAATGTAAATTTATAAATAAGACATTGGCCATTTGCATAATAATAAAAATTTCTCATTCCATTACCTGTTCGGTGGGCGGACTCACGTCTTTGGGTCCGTTTCAAGTTTTCGCTCACATTTCGCCGTTCGATTTCGCTGCTGAACGTTCGCGGTTGCTTTTTGGGTGACGGATCCGAGGCCGCTTTTTCCGGAGGTTTTGCGAGTGCTCACGTGAAAAGTTTCCCCAGCCGCGGCTCCGAAAGTGGAAAAACCGCCCCCGTTAATGGCTCCGTTGCGTGAGGATTTTTCCTCCCAGCACTTCGCAAACGGCGCCTTTGACAGGCGCAAAATGTCGCGCTTTTTCGCATGGGAAACGCCGCCGAACGCGGATCGTTCGATGTAAAATCCGTCTCCGTTTAAAGAAAAAAAAATAAAAAGATTTAATGTTCCTATGAAGATCCTCAAATGAAATATAAATTGTATATAATGATTCTTTTGTTGACTTCTTACATCATTTATTTATTTATTTATTTTTTTCGATTTTACCGAAATCGCCCTTTAACCGCCAACCTTCATATTTGCGAAAACTTAATTTTCTTTTAGTCTGGGGCAAGCTCGCAGAGTTCTTCCCGAAAGAATCCCACCAGGAAATGATGAACCCTTATCCCCGAACTAGAACAAACTTCCAGAATAAAGAAAACTTGTAAAAAAAGGAGTAATAAGAAATCCATACTGTATGTGACGGCATGAAAAGTTTGTCTTGTAAAAAAAAATATATATATATATTACTAAAAAATTAATAAATTAATAAAAAACCTGACTAAGTTTTGTAAATTATTTATTTTATTTGTGTCCTGCAGAAAGCACTGCCTACAATAGTGGGCTCCTTTGAGTAAACCACGCACAGAAACTGGTTGTCCTCCTCGGTGATCGGGCCCGTGCACGCTCCTCGGATGCCGGGACCCGGGGAAATGCCGTGAAGACACCATCCCCGGACTGGGTGACCCACAACCTCGGGTTTCGGACGGCAAGAATCGTCCGACCCGAGTGCCGGCTCCGGACAGTCGCGTGCAGACGGGACGGATCTCAACTTGTGCCTGTGGCAAATCGCGTTTTTTGACACTCCCGATCTCGGGAATTTTGGACAGTCCTTTCCCGAAGGAGCAATTCGTCGTTTCCTAAGGAACGGGAAACTTCGTTGGAAAATCAAATTTTTCAAAAATAAAGTTCTTTTACGGCGGAGTCACGAAAACATTTCCCAAGTTCGAATTTAGAATGAAGGCGGTGTCACGCGAATTTAAACAAAAACCAATTTAAATGCAAAGGATTCACGTTGCGGGGAAGGAGCCGCCCCGGATGCCCGGGCGGGGGTCGGGGTGTCCCGAGGGATGTTAGGGTTACGCTGCGAACCGGCGACGTCATTGGAAACCGCTTGACGGGAGCCGAGGTCGGAACGTCCCGAAAACGGACGGGGGCAGGACCGGTCCTTCGAAAATCTCCGCGGCCCACCTCCGGGCTGCCCCGGGGGCTGGGCAGAGGCCCCCTTCGGGCCGAATTCGCCGCACTCTTCTGCCTTCCAGCGGCAATCGTTCCGGCTGGAGCGACGTGCGGACGACGCCCGTGCTTGGCGATGTCCACCCCGAGCGCATGGGACCGCACGGTTGTCGCTCAATCAACTGAACGCGGCCGGTCGCACGGTGCAAGCGCCTACGGTCTCACTTTCCCAAGACGTGCTAAGGCGAAACCATTAAGCCCAAATGGAACCGCATTCCTGAAAGCGCAGTTGAAAACCACACAAAATCGCTGCGTGCGAAGTGGGCTCTCTCGTAACGATTCGCGGCGGATGGAGCACCAACCTCGGTGCGCGCCACGAACGTTTGCAGCCCTGCCGATGCCGGTTTCCGCCTCGAATCAACGCGGGCGCAGAACGCGGAAATGGAAAAAGGCGGGATTCCGCGTCGTTCGTTTCGGGTTAGGCCGAGGCGTTTGCCGTACCTCCCGGGTCGCTTCTGCAGTCATTCTCGGCATTATAAATAATAATAATAAAATTAATTTTTATTTATCTTCCTTTCGAATCTCGTAAATCACGGAGCCATGGAATTTTGCTCCAAGTTTTAATTGAAAAAGTTGTTAATTTGCGGGATATTCACGAAAACTGCGATGGTGCCACAAGCTCCGGTGTCGCCGGGAAGAACCCTCGGGAACCGAGGCGTCGGGCGTCGGTACGCGCCCGGAGGAAAGTCCGTCGCCGAACTTCGTAAAAATTCGCATCTCCGCATTCGAGGAGAGAGACGGGCTCATGCGGCGAAATTTCGCACAATGCACAATGCAGGGTCTGGTGCCCGGAGTTTTTATTCAAACGATTTCAGACCGGATCCTCGAGGAATCTCATTGAGAAAGCGTCCGTGACGCTGAATAATCATGAAGTGGCAGAAGCCTCTGATTCCGGTACGTGGCCGGGCGAAATTTAGAACTCGCGGCCTCGGACGGGGCCGCAGCTTTGAAAACCGAAGATTCGGCTCGAGATCCGCGGGTGCCGCAGCTTCCGGTTACGCGGGTGGTGCGCGACGGAAGAAACCAGACGTCGGTCAGCTCGGACAACTCGAAGTCGTCAGTGGAAGCAGATAAATGACGGCGAGTGCAGCCTCCTGACCGAGCGACAAGCCGGCAAAGCATTTTGAACCCTGTTGGAATCCCCGCGATCACGTCTTCGTCTGATCCCCAACGTTCACCGGCTTCTGCCACGGTCGAAGCGACGCCTGCCCGCAAAAGGAAAGGTTCCGGAGGAAGGGAGGCCCGAAATTCGAGCGAACGGCGTCGTAAACGTCTGTCGAACGCAAGAAAACGTTTTTGTTTTCCCTTCTGGAGCCGTGGAACGGGTCGATGTTTTGACAAACCGTTCCAAATGAAATCTTCGTTCACGTCTCTCGCATGTCCCGGTCCCATTTCCACTTGGAAATTTTCCTTTATAATAATAAATACAAATTTATTTTCAAATTCAAATCTGAATTTCAAATTTTTCCCCCGGCAAAATTGAAGAGCTTGACGCCGATCTGAAAATATTGTCCGCAAACGGGACGAAGCGAACGCGAGCCGCGGCAGCAGATGCCGCGGAAATGAACACTTCGGTTGACCCCGCAGAGTTCCCGGCCGGACTCGGAGGTTCGCAGCTTCGAGGAGAGCCGTCGGGAGAGGCTGCTGCACGGCTGCTGCGCGGACGAGGATCCGGATCCGCGGAGAAGGACCGACAAACGCGAATGGAAAAGAGAAAATAAACAAAGGGAAGAATTTTCTGTTTTGGGGCGAGGGAGCCGGAAGTCCCGCCATCATCAAGCGCACCTGCGGAGTGTCACGTTCTCCTCTTCTTTTGCCCCGTATCAAAGACGCCGGAAATTGCGTCGATCGGTCGTTAAATCCGCGAAGACGCACCGCAAATGGAAGGCACCGAGACGGTTCCCGTGCGACTTCGTCATTCGTTTGCAAACCGGAACGTCCTCGGTTTCCGTCGCCGATCGGGCACTTGCGATGCGTTTCCGACGCTCCCTCGCCATCGGGAGTGGTGACGCGATGCGTCGCAGCTGGTGCCACGGCCGGGTACATCTGAGCCCAGCACCAACGCGTCTCAAAAGTCACGCAACATCGCGAACTTTTGCCCCCGTGGAGCGTAAAAATTTTTTTTGCAAACTTTTCTCATTCGTTTATGGGTCTTTTAATTACGGTATGAGCTTTTTTTTTTTCTTCTCCGCATTCTTCTTGATACGCTGCCTTTTTTGTTCCGCCGCGCACGGTTTAATGTCGGTCTGTCTCCACGGGTTTATGCAAGAGGAAGGCGGATTGTCTGCCTCGAGGACGGGAGGGAAGAGCCGCTTCGGGACGCCGAAGGCGAAATAAAAGTTCGTCGGGCGAAGGGGAAAAAGGAAAATTCCCCGGCAACGGGGCGGTTCGGGGAGGCCGGAACGGTTCGCCTTTCGTCACTGGAGAGGACGGACGCGCAGAGGCACATTTCCGGTGGTCGATCGAGAGAGCGGGCTCCCAGAAAAAGCCACGGGTCGTTGCAGTTGCGAGGCCGGTTACTTTCGGCGCGGGAAAGGCCGACGTGGAGTTAGTGAGGAGTGCCGGAAGCGGTGCTGCGCGCCTGGTTGCTCGACGGACGCCCGACATCCTCGGAAGGTTCCCGTCCCGTCTTCGCGAACCGCGTTCCCGAAGCGCCGCGTCCAAGACGGTTGCTTTGCGTGCAGAAATCAATTAAAAGATTAAGTGGTCATCATGCAAGGTACCTGCTACGGCAAATAATTTTTTTTCCACCTTTCCTCGATATTTTCATGGTGCAGCGATCGTTGCTCTTATTAGCGGTTTCCATTAGCCATTACATAATGGTTATTGATAGGACTAATTCCGATGCGAAGGTACCAGAAATGCGTTCTGTAATTACCAGAAGGAACTTCGGTCCGGGGAAACCGAAGTAATTTTTGGTAAATTACAATGTACAGTTGATGTTAAACTCGGTCTGGGCAAGACTCGGAAACGCGCGAAGATTGCCATGGCAGCTTTTCAGAGGCAGAGGATGGTCAGACTATGATTCGCACCGTCAGCGAAGGGAGGCGACCCGGGAAGGTGCAGAATGCGTTATGAACCAAGTTCGTGGTTCGACGCCGGGAAATCTTAGCGCCTTGACAGTTGAGAATTTTTTCTTTTTTGATGCGGAAAACCTAAATCCTCGCCGGGGATTTTTCGAAGGGTGAGATTTCCCCGCCGTTCTGCGGAGAGCCCACCGACCGAGTTCGAGGCAGGCACGAGGCAAGGGAACCGAGCTGTCCGGGCCTTCGAGGGCGATTCTGCCCGTTTTTCGGGCCGGACGGACCGGACCCCGGCACGACGACGGGGCTCTTGGTTCGGGGTCCGGGCGGCGCGGAATTTTAGGCGCGGGCGCCCGTTTGGGACTGCAAAACACGAAGGAACCAGGTACGAGGCATCGTCTGAAGTAGGAATCCAGATTCATTTATTGAATCTATAAATATCAAAATCGATAAATCATTTTTTTTTAAATTGCTTATAACGCCCTAAGGTTAGTTGCATCGCACCTGACGGAGTCCGACTTCGGAGGCATCCAATATGAATATTTTATATTTCTCCAGGTAAGTTGGTACCGTAAGTTGTGTCGTGGATGTGATTTAAAAAGGAAGGAAACCCATAAAACAAAAAAAAAGGAAGACGGACGCGAACAATGAGCTTACTCCGGAGGAACGCACCTCGGAGCCCTCCCGAAGAATTATTTATCGCCGGCACCGGAACGCCGAAGCGGTTCCATTAGATAATGAGGCCCCGTGCAATGCGGGGATGGGGCCCAGTTTCCGGAGGAAGGCAGCGCGGGCGCAGGAGCGTCGGGAGCGTCGAACCTGGGAGGAAAAAGAAATTTCTTCCTTTCGGGAAAGCCCGAAATGGCGATCGATCCGTCGGATCGAAGCAACCGGGATTCTTCTGCCACGTTCGCGGGATTCGTTCGGCAACCGTAGGACGGGCTCCACCGATTCCGGTTTTCCGAACATCTCATTTTTCTTTTTGGCAGGAATATTCTTCGAAAGTGATAAACATTAAATTAGACCTCGTGAAAAGACAAAAACCCATAATGTATCCATTTTTATTTTGACATATTTAAAGAGGAAGAAACTTCCACGGCAAAGTGAGAGATCGGACCTGAAGCGTTACTTTGTATCTCAAATCATAAAAACATGGCAATAATTTATAATTTTATTAAAGACGTTTGGATTTATTTTGACGCCGCCATTTTAATGCCCGTTCCATATTATTGTGTCAGACAATGACGGCAGAGCTCCCAGCATGCCTGGCATGTCGTAAATGTCTACAACATTGTCACCTATTTTATTGAATTCCGTTATTAATTTTTTTTTTTTCTGGTGCGCGAGCTGATCTTCTTCCACGTCTTTCTTCCCATTTTGCGAATGGACGAACGAGAACTCCTTTGAACGGCCCATTCGGATTCCGCCCGGCTCGGATATAAATCAGGTTTATGCACCTTTATTTTCCCCGCTCTCACGAATAACTGGAAATGTTCGTTCGGGTTGCTACCTCACAGTGCTTTTAATTATATTTACACTCCTCGGAAGGTGACCACCCGACCCCGGGCTCCTTCGAACCGGGCACTTGCGCATTGGTCCGACGCCGCCGTCCCTTCCCGAGAAGAAACAAGTTTCGCTTATCCGAAACGCCTCGGATTCCGGCGGGACGGGGACCCGCGAGGGACACGAAAGTGGCACGTGAGGCGATGCACCGACTTCGGGGGGGTGGGCGGGGAGGGCAAACCAAGTTTTCCGCGCTCACCCGAGTCACCCGCACCCCTTCTGCAGTCGCTCCGGCAGCAGTCATCTTCGGGCGGCGATTTTGGACGGAAAGGAGTGCACGAGTCCCGGGACAGTGAGCTGAAGTCTCACGTGCCGCACCCGGTGCGAATTCCTCTTGCGGCAATGACCGGTGGCAGAAACATAAAACACCCCCGCGATGCGGCAGCGATGCGCAATAAATCAGGTTTAAGGAAGCCACTCGCCTTTTCGATCGCTTTTCGCCTCTTATTGACTGATTATTAATAAAATATCATTTTATTAAAAAGTTAATTTATCGCTAACAATGAAAATGTAATTTTTAATAAGTGTGATCGTAAATTACGTTTCGAAAATTTATAGGCAGGTTTTCGGACAAATTTCTGGCAAAATAAATATAAATTATGTTTCTAAAGACGTGGCTCACGGACTGAAAGACGCGAAAGGCCGGGACAGCCGGGGACGAGGGAAGTTCGCGCCCCGTTACGAGGGCTTCCTCCGCGTCGGAAGAACCCCGAAGAGCACGAAGAGCGGTCGGGGTCCCGGTGCGGGGGCTAAGCCTCCGCGATGCGGTAAGCGACCGCGGCCGGACCTCGGCTACCTCCAACGAGAACAAGTTCCGAGCAACTTCGCCAATAATTTTACCCAATCGCCGGTCACGACTTCCATGGGAGCAGTTCTCGAACGACCGCTCCGTCCTGCTTCCCAAAGTATGTTTCGCTCGTTATTTATGCATCTTCGATGCGCCGAGCGATGGTGGCACCCGATCCGGACGGTGACTTCGACCGGCGGAATAATCACGAAAGCACCCTCGCGATCGGGCGGATGCGGCGCAGGGTGCGCGACCCCCGGCCTCACTCGGGGAGGAACCCTCGGAGCCCCGGGTCCACCCCGAACCCCCATCTCGCCCGGCACCCGACGCAGGTGCGACCCGGAGCCGGGACACTCCGCCGGCGCCGCCCCCGGAACGCGGGAATCGCCTCGTGCACGGGATGCGCTCGCTCGACCGCGTCGCAATTTCCGTTCACTCGGCGCGCCGGAGACCGGCTCCTCCGCCGTCAAAGCACGAAACGAACCGGTGGAGGTGCCGGAGCTTCGGTGGCGGATGGCAGGGGCGGAGGAAAGCAGAAAAATGTAAAAAAGACGGGTTAGGACCGGTAAACTGCGCTTGAATCGGGGTTAAAGGTTACACGGAATCGGTAGGCGGGTAAATAATAGGTTTACCATGGTGCCGTGGAGCTGCCGATGCATATTTGTGGCTAAAAAGGGTGAAGAATTAAAATTTTATATTTATCCTACGACGCCGGGAAAATGTTTACCTTACCGCAAGGCAGCGATGCCCCATGGCCCGTAATAACCGTGGCGATGTTGGACTCTTTAAACCCATGAATAAGGTGCCGTGGAATGAAATGGGCCGCACCGAACCTCCAGCAATGATTTATCGTCGGAATCGATTTCGCGAGGATCATTCCGTTGATGGAGAGTGATGCGGGGATAATTCCTCCGGCCCGTGGATGCGAAATGACCGCCGAATGCGCGTTCCTCCAGAACCGGAGACGGAAACCATTTGTTGCTCCGGGTGGCTTCGATTTCGAGTCCTTCCATTTTCTGAGCCATTACTCCTGATTGCCGCAAACGTCGCGTTGAAATTCGCCGGAGCCGGGCTGGTCGCGGTGCCCCGAGAGGACTCTTTCACTTCGTCGCACTTTTTCACGTCGTTTGTCACTTCGGACCGAGATTGCCTCGTCCGAAAGGAGAAGGAACTCGAATCTGTCAGGGATGTCGTGCTGAATTTCGTCACGAAGCCCGGGGGGAGGGCGTCGGAGGGGATGCGGTTCGATTCGGAGCCGGACGGGCGCAGCAGCGGGGGGAAACGCGGGGGGCAGCGAACCAACGTTAATTGTGCATCGGTGGCTGAAACGTTCGGTATCGATCGGCGGCGTTCGACGGGGGGGGCGCGGACGGCCCCGCGCGTCGGGACGGTGCTGGCAGCGGGGCTGCGGTACCCGTCTGCGGCGTTCGAAGGAGAGTTTTGGAATAGGGACGCCCGATCGCGTCCGCGGGGCAGCGTTCGCGCGCCGCGGGCCGAGCAAAAGAAGTTGACGGTGGCACTGCGCTGGAGATCCGCGATTATTTTCGGGCGTCCGTTTCACTTCGTGTCTCATTTCGAGTCCGTTAATAATTGCAAGATAATTTTCTGAATGCGTCGCGGCTCGCGAGGAGAGCATTTGGCCGAGAAAATAAAACTCGAGGGCTTCCATGTGGCTTCGGCTTCTCCTTCCGGTCCGTTCCGTGCGTCCCGGGATCGTGCCCGTGAAAAATTCCGGGCACTCCGCGAGGAGAAAGGGAAGCGTGAGTCGTGCGAATCGATCGGGAGGGAGAAGAAACGACCGAAGTGGGAATTTCCGGGAGGGCTCGCGCGAAGTGAAGCACGAGCAGTCGACCGTCGGGCCTTGGTTCCGGTCGGCGGAGGACCGCGGGGGACCGAAGGCTGCGGATCGGGAGCAGGTCGCGGAAGATGAGTGGCACTGGGAAAACACGGAGGACGCCGAACGCCCCGGAAACCACGACGAGGTTCTCCCGGAGCGATGCCGAGAGTTCGAGCGTAAGCCCTCCTCCTTTCCGGCAAAGCGAGACAGGAAGGTGATCGCTTTAAACCGCCCGGGAAAATCATGAAAGTAAATTTTTTCCAGGGGCTTCCGTCCATCCGACGCGACACGTCTACCGTTAACCTCTGGCCATTTTCACGTTCCTCGCCGTGGAATCTGCCGGATACCGAGCGGTCCCCATGAATCTGCATTGTTTACGTGCGGACGGCGGAAGAATGGAAAAAACGCAGCAAATTAATAGGAAGAAGGAAATTAACAGATTTGACCCAGTCAGGAGGAGCGAGTTCATCGCCACGGAGGGAGCCTTTGTCGAATACAATTGCACTACGGTAAATTGTGCTTGATAATGCCAGAGGACAGTAATCAGAGTAGCGATATTCGTGTAGTGAATAATAGAAAATAACAGAATGTAGACACAGAGTTAAATGGGATGATAGGTTGTCGGTTTGCCGCGAGCATGGTTGAAGGGCGGTGCCTCCCAGGTACGTCGAGGTGAGCTTCTGACTTGTACACCGTCGAGAAGTACACTCCTCCGTGCCATCGCACACCGTTTCCACGACCGTCGCAGGTATCCCGGTTGGCGAATTCCCCCGGATGCGATCCGCTTTCGGAATCGGAGTTTTGGGACGCCGACTCGCTGCTCTCGCTCGAAAATCCGGTGCCGGCGCTGCGGGTCTCGCTATTTTTCTGCCTTCGGAGCAGAAAGAACGGTCGGGGAGTTACTTCTCATGGTTGGGTTTGCATTATCAGGTTGAATACATCTAACTTTCGGAGACTGTCACGTACATTGAAAATTGTACGTAATTTTCTTGAAGAGTAATTTGGTTGGACTCACGATCCCGAGCAGGTAGTGCCTAGAACCCGGGTTACCGATTGATTCGAGTGCAATCAACAAAAGTTGAAACGAGAAAAAATGGTGCACCAGTAGCTTTGACTCCGGGATTATACATAATTAACAAGTACATCATCCGTGTTTTTGGGTAATACTCAGGTACGTACCCTACACGGGGGATGCTCTGGATTCGATTCTCAGGTCAAGTAAGGCACTGGTAAAAAAAAAAAAAAAAAAAAAAAACGTGCTGGAAGCAGACGCTCGAGTTACAGCATCTCGGAGTCGTCCGATCGAATCCAAGAACGTGCAAATACGTGATGGGAAGAAAGGTGGAAAGCTCCGCCGAAAATCGGATCCCTGCCCGCAGCAAAATCGCTGTCATTTGCCTCATGGGAAAACATGTAAAAAATAATTTTTTTGATTTTGCGGCAGGGAAAAAATTTATTTTTTTTAACGCAGCGATTTACAGCATGGCAGAGGAAACGCACGGGCAGAGGTGCCCGGTCCGGAGAAGCGGCCGCTGCGGTTCACCGCAAAATCGAAGCGGGCGTTCTTCTTCCTAACGGTCCACGCACGGACCCCGCTGCGGCCCACGACGGACCGCATGCTCCTGCGGGGCATCTCTTCGCACCTTCCTCAGCCCGAGCAGCCCCAGGTGAAAGAGATTTCCGTGCTTCTACATCCGCCGGATGCGGAGAATATTGCGTTTCTTTCGGCCGAGGAGAGTCGCACGGAAACCCGGTGCAGACATGACCGTGGCACCAAAGGTGATGTTTAAAATTGAAACGGTTCATTTACTTTCGCCTTCGAAATACCTTTAGCCTTTTACGGTTCACGTAATTCGTACCTTAAAAGACACACATACCCCTAATTACAACCGAGATATCCCACCGGTAAATGTGAACGAAAAGAATGGAACGTCCAGTAATTAACACTGCCGATCGTGGGGTAACCTACCGTTCGCAGGTGAGAACGGGAGCAGTCCGCAGAAATCGTTCCAGCGGGAGAAGATGGTTCTCCAAGGAGGGGCTCTTCCTCGGGTTGGCGATCCGCGACAGCAACGGCATCCTTTCCGTCTGAACGGACGGATGCTCGACAGGATATTGTGTATCCGAGAAGTGAAACGGACTTCTCTTTAGACCAGACCCATCCCGTATCCAGTAAGTTCCAGCATTTCCCTGGAAAAGACGTGAGGATGGCGAAAGCTCAGGTACATCGACTTTATCTATAAAACTGCGCTACACGAGGAATTACGGCTTGGTAACGGTCGACAGTGTGCGGATCCTTTTTGATGGAATTTCCAGTTAAATTCGAATGTCTGAAAGAAGAAAATTAATAAAATTTTTAGCTTTTCAGTTTGATTTGTGCCTAAGTAAAGGAAAATGCAATATATTTCACAGTATCTTACACTTACTTTTATCTCCTGGCCATATTTTTGGGTTTATTTACTAGTGACGTTTTAAACTGCTGCATTTCGCTCGCTTAATATGCTGCGGGACATTTTACAATCAACTCTTCGTTCGGACGGGGTATTCGAATCGAAAAAATCCACGATTGTAAATATCACCGACATTTGCCTTCAGCATTTAAAGCCTTCGGATTTTTCAATTCGAACATAAACCGCGTTCGAGTACGTAAATGTTTGGACGTTCTCCTTCGAATACATTTCGACCGTAAGTCAGTGCCCGGGCTTCTGCAGCTTCCGTTTGCTGCTCCTTATTTTTTCCCTTTCCGGTAAATTTTCACGAGCGACGGAGTTCGCGTGGAATTCCAGGATCGCTCCCCGTGCAAACTGCCAGCGGAAGGTTCCGCTCCGGCAGCGGGTGACGGAGCAGACGAAACCGGAGCCCGAGATTCATTTCCATCTGTCCAAATCCAGATGAAAAATCCTGCGGCTTTCGCAATCGGATCATTTCGCCGAGATTTTCTTTAAAAATTGCGGGTCCCGTCTTCCAGAAGACTGACAGTCTTTTCCGCTAGGTTTAACCGCAAACGTTTTATCTACCAAACGACAGGATCAGCAAAAATCCATTTCCATATGCATCAAACGGAAAAAAGAAAAAAAAAAACTGCAGGAAGCCATTCGAAGATTTCGCTCGGGAAGAACGCGATTGGAAAATAAATTGCCGAAACCGCTGCAGCAAACGCATTTGGGGAGCTAATGAAAAGGCATTTCGGGCTTATTTAGCATTTGAACCTTTTCGCCGTCCAAGTTCCGTTTCGCTGCCCCGGTTGCTCCTGATCCGTGCAAAAAAAATGGGAAATTCCGCGTTTTGATTTATCGCCGGGAACGATGGAGATTCCGCAGGAAGAGCTCGCTGACGTGCCGAAAATTTTTCCTTTCTGCGGTCAGAGCCGAAGCGAAAGAATTTTCCCGGCCTTTTATCCTCCGAAGACTTTTCCCATAAGCCGCCCGCGGTTATTTCGGATTCTGTCCTCCTTTTCGAGAAACCGCGTCCTTCCTTTCTTAACTTAACCTCCGGGCGAACATCGTAGGCTGCACGCACCGAATGGTGGTGCCCTATGCGGCAAAGGAAAAAGGCGATGAATCATTTGGACGTTTGGATCTCAACGTAAACTAATTGGACACCGTCGGTGCTAAGAACGCGGCCTCCATAAATAATTTCTGGTGCCATCCGAAGAATTACGATCCGAGACAGGAAGAGTCATCCCTCTCGATAAGGTATGACCACTTTTAAAACAACTATTTGAGGATCATACCTTAAAAAAAGATCAGTTATGGATGTGTAACAACGGCGTCAGCGCGTGGAAATGATCTGAGGCGGACGTCGTGCACTGCGAATAATCGCAGCTAAGTTGCGACAGCGGGGCTGCACTGGTCCGGATGGATCCAAGGCTTTTTCCAGACTTCGTAGGCGCAGCGCAAGGGGCGAGGGACGTCTGACCGCCGTGGTGGAAGCAGAACGAACGGAAAAGCCCCTCAACTGAACTTTTCGGTTTTGTCCGAACGGACGCGGAGCTTCTGCTGCGGGATTTAAAACTCCACCGCTTCGAACCGGGTCGGATTCTGATGGAAAAGCCGCCGTCCCTCCCGCGTTATTCCAATCCAGCCATTGCCGAATGCAAGTATCTCGAACGTCTCCGTCAGAGCAGCCGTTCGGGGCGACGACGAAAGGGATTTCTTCGAGGGATTCGCCACGGGCGGCTTCGACGATCGATTTTAGGTTTTCCAGTCTGGGCCTCGACAGTTACGCGAGCGCCGAACGTTTCGAAAAGTAAAGCAAACCTGCCCGGGAGTAAATAAGTAATTAGTTTGCAAGCAAAAAAAAAAAAAAATGCAGAAATTGCATTCATAAAATGTGTGAAGCAACCTCAGAATCCATCGTTTAATAGCAACTCGTTCGATTCCTCAAAAATTACACCGAGCGCGACCGCAATTACGGTTGCTGAGCTCCAGACCCGGTACCTGTTCGTTGCCCCGCTTTTGCAAAAAAGGTTTTGAGGCTGAAAAACCGCGGGCGCGAGGATGGACTCTCGTCGAACGGATCGTACCTGAAAAAACGAGGTTCTCGGATCCGACGGTCATCCCGAGCGGCCGCCGTTCCTTTCACGATTTCTGCTGCTTCGGCCCGTTTCCCTCGTCAAAACGGGTCCTCGTGAATAACAAAAAATGGTGCCGAAGACCTCCTCGGCTTTGAACCCTTATAAATCTTGGAAATGAATGAAACGGAAGAAGAAAAGGCCCCAAAAGCAAAAGGAGAAAAAACAATCCCAGGCCGAACAATTCCAAAGCCAAGAGATGAAGTATAAAAATTTTATGAATTCCTAATCGGTTGCATTGCAAAATGATTCGTGTAAGATGAAGATGAGCTTCCTTGTGTTACCACCGAACCTCCTCGTCTATTAACTGTGTTCGGGTACCTGTCAGGTTTGACGAACAACTAATGAACAAAATTATAATGAATGAAAATAATAGTAATTATTAAGCTTTTTACTCCTTTTTCCTTTGATGAATTACTCGAAATGGTCGCTCTCCTCTTTCCTCCTCCATTTTTTTATCGCTTTTTTGGAATCCCTCCGTAGGAACGCAGTAAATCAACCTTCCGCACAGGTACAAATCCGTCGGGCGAGAGAAAAAAAAATCGCATTGGCCCCCCCCGATGGAACCGCCAAAATAACGGCAGATGAAATCGTCCGTGGCCACTGGGGAGAGCGACCGGGGGATGCCGCTGCACTGCGCCGATTAAAAAAGTTTCCGCAGAGCAAAACTCTGCGAGGAACTGCACTCTGAACTCTGCAGGGAACTCGTTTTTCCCTGTTTTCAGTTTGCCGTTCGCGAAGCGTCCCCCGCATGTTGGGTTTCCGGACGGGGAGACGCTCCGGATGCGAGCCGTGCATCCAAAGTCGAAAAAAATCGGGGAAGATGCGACGAAATCCGATCCAGGTTCGCGTTTCCCATGTGGTATCGGGGATGCCGGCGTTCTCGCAGTTTCCGGCCGCGTTGTCGGGAGAGGTGAGGCGAGCGCCAGCCCGCGGTTTCACCCCCGGAAGCGTGTTCTTCCACCCCGAACGCTCGACTGGTAACGGTATTAATTTTTAAGGGTGTTTATCGGGTTTCCCGTTATCGCGATCCGCGGCGTGGAGATCGCCGCGGCCGTGCACGTTCGGCAGGGCACCTCCCGTTCATTCGCGGCGCTTTCTTCCCCCGGCGCCTAACCAGGAATGCAATATTCCAAAATAATGAGGAACCGAAACGAGAAGGTTTCCCGACGTGAGACCACGCGATAGGCCGGGGATCGCATGATAAGTAGGGGCGGATTTTTTTAAGCGGGAGCGAAGCAGCTCGGGGATGCGAGCACCAGGCGCTTTCTGACATGCAAACGGGTGAAATGTGAATGGCTGCTGGAATTTTCGCTTTCGCCTTCCGCACCGGGAACGGTGCGGGCAGGGGGGCGACCACCCAGTGCCTCGAACCGGGGCAGACGAAAAGGTTCTTTCGGTTGAGTGACGTTTTCGTCTTTACGGGCAGGCAACTTTTCAGCACCGAAATGTCAATTACCGGTCGTAATTCTTTCGGGGCGGAAAGGTAAATGACTCGCAATTTGGAAGGCGCCCCGAAGAATGCGAGGCCATCGATCCCCGGGCCGTGAAGCTGTGCACAAACAGTGCGCAGTGCGCGCGGGCAGTGCGGCCGGGACATCTCGGCTGACGCAAAAGGACCCGGGAAACGATGCGGGAATGATAAAACACAATTTTGTTGTTCCCTCCCGGAAGGAAGACGCCTTCGCTTTCGAGTGCGCAAAGATCCGCACTTTCTGCGATCTGCGCCTTTTTCCAAATCCCGGGGGCGGTGCCGGAACCGGAAAGGAACAAAATCGAGAGCCTTTCGCGTTTCCGGACGGTCCCGCCCCGTCGTCCGACAGCATTCGGAGCGTTCGATTTTGTTTCCGCGCGGGAATTCCTCATGCCCGGGGCCGTCCGTGACTTTTGCCGTAAGCATTCCGCGGAAAACCGAACACTGCTCGCACACCGAATTCAGGTATTCACTGCTTTTGCACGGGGCGCAGCGAAGCCGAGAGACGGGATTCGAACCTCTGCCTTTTGGACCTTTCCCGCCGTTCGAATTTCGAACGTTTCCGCTCGACACTTTCAGTGCAATTCGCGTTGCGGGAGGGATTCCGGAGGTTGGCAGCCTCGGAAAATCGGGAAGCTTCCGGGGAAGGACCCGCCGACTGCAAGACCTTCCAGTTTCGAAAAAGCGTTTTGCTCGGTCCCGAGATATATTTAATAAATAAAAAAAATTAATTTACATATTGTTCGTAAATTATTATAAGCTGGGACATAGTTTTCGAGTGAGGAAAAAAAAGTCGAATATAAATTAGTTAAAACTTACGGCATGCAGTTTATATATTTATACTTATATTTATGCGTAGTAAATGGTAATGAACCTTCGGCTTATTATGTCATCACGTTGCGCGATGCCTTCTCGTTTCGGCCGCGGTTTCCGGCCCTGCTGAACCTGGGAAAACCCGCGGGAGAGCGTGCCCCGATCGGTTTTCCTCCAGCCCTTCGGCCGAAAGACTCCGGGAAGAAAGGAGCGCCATTTTATTTCGCCATTGTTACATTCATGGAAGATGACTGGAGAAAAATAAAAAAAAAATATGCCGGAGAAACGTCATTATGAACGCCATTTACGGCAGAGCTCTTTTTAAATTAATTTTTTTTCATTCTCTCTTATTTGTTCCCTTTGTTGCGGCCAGACATGTGGTAAATTCCCTTTTTCTCTCTTCGCTCATATTCCATCGAAGAACGTGAAATTAATCTTTTGCGGAAAATGCAAAAAGATCGCAAGAGAGGAAATGCGACGCGATGAAGCGGAAGGCGGCGAGTCCTGGAGAGATCCCGAAGGGAAGCGCTTCCGTCGGCGGTGCCAACCGTTACCGGACGCCGCGACTCTGTCCGGGAACTCGCGCGCGGCACCTCGAGCGGTGGCTCTTCCCCTTGCGCACACCTCATTGGAAAAGCCTCCGCAGCACATTAAAATTTTATTTCCCGGCCGAGCGAAAGAAAAACAAAGCTCCGAGCTCCGAGGCATGCTTAACGGAGGCTTTTTCAATTTCGTTCCCGGCTCAGCTCGAAATCTCGAGAAAACCGACCGATTTCCGTTCGCCTTCGCGGCCCTTCCTCCCTCTGCCACGCCGGAGAGGATCGAGGCGACGATCTCCGCGGCCACCGCGGTCGGGGGATCCGCATCCCGCCCGGAAGCTGTTACTTTCCACTTCGGAGGACGTCGATCGCGATTCCTTCCTTCCGAAAAGGAATCGGGATCGGTGGGGATGCCGAAGGGAGTCGAGGCCCGCGGCAGTGCCTCGACCCAGGAAAACCGTGCAAACGACGCTGCGGGGGGGTGGGGGGGGGGTAAGGGACAGACAACCGTAATATTAGCCGCGGGAATCGCCGAAAAGCGGAAATTCCGGTTCCCGCGGGAACGCCGGAGGTGCAAGAGGACGTCCGTCCATTCATCTTCCGTCTGCAAGAAAAAAAGAGCTAAGCGCCAAGTTCCTTCGGGGGTATGGAATTAAACGGTAGCTTAGTCGATAGCATGTCAATTTTAATTGTAGTATCACTGACAGGGTAATTGTTACTTATGTATTTCGTACAAAGTGATTTTCATTGACTGCCCATGCCCCACAGCTAAACGTACTTAATTTCTTTAACGAGTTCGTTTCTTCATGCAAACCAACCTTTTACCTTAATTGGTCGTACCTTCCGGGTCGTTTCCAGCGTTTACGTCGGAGGTGTTGTGGCTTCCTCGTTTGGGAGGCACGGCCGAAGACCGCCGCGCGTTTCGCGAGCCCCTCGGCGCCCGTCCGGGAAATTCGCATCCAGGGATTTTCCGCATCCTTCCGCTGTCGATTCCCGTCCGGGCGGCACTTCGAAGGCGTTTCGTGGCCGTAACCCCAAGGTCTCGTGGTTCCCACCGAATTATGAAAAGTTGAAAAATATGTAAATGAAATAATAAATAACAGGACTGACATCTGATGACCGTGGCTGTGTAAGACCAGATTTGAGCCAATTACAACCACTCCTGAGGCGTGCATACTCTCAATAAATAATCTGGATGTTTTTTTAGAGTCATTTTAAGGTGTTCCTTATTTTGTTCGGTCATTCGTCATGGAGCCAAAAAAATCCTTTTGCATAGAAGGCGAGGGCTCGGTTTTCCCGCGCCGGAGAGGCCTCCGGACCATCGCTGAGCCGCGGGAACCGGCCGGGTGGGTTCCGGCAGCTCGCCTTCGCCGGCGAGGGCAACGCTCTTCGGGCGCCCCACTTGACCGGCATCGAACCTGAGAAAATCCGAACCGGCATTCGGTCGTGCCAACCTTTTTCCGATGTTCAAACACCCGGAAAAAAATAATTAAAGCGACGGCGTTTCAATGTTGGTAAAAAGCTGAAGCGGACCGTCCGAAAAAACCTAAATATATTGCACCTTCCGTGAAATTTATAACTCTATTAGCCTTCCACCCCGAAGAGCATCCTCCTGGGCCACCCTCATCTCCCGCGCCCGCCAAGATAATGAGATTTACGGAGCTTCTTGAACCGAAATTTATTATTCAGGACGGGGAGGCTCGGCGATTGGCGATCCGTCGCTTTCCCGGCGGCGGCGGCGCTTTCGCGTCCGCCGAGCTTTCCGCAGGTCGCGGCGGAGGGGTCGCCACGGGCCCTCCGTCGAACCGCCTCGGCGGAGGACACCCTGGAGTCGCGGGTTTTTTGGGGCAGAGATTCGGGGCGCGGCGCGGCGCGGGAATGACGAAGCACGAAGAGAAAAAAAATGCGAAACGCTCGGTACCTTAAATTGCTTATTAAATCGCGGAGGCAGTGAAGGAAAAATTTCTCGGAAGAGCAAGAAGAATGTCATCCTGAGAAAGTTTCAATAAGGCATCTCCCTGGCACGTCGAAAATTGAAAAAGTTACGGAGGAAGAAAGGAGACAATGCTGCATCTGCGAAGCGAGTAATCTCATTAGGTTTTGCATATAAAGAGTGACAGAGGAAAGGTGCACTAAGGTGGTCCATCAGGTTCGGGGCATTGTCGAAAAGTGGAAGAAAGTTTGACGTACTTTGGTTATGGTTTGCGCTTCAGCTAACCCGACCACACGCAGATCAATAGGATTACGACCGAATCTCTTTTGACAACGCATCCTTTTTGCCTTTTTTGTTCCTTCCAGTGTCAATCCTTTTTTTCAGCCAGCGTGCCTGCCTGCCTTTTGTGCGGTGATTATGCGGCCGTTGTATTTTCTGCCATCCTTTGAAGCTCGTTTCACATTGTCAACTGTTTTATTTTTATTTCTTTTTTCGTCCCATAATGGAAACCAGCCCGATTTTTTTTTTTTCTTTTTCTCGTCCAATCGCCTGGAAATTTTCTTTTGGAGCGTCCGTGATCGCGCAGTTAACTTGCCCGGCGGCGAACGGGGGGGGAAGCTGCGGGCCCGCTCCGTTCGCGAGGGAACGGCGTCGAAACGGGCACGGGCGAGACCCGAAGAGCGGCCGGGAAAATCCGCCGCTCGCCGGAGCAAAATTTTGACCGAACCTTACTCAACAGCTGGGAAAATTGGATTTCGAGAGCCGCGGATCTCGCGCCCAAAGTGATTGGACTCGAAACTCATATTTTTCAAAATCCGCACTCGCATTGTCTTGCCTCGCAGTTTTTTTCTCGCCCGTCTGGAAAGGTCTCCTCCTAGGGGAAAGCCTCCGGGACTTTTCCCTCGCTGACCGCTGCCACGCTTCGAGGCTCGAATGCAAGCAGAACAGGGAATTTTCCTCCTAGACGAGTTCGCTCCCACCTCGGCGGAATGGAAGGCTGAAAGCAATAATCGTTGAGGTCGTAAAAATCCTTCGCTTAATCATCTTCATTTCCTCTGATGAAATTTTCCGCTATCTTTTTTCATAATAAGATGGAGCATTAATTTCTGCAGGAGAAGGAAGCGGGAGGAAGAGGAAAATGGGAGCAACTCCCGGCGCGGGCCCTCCGCCATTTTCGAAGCGAGGGCGGTGCACGGGGGCCCAAATCGCAGCGCAGGGGGATTCCGCAGATAAATTCCCGCCGTGAGCCGAAAATCCGAACGCTTTTGTCTCGGCCCGAGACTTTCCGTGACGGGCGACGGCTTATTCATTTCCCGTATCAGGCTGTCATCGGCTGACGACATTAATCTTCGAGAGAGCCTTCGGTCTCTCGCCGGGAACCTTAAATTTCGCGTGCGTTCGGTTCCGCAGAAGGCGAGCGGAACGGAGCGCGGTGCCTTCGGTCTCCCCGTTTAAACTGGAGCCGCGAGAAATACGCCGATGGATGCCCCCGGCTTCGGAGAGGCGACCGAACTTCGACTTCCATCTTCCAGTTTGTCATGCTCGAACCATAAACGACAGGGATCTCGGTAATGGCGTCGAGTTTATTGCGAGCTCGTAAAGCGACGATTATTTCGCCTCTCCGAACCGAATCGAGACCTGCGAGCTGCGCGGGATGTGAAAAAAACGAGTGCAAAACCCCGATCGTCTCCTGAACCTGAAAGATAAGAAAATTTCCAATAGAAGCCTCACGGACGGCGGGCACAACCGAAACTCGAGTTTAAGCGCCTGCGAAAACGGAAACGGAACCGGCGAAAATGCCGAAACGCGACCTGCCTCCGACGTCGGAGGCTCGGAGAAAGGTCCGGGAAAGCGAAGCCTCCCGGGGAAGGTACGGAAAAGGTTTGACAATTGAATTGGAAGGGTGATTTTGCAATGCGTCTAAAAAAGCAGACTCCGCCCGGGAAACTCGCGGAGACACCGGCGGCCCCGGAAAGATTTCCGATTTTTCCGCGGCCGCGTTTTCCCGGTTCCGCGACGCCGACTTTGCTTGCACGTCCCCCGGACAAGACCGAAAAACATTTTCGTTTCGTCCGACGGTCGGGGAAGTGCGCCGAAGGATCGGAAGGAAAAGCGAAGCAGGGCGAAAAGCGTCGGATCCGACGCCTTCGAAAACGACCGCAGCGATTTCGGGGCGCCGGCAGGGAGTTGCCGAGAACCTTCGGCGGAGCAAGGCGAACGTATATCTTTTCGTTATTAATCCCAAATGGAAAAATGCCGGATAACGAAAATCCGCCTCCGAAAAAAAAAAAAGGAAAATAAATTTAAGCCATTGACATTGGTTCAATACAAAACCCACCCTCGCCCTCAACCCCTAGGACAATATCAACTCGAGTATGAAATATAAATTTTGGATTAATAACAGGAGAGCGATGCCATCCCTCAATGTCCAGCGACCAGCATCGCCATCTGTCAGCTCGTTTCGCATCTTGATGGAAAATTTATGTAAATCCCTCGTTCTAAGTCAAGGGTTCCGTTTAATGCATTATTTAGGGCTGGATCCTTTTTTGTAGTCTTTAATTCGATCAGGGTTGTTAACTGCCCATCCGTGAAACTGAAGCCTTTTCCGCACGGCTTTCGAACCTTTCCAGCCTTTTCTTCGCTGGAAAATTTCGCTTCTTCTTCCGAGGTCTCCGCACTCCGGGATTTCGACCGAAGCGGGGGGCGCCCGCTCCCGCGCTCTCTCCGCCTTGCGGATTGGAGGGACCAAATCTGGAAGTGCCTCGGTTCAAATTTCCGGTGCGGATCAAGGGAAGGATCCTGCTGTTGGTTGCGGCACCGCCTCAGAGCGCAGCCAAAGTCGCTTTCCCTTTTTTTTTAATTTCTCACTAAATTAATTGGACAAATGTTGAAGGAATATCAATTCTTCCGCTTAATTTAGAAGGAAAAATTCTGTCGAGCCGGATTCCGGCGATCCCGCGGAATTTCCGTCCCTCTCCTTTGGTTCGGGAATGTTGGAGGCCCTCCAAGCATTCCTTCCCGTCGCCCTCCCCGATCGATGCCTTCCGCGTCAGCTCGCCGTTCGGCACCTCCGATCCCGCGTGCGGAGATGCCGCGAGAAGAGGTGCGACGGCCGAGAATGCAGAACAGAAACGCTTTCCCTTCGGTGCGACCGGAAGAGCCGCCGCAGTTGGGCGGACGAGGCGGCGAAGGATGAAAACGCCCGGTGGAAGTCGAAAAAACCGTCGAGGGAACCGAGGTGGCTGCGGCGCCGGAAACAGCGTGACCAACTGCAGCTTTGACAATGATTCACGCGGCGCAGCTCCCGGAGACCGAAGCCTTCCTCCCTCGTGGAACTTTATTAGATTAACTAGGAATTGATTGCATCGAGATGGGATATCTCATATTTTTCCCGTCATATTTAGTTATGTCTCGGCAGTTATGATTGGAATAAATTGAGATTTCGTTGGTTTCGGGCCACGCCGAATTGCCTCGCGTCGTTTCCGCGCCCGGTCGATTCCCCGCAGATCGGATGCCGACGGCTCCCGGGACGTCCCGGATTGCCGGGGAAGCGGAAGGCGCTGCGGCGTTTCCCGACCCGTTGCGTGCCTGGATCCGGGATGCGCACAACCGGAGCCTCCTCGGGGCCGGCGGCAACACGTGTCTCGCAGAGCTCTCGGAGTCGCCATCAATCAATGGTGACATGCAATTTTCACTTAATTTGTACATTTTTAATTGGGTTAACGACGAGGCAGAGCTCCAACTCGAGTGTGACGGCTCCTTCGCATTTGCCGTGGGTTCTGTTTGCCGTGGGTTCCGGCGACTCGGCGTCCTCCCCGGCAGAAGCGGGCCCCGGTCGGAAGCCTCTTCGCCTTCCGCGCTTCCTTTGAGGTGCACGTACAGAAATTAAATTTCAACCCCATCGCGCCGCAATTACCCACCAAAAATTACGTCGGAGCTGTAGGTCAATTATCCGAATCCATCGTATTATTATCGGACGGAAAATAATAATAAGTAACGTAATCGCCGGATATGTGGGCGGTTTAGACAGGATATGTGCGCTTTGCCAGTGCGGCCGAGGACAGTGTGGAAGGCTCTCGAGGGCGCGAAAGTTGAGGATGTCCCACGTAGTCGAAGCATTTCCAAAGTGGGCTCCGCCGAGCCACGGGGGTGAAACCGTGTTATTTGCCAATTACCAAACGTTTTAGAGGGTAGTCATCAGCTTTCCACCCCAAATTATCGTTACCTTTCGTCGTTAATGAAGACGAAGAATTCATCTGGTGGGTTCCCATTTTTATTTTTTTGCCCCGTGAAATAACATAAAAAAATAAACCTCAGACCTGTGCCTGGAAAATGGCAGAAGAGAGAGAAAAAAAGAATTGATTAGACTCCTGCGCGGATTAATTTCGCCGATGGAGCCTCAAAGTCCGTAACTTTATGATTTATGACTAAATCGTTCCGTTTGTTTGAAAATTCTTTTCACGAAAGTCAGGTACTAAAAGAGTTAATGGAGGAAGATCGTTATTTGCATAGGTGGCGGGTTGGACTGCGGGGTATTTACCTGCATCCTCCGCTGTGGGTTCGCGCAGTCCTTCCCCCGGTTCGAGAAACTCGATTTCGAGCCGTCGTCCCATGCCGGCGTTTCCACGTCGGGACGCGGGAGCGGCGGATGTCCGGGTCGGCCGCGGCTAACCGGCAGGTTGCGAACGCTGCCGTCACTCTCATCCCGCGCGGCGTTGCGGGGCTTCCGAATCTCGGCGGAAACCGCTGAAAAACTGAAGTTGAGCGAATCCCGAAGCGCGAACGGAAGACCGGAGAGCGGTGCACCGGGACGCAGTAAAGACTCCCGAGAACACCTCGTTCGGGATATCTGGACGGGCGAACGGGGCCGTAACTCGGTGCCGACGAGCGACGGGGTCCTCAGGTACGGTCGATCGCCGGCGACGAACCTGCGTTGGTGCGAAATGACTCGGAGCGAATCCGCTGTCTGCACCGGATGCTGCGCTCCCCGCCGGACGCGCTTCCTCCAGATCGCTCTCCTTCGGGAGCGACGGCCGGAATCGGCGTGGAGAAAATCCAAGCGAAAATTAAGCCATTAGCGCTGCTGCAGATGCCCGACATTATTAATAAATTTAAACGAAATATTATTTACGATTGCTTCGGACCGGTTGCGGCTTTCTGTTGCGGTTTGGGACATTCTTCGTGCCGGAGTCGCATTGTTCCGAGGCCTCGAGCCGCCGCCATCGGGCCGAATCGGAGGGTCCCCCCCGTGCGCGAGCCGCCGCCAGAAGAGGAGTCGTCGGACCGGAACCCCGTGGAACGGGGCCCCCGGCAGGTCGACGGTTTCGTGCGGGGCCCCCGGTTACGCCGGCAATTAATTCGCTCTTCTCGTAAAATGGCAAAGGCTCGAGTTCTCGGTTCGCCATATTGATTCACGTACCAGAAGCGTTTTATGTCCGTGGCGAATCGGCACACGGAACGAGAGTCGCCTCGAATGCTCCGCCGATTCCAATGAAAGGACGGATGTCGGTGGGAGGCCTCCGGGGGCCCCGCGGGAGGGCCCATCTCGGGCCCCGGAGGGCACCTCCCCGTGCAGCTCGCACTCGGGGTTTTCGGGGCTCGCCTCGAGTTCATCCGGTTTCGGTCGCTGCCGTTCTTGAAAAGTTTTTTATCAGCAGTTTCGGAGGGCAGGGAAATTGGGAAAAAAAAGAAAACCATTTTTCGTTTCGGGCTTAATTAAAGGCGTTCATCTTCTTAAAGTGGGAAAAATTTTTGTTATCAGATAAGATGCAAAGAAAATGAAGATTTCCCAACGTAAAAAGAAAGTAATGAGGATTATCATAATTAAGGCTCCGTCATCAACTTGAAAGGAGCGGGAATCCCGTGGGACACCGTTTAGGGGGTAAGATTCAGCCACACGTGAAATTGAGTTCAGCGTATAAGAGTGGAAAAGGGGATGAAACTTCGGGGCTGTCGCATTTTGGGGGATGATTTCGGGTTGAGAAACCGATCCCCGACGTGAATTTCTTTAGCTTTTTCACAGTTTCCTTGCGAAGCGTATTAGGATGAGGTTCGATGCTCGGATTTTCTTTATCCTGGAAATTAAATGAGCGCAGCTTTCGAATATGAAACCGAACGCCCGGGGAAGAGACGAAACGGCAAACGGTTTGCCGCAATCATGTGGGTTAATTTAAACAATGGAAAAGAAACCTTAAAAGGGAAGCCGATATCGGAGAAAGGCTCGGCTTTCGCGGCGCGTACCTTTATCGGTGCTTCTTTCCGTTTCTCGAGTAACCTTTTCCAGTTCGTCCCGAAAACCCCGTTCGGGTCACCCGTTCCCTTCTTCTTTCGAACTCCCCGATCTTAACCTGGTTGCCGCCGATAAATTCACCTCGGTCTGGTGTAATGAATCCTTCCTTAAATTTGCCGCACGGCGGTGCTCTTAATCATTAACCTTAAGTGGACGGAGCGAACGTGCCTCCTCGTTCGGTTTCGCTCTCCCATTCATTCCGTCAAATTTTATGAGAAATGAATCATTCATTCATTCTTTTCCTTCCCCGGGTTCCGTCCGACGCATGCGAAGCTTTGCGGTTCTCGGGAGCAGCGGCGGATTATCCGGTGCCGAAGAGCTCGAGGGAGGTGACGGACGTAAAAGAAATTTCGTCCGAACCGGGTCCCAAAGGTCCGCATGCGAGGACGAAAGTGGAGAAAGTTCCGGAGAAAGCAGGGAGAGGACGAACGAGTGGAGAGAGATGGAGAGCGATAAGGTGGAGAAAGACGGCGAGGTCGGCGCATGATCTGCAGGGTCAGTTTGCCCTCCCGAGAAGAAACAGGTAAAAGCCGATTGCGCTCGAAAATTCGTTCCCGCCTGGAGAATCGGAAATTTCCAGCAGAAGGAAGGCGCGGAAGCCTTTCCCCGATCGATTCCCTCGGATCGGTCGAAGGGAATCGCGGCGGGGCAGACACCGAACGGATCTTTTCCGTTTGGCGCTGGGTGCGCACCGGGTACGAGGGTTCGGAGAGCCCGAACGCGGGCGGCGGCCGTTCGCGGGGGAAAATCTCCGAGCGAACGTGGAAAAAAACCGCATCGAAATGCGTTCGATCGCAGGGAAAGGGCTCGGGGAGGAATCCGCAGGGCCCGAAAGTCAAAACGTTTACGCCGTTGTTGCTTGCAGACGCCCGCTAAGGGTCTCCAGCGACCGACAGAACCGTTGACAGCACCAAGATAAATTAACGTGATCAATTTTCTTCAGCTCTTCCCGTTCACATAAATATGTATGCATGCACGGGCGTACATGCGGGGTTCGGTCGAAGCCGAAAGGAGCTTGTGCGATGCAAACGAGAGTCCTTTCGCCCCCGGCCCCGGGGCCTTTGCTGCCGGGATGAAGTCCGGAAACCTCGTTTTCATTTCCGCAAAATCCGTTGATCCGCAAGAAATGCTGTCGTGACGCCGAAAGACGCGCGCGCCGCGTGACCGCCAAGATGGTCGGCCAACAGGAGTACAGGTCCCCGCGACCGGCCATGCCGGCCAGACGGGGTCGCACCTCGCCGTGCTGCTCCGCGTCCGGGTAAGACGTGAAAATCGGCTCCGATGGCTGTGAAGCCTTTGCAGGCGAGATTAATCTCGAACATTAGCTGACGTCCCGAGACTTGTCAATGTTAACCATAAAAAAACTGCAATTTTAAATTATTTTTCTCATTAAACGCATACTTTTATACATATATGTTGTTATTATTTCAAAAAAACATCAACTTTCCAAAGAATTTAGAAAATAATGACACCATTTAGGAAATTATTATTTTACACTTAAAAAGGAAAATTTTTGCATATTTATTATAAATAATAATAAGTAGTAAGTATAAAAAGAAACATATAAGCTCTTCATCGACGTAATTTTCATATACGGAACAAATATTCCACATTCGACCGAGCGATCTGGTAGTCTTTACCGTCAGAGGAATCTGGACATCGGGTCATCTTGCGGTTAGCAAGATCCATATTATAAATGCATGTACATAAAAGTATGTTAAATAAAGGTACTTTCACTAGTCTAATAAATAGACATCATCTCATGCGAGTTACAAACCAATCTCCGTCATAATTTTAAATTAAAGTTATGATATGCCGAAAAAATATATTTTAAAAATATAATTAATAGGCAGGATTCGACGTTTTGGACTTTTCAAACGATTCGTTAATTTCAATTTTTTTAGATCATCTCATTTAGTTAACATGTTCACGGAGAACTCGAGGAATGGCACAACAAGCCTTCAGGTACCAACGGCTCGGCTCACGCTGCACGTTCCCCGTGTTCGCCTTCTCCCGCAGAAGAGACGCGCGGAAATGTACGGCGGCTCGGATGGAGTTTAAAAAAACGCCGCTGGCCGAGGATCCAAGTTCGATGGTTTTCGAATATTTCCCGGAGCGAAGTCAGCGGAGGCATTTTTCGTGCTGCGGGCCACCCAACAGGAAACCGCCGGAATCCCCGCACTTTCGATTTCCGCAAAACAAAACAATCATCTGACCACATTATACGATTCAAAGAGATTGTTCTAAGGGGATGGTTGATCGATCAACACCCTGCAGCGTTGTTTTGTTTGTTTTGATGTCGTACAACTGTTGTCGATTGTCTTTCAAGTGCAAACACTCTTCTTTTCATATCCATCCCCCGATTCATTTTTTTTTCTTTTTTATGCGCGCTATGGGTATTACTCTGTAAACTTTGACGGGTGCAGACTGTTTTTGAAAACTTGCTGCCGTCGCTCCCTTGTCGATGTTTTCTCAGAGCTTAATTTACTCGAGGATTTGTTTAGGAGAATAATCCGCCGAAACACTTATTCCGGAGTGATGGAAGGGCAAATGAGAATTGAGAGAGAAGCGAGAAAACGACGAATTCGGCATCGACGGGAAACAGCGAGGAGGCGGCGAATGCGGAAACGGAAATTCTTCCCCTATTGCGAGCGGCGACGGTCGTGGCAGAATCCTTGCCGCTTTTCCAGCACCATCCCTCAAGTCTCCGTTCGAGATGGACCCTAACCCCGCCGGTTTCCGCAGCGAGGCTCCTCGGGCGCCGCGCAAAAAAAAAGCGACGCATATCCAACATCGGGGTGATTCGTTCATTCGGAGACCTCGGAGACTCTGCTGCCCCGAAAGTTCGCCAGCAATCGTCCTCTGTCGAAAACCGAGATCTCGAAATGTTTGAAATGTAAATTATCCTTATTCAATATGAATATGATTATTTGCCCTAATGGCTCACGGGCAGGCCCACCCGTGCGATACGCTGACGCCTCTGCATCAATTCTCATGGAAATAAATGCAATACTTGCCGGGCCCGCACACTCGAATGCTGGCAGAGATATTGGATGTTCCGGGGCAGAAACCGGCCCGGCAACAGCGATTCCGCCCTCCGCAATCACATTTAACAAATTTATTCCGCCCAAAGTCATCGTCGACTAATGCGCTGCGCTGTCATCATTGCACGTCCGCCGCAGTCTCGGTCGCTTCACTTTTCGAGAAAATTTCAGTTCACCCGGAGAAGACGATGACAGCGACGAAACGTTGGCGAAAGTAACACTTTGCCGAAAGGAGAGGATCAGATCAAGGAATTTCAGGCCCGACAATGATACCTGGGACGATGCACGAAGCGGAGCAGAGATTAATGTCCACCTAAAATGGAAAATAAATAAAAAAAAATGTGTGAAATCCGTCCAACAATGCAGGCGGTTCGACTGCACCCTCCGCCGACTGCTGTTCCATGCGCCGAGAATGTTACAGATAGATCTAATAGACAACTTTCCAAATGTCTTTTTCCAGTGACACGAAAGTCATTTGTCTACGGTCTATCTGAAGAAACTATCAAGTTGCCATCACGGGGACGCCTTAATTTATTCATAAGGAGAGATTCGTTCGAGCACGGGTGACGGCCGGCTCGAAAAAAACGTCGGCAAAGTGCGGAAAATGCGACTTTCGAACGAGTCGAGAGGCGTCGCTGCAGCGGGCGAAGGCTCCGCGCACCGGGAAGCGAAGCCTTTCGAGGTTTTCCCGGGACCGGCAGAGGGCGTCGGGCCCGGATTTCGGGCCGAGAAGCGGCCGGAAGGGCGGCGCTGGCAAAGAAGGAATCGGAAGGCGAAATCACATGAACGAGTTTATTGAGAAAGATCAATTACCGAAAAGGTGTGCAACCCACGGGCTCCAGGTTGGTCGAAATACCTGACCATTAATCTATACTTATGATGCAATCAATGGAAAAAGAAAGAGAAAGCAAAACGCGCTTTTGATTGATTCCAATTTAAACGTAATTTGAAGGTACATACCTGACCTTGTAGGTTTGTGTTATTACCATTTTCTTTTAAGTTTCGATTTTCGACCCGGCGGGGCAACGAAACGGGGGAACGTGGACCGTCGGCACCGAGAGGATCGGGATCGCGAAAATTTTTCCGTCGGGTGGTCATCTCGGAGGCGGCGTCGCCCTTCGCCGCCCTTCCCGCGCACGGGGGAGGCCGCTCCGGGAAGAAGGCGACGCGCGGCGCGTCTTCGACAACCATTTCCGTTCGATAGATGATGCGCCGCAGATAACCGGAGACGAGCGCTCGTCGGCGGGGAGCGTTCCGCCCCGCGCACAAAAGAGTCGGGCAACCTCGATAAGTAGCCAGATAAAACCTTTTTTCGGGTGCACCCGAAACATTCACATCCACAGCAGAACAATGAACAATCGAAAATTAGGAAAGTGACTCAGGAATTTGTAGCGTTATTCTCTTCTCCAGCACGGCCCTCTCCCCGTCCTCCGACCGTCTCCCCCGAGAACCTCGGCTCCAGAACGGGGAACCCCAGGTGGGGAAAATGGATGAACCGTGGCTGTGTATGACACAAATTGTTACACCAACGCCGATGGAGCGTAATTTGAAGGAGCGGAGGCAGAGCCGCGTCAAGCCCTCCGCGATCTTCTTTCGCTGCTCCGCCGAGGATTCTGCATCGTTTCGAGATGAGTTCCCCGGCCTTTGGAGTTGCTCTCTTTTTCGGCTGTCATTTTACGCTGGATTTCCATCTCCGATTACTGCTGTGTTTTTGTTTAGAATGTATCAACAAGTTGGAGAGTTTTTGATTCTTCAAACTTGTCCCTTCTCCCGTGTTCCTCTCCGCTTTTATCGGTATCGCATCCGACGTGTCGACTCGCGATCGACTTTCCACCCCGGCTCGACCGGGGTTGCGATGCACTTCGCCAAATCATCCCCTTCCGCCCGGGATGCCCGCAACCCCGGAGAGTTTCGGAAATTCGAATGCGCCGCGAAACCGCGAAGCGCAAACGCGGTGCCGAAAAAACGAATTCGGCTTCTCTCCCGAAAATCCAATCGGAAGTTTTCCGTCCAGCAGCCTGCGCCGCAGCGCCGGAAGAGCGGCGCGGGGCAGTCCCCCGCGGACGCGTCCGCCGTCGGGACGCTTTTCCACCCGTGCCGGATCCCAAAGAACTCCCGATTTGGGCTCGCGGACCAAGGGAGGAACTCACCCCCGCCTCCCGCGAAGGGAAGGAGGGCGATCGACGGTAATCTTCCCTCTTCGTGAGCGCGCACGATTCGGCGATGCTTCCCGGATGGCAAAACCACGCGATGGGAGCTGGAATTGCGAAGGATCCAGAAGAGGCGGAAGCTTTCAACCGGAAAGCTCCGGTTGTTTGAACGGGAAAGCTCCGTTGCCTTGCAGCTTCTCTCTGTTTACATTCAATTTGAATGAGGCTTTGTGAGGGAAGGAAGACTTCCTCCCGTCGAATCCGACGGCTTTTCGGGTATCGGGTCTGAGCGCGCCCCGCAACCCCGCGTCTCTGCCGTTCTCTTCGCGTCCAAAAAAAGGCAGGAGACGACCCGTTGGCCTTTTGAAATTTCCATTATTCCGGAGCAGGACCGAAAGAAGAAGAAGACAATGGTCTCGGAAGGTTTGGGAGCCATTTTTTAATTAATGGTCTACTTGGTAATGACTGGCCCGCAGCGGCGCCATTTCGCCATCAACGGACCATTTTAATCTTATAATTCCGACACTCTTCTAATGCCGCAGTGACTTCTAAGGGTTTCTACCAATGATTAATGACCGGACCATGAAACGGCATTCGATGCTTTTTTTACTCTTATTCTTCTCCGTCTTCATCTCCCTTCATTTTAATGCTAAAATACCTATTAAGCCGGTGTTTTTTGTTTCGGCCATTCGAAAATAAGTTCATTGATGCTTCGGGTGGTGCTCTGGAGGCTCCGAGGCGTTTCGCCGCCGACCAACCCGGAGACCGCTTTCGAAGGCTTTCGACTCCGCGCCCGATGGGGATGCTGCGGGCTCCTGCCACGCTTCGACCTTTGCCGAAAGACGGAAAATCTCTCTTTTATTTTTCGGGCGGGCGGTGACTTCCTTTCCCGGCCAAAACTTTTCCGCTCTCCCTGTGCTCGCATGCGAGATCGCGAGGAGCGCACGTCGAGTTCGGCAAGGGACGGGCCCCGAGCGAACGGAGCCGACGGTGCCGCCCCTCGAAACGAACTTAACCGGTCGGTTAAGTGCCCTATGACGAATGGGGCCTGGAAAATCAGGTATCGAGGCGGAGAAGCGGGGAAAAAACGAAGCGCGATCGGAATTTCAGCTTTTATTAACTGAATAGTTTATAGCGCATAAATGCGTGCGTAAATCGATGGTTTTTAGTGCTGATCAGTCCGGTCGTAAAGAGGCGAAACATGCGTCAAATCGGGGATAATTGAGTGAAATGAATGTGCCGAAGGAGCATCGGATTCGATGCGCAATTCGCTGCAAGCGCGCCGCAGTTCCACCCTCCGGGAAGGCGCAGGAAGTCGCCGGAGTGACAAAGGAAGCGAGCTCCGCGGAGGACGGAGCCGATCGTCGACTTCCTTCGGACTCCTCGATTTCCGGCGGCTTCCTTTCCCGCAGAATTCGGGCGTCACTTAATGGACGCAATTTTTTTGACGATTAACGATGAAAAACCGAAGAAAAGCCACGAAATTGGTACAATTTAATAATAACGCATGACCCGGGGGTGAGCACCCCTTAAAAACACCCATTATAAATCTGTTTACGTCAAGAAAAGTGTGATATATGGCCCGGTTTCATCGATAATGCACTGCAATTTCTTATAATCACGATTGATTCGGAGATCCGTTTGTAAAAGATGCTCTCGGCTTATAAGCTACCCTCTAAATCACAACGAGGAAGGGAAAATCCCCGGCACCGAAAAATTATACGATCGGCCCACTTCGGCCGACCCAGTTGGGTGTCACCCCCGAAAACGCTTCCGCGGGCCCACCGCGGTCCGATGGCCGAAGCGCCGCGGATGCACCTCGCTCGGGTCGTCCGAGGCGGCCAAACCGAATTTCCCACCTCCCGGTATACGCAAGGAGGAAAAGAAGTGGAGGAAACCGCAGGCATGCAACCCGGCAAATAAGGAGAGGAGGCCCGACGAGAAAGAAGGCTCCCGGGCCTCCGGGGAGACGCCGCCAGGCATTCGCACCGGAGGGCCGCGGTCGTCGGCGCACGTCCGAGGCAGTTCGACGCATACCTGAATTTTTCCAGAGACCATTCCGCGTCCGACTGCGATAACTTCTTCTCGAAGAATTAATCGAGGGCAAGCGGGGAAACTTGACCACAACCGGGGACCAGAGCACGTCCCTTTATATTATTTTAAAGACCAAACCATCAAGTTTAATAAATTTTCTTCGGAGTCTAAAATAGGTCTCGGGGGATATAAACGTCGGGGAAGTCCATTAGGAACTGAAAAATGAACAGTTTACGACTACAGCTACACAAATGTATTGAATTAGAAATCATTAAAAATAGTAAAAGCTGAATCCCCGAAGCGATTTTTAAGAAGAGTTTCCTTTCTGAATTAACACGCGAGAACAAGGGGCCCGAAACTCCGGGGGCTTTTTGTAGCGAACCGCGGGGCGTTTCCGGATCGTTTCGAGAAAGTCCGTCCACGTGCACTCCCCGAAACCTCGGGTACCGCGGCCCCGCAGAGTGCGGCTCCCCGACAGCAGCCGCTTTTCCTCCTGCCCCGACGGGAAAGAATTCGGAGAGGGAAAAAAATCTTGATAAATTGCGAAGTAAAACAGAGTGAGAAAGCCGGCAGCGGGATGGAAGATGAAAGTCTTGCGCTCTCTCAGGCCATCAATCTACACTAAGCACACAGCCCGAAGCTCCCAACAAAAGCAGTTTTCTCTTCTCGATAATTGCATCCTTTATTTTACAATTATTTTCAGAGGCCCCGGGCCTGCTTCGTCGAGAGCCCGCCATGGGAAAAACTTTCGGAGTTATCCTCCATTTTTTTTCTTCCGCTTCGGCGGGGAGCATCGGAGGGCCCCCTCGGACGGACGCCGGAGCCCGGGGCGCCCTCGGAGTGCGGACCCGCGACCGGCCCGCGCTGCGTCGCGGATCGCATCTCCGGCAATCTTCGCCCGAGCGGGTTCCGCAGCATCCGCAGAGCAAGTCCCGGGAGTCGACGCCGGGAACAATGGTTTTTGTCGAGGCAGAAACAATAGACGCAAATTAAAATAGAAGAATCCATCGAGGGGTCGCGTACGACGCGCATCGGGCTGCCACGGGTGAATGAAGTTCAGGCAGCGGAAGTAATGCTTTTTGGAGCATCCAATGCCGGGGCTTTATATGAATATTTTCATCAAACCGCATTTAATAAAGCAACTCAGGTGTGGCCCACTCGCATTCTCAACGAGGTCCGCGTCGACAAAAAAGTCCCGATACCTAGTTATTCATTCAGAAAATTGTATGGGATACTTCTGGGTGAATACTTCCATTCTCTTCATTGTTAAAGATCATTTCCGGGTGATGAATTTCAAGGTATTATCCTCGGATTTAACGCGAAGAAGATTTACCCCGAATACCTCGAGCGGTGTCCGCAGGCGAAAAATCCGCAGCGAAGAAAAAAAACGGAGCGAAAGACGCTGCTGAAAGGTTAAACCGTCGGAAGTGCACGATAACGGAAGCCTCCATTGAAGATTCGGCTCCTTTCCGAGAGCGGGGAACCATCTGCTGGAGCCGAGATCCGCGGTTTTCGCGGAGACGCAGATCCCCGCCCGAGAGAGGGACAAAAATCTGCCCCTCCGTCGTCGAGTGCGCCCCCGACGGGGCGGAACTCGAAAGTTGAGCAGCCACCGTCGCGCGGTGCTCGGCGATTCGAAGCGATTCCGCCGAAAACGGAAGGGTTTTCGGCATCCGGCGCCATCGCCGTAACTCGTTGCAAAAGGCTGAATTTCCTTCCGCCCGTGACGTTTCCCCGCCACGCCGACGAAGAAAGAAATTTTCCTTTCCGCCGGCAAAGTGATCGGAAAACAGAATTTTCGAAGGGATGCCGCGGCAGGTTGCCCCTCCCGAGGTGCAAGCCGGTAAAGGTGAGGGCGGCAGGACGACGGAAGGTTTCGACGGGATTCGGTCGGTCGGATTTGCGGATCTTCAGCGAAATTTGGACGCTTTCCGCAGGTCGCGGGGTTCGACGAAACAACTTATTCCAGCGCCATTGCTTTCCGTTTTAACCGGTCGAGCTCCGTACCGCGGTCCTCGGCGACTTTCCGTTTTCCCTTTCCCGCTCGTGCGAACGCCGGAAAAGACCGGGGAAAAAAAGGAAGAAAGAAAAGGAAAAGAAAATATGGCGAAGTAATACTCGTAAACAAAAACAGGAGGAGCAGGAAGTTGTATCGCGTCCCCCCCGTTTCCATGGCAACAGGATAGTGTCCATAGCAACGAAGCTGTTTCTTATTGGTGACATCGATTGATGTCCTTCAGCGATACATTAGTGACGTCATCACTCCGCTGCAGCAAGTCAACAGTCGCCTTCGACGATTTGATATATTTGGCGGAAATGCAGCTCTCCCGGCCCCGCAGGTCTCCGCTTTTCTTCCTTCCCGCGCGGAATCCCCCCGTCGACGGGCCGCGAGGGAATTTTCCGCCGGAACCTCGCTCTCGCCTATTTCCGCGATTGCTGCGGATGCGAGGAATACTTCGCGGAGCACCTTTCGCGAGCCGTTCGACGATTTTCGGCGGATCACGCCTGGAAAACTGCCGCCCCGAAAGCCGGGAAAATCCATCTGCGACGGCTCGGAAACTTCTTTTCTTATTTTCGGGTCCTCCCAAAGCGTCGCCGCCGCCGGTTTGGTTCGCTCCAATGCGAGGAAATGCGTCCGAAGCCGGAACGGGCCAAAAAGAGCCGCGTGCCTTAATTTAACCTTAAACGCTAGCCACGGAACAAAGGAAAGGAACTGCCCGGGGCTCCGTCTGCAGGATCCGCCGCGCTTTTTTCCAAAAGCTGAACGTTTGAGCGAACACCGAACGGATTCGGCAGAAAGCGGTGCACGGAGGATTCTTCCTCCGTTTGCACGAACGTCCGGACGCCGAAGGAGCAGGAGCGAGGCCGTGAACGTGGGGACGGCCGAGAACCCGAGGTGAGCAATCTAATCCCGACGGTTTCCCCGTCGACACGTGCTGGGATTGTCGGATTTTGGAAATACAAGTAAAATTTTAAATAAATTTTCCGTTGTTCCTTTGCAATTTCGATAAAATTCGATTTTCACTTTTAAACTCCTTAAATCCGCGCCCCATTCCCTTCCGTATTTTCTCGCTTTTTCCGAAACCTGTCGTCTCTAGCAGGAAATTACAACCTCTTGAAATTCGTTTCATTTTTCACTCCCGGATACTGAGCATTCCCCGAGAATTCCTAATGCAAAAGGCATGTGAAAACAAAGAGAAGAGTTATGCGGGGCTCGAGAGACGGGGAAAGGGAGACAAGAAAAAACCGATGCGAAAGTTCGAGAAAAGGTGCGAAAGGCTTTCTCGAGTTGCATCCAGCGGAATGTCCCGGCTCTGCTGCAGGAAAATTTTATCCCGTTCCGGATTTTGGACCCGGGCACAATCGAATTGCGCGACTGCAGCACCTGGGAATCGGCGCTGCAGTTAAAAATCCTAACCGGGAGTCGCTCCTATTCCGGTCGTGCTCGCGGAATACCTTGCCATAAGGTTTACCTTTCGGCAGGAACCTCGGATAATCGCGCGGAACCGTCCGCCCGCTTAGGGAATGCGGAATGATGTCGAAAGAGGCTGCTTTTCGGGGTCCGCACCGTTCCTCAAACAAAATTCGCCGCTGTCGGCCCGGGATAAGTGCCGCGGAAGGAGCGTCGTCGAAGAAGAGCAATCGAAAGATTCTTCGGAAGGTGTCGCTTAACGAAAAAAAGAAGCCGATGTCTCGGAGAGGAATTTCGAATTCGATCGGGTCTCGCGGGCACCGCAGAGGAAGCACCCGCCCGCGGAGCCTTCCGCCAATCGGACCGGGGACGGCGGCGACCGAAGCGAGAGACGACGGCGTTAGCGGTGCGTCTGCTGCCGAAAACCCCGCCGCAATCGCAATTTTCGGCCCAAACTAAGTCCCGAGAAATCGGAAAATCTCCCGGCACTCAGAAAGAAAGGAGCTTCTCGGGATGGAACCTCGGCACGGGGATCAATCGAGGCCTCTCCAACAGGAAGGTGCGGCCCAATCGACTTCGAAAGCTTTCGAAAACCGACTCGGCGAAAACGTCGGCGGGAGCCGTCGACGCACCTCCGCGGGGCTCACCGTCGAACCTTCCACGTTCGAGGGATTCCCCCGACCGAGAAAAGCTTAAAAAGTGACGCCAGATTCCGTTAATGACTCGGGAAAACAAATTTTGTTTGCCGATCCCCGCTGACGGCAGAAGAAAGCGATTTGTCCCGACCGTGCGGGAGGAACGAATCGTTTATGCAGAAAATTTTCCCGTTCGGCACACGGCCGGGAGAGGAGAATGAAAAGCGAATCGGGTGCACTGGGGATGATCGGTCAATTTATGGCGTGCACCGCATTAACTTCGGGATCTGACTCCGACAGAAGATGGTCAGGCCTAATCGGAAGAGGAAAGAAAAATGTTTAATATAGAAATAACTCCGGGTAAATGATTTGGAAATTGTTAGTTAAGAAAACTAATAGGACGAGGGTCGGGAATAATATTTTCGCTCTCGCCAACCCTAAAACTCTCTCCCTTCCCCAGGCTAAGGGTTTCCGGCAAGAAACCCTCCGGGGCAGAACGAGAGACGCCGGAGAGAACGCTCCTTGCGGAGGTCCGCACGGACTCGAACCGCGCAAACGGCCGGAGCAGAACGGCGGAGCCTGCGAAGCATCGAAACGGGCAAAACCCGCCGGCGATTCGCGGTGGGCAAATGCCCGCCGCCGCCGGAAAAGCAAGCGGAAAGCGAAGTCAACCGACGGAAGACGCACCGACGGCAAAGGCTTCCAGTCGGCTGGCACCGCGAACCTCGCGTGCATCACGTTTAATTGCTGCAGGAACCGAGCCTCCGGTGCGCCGCCCGAGCAAGCGACGTTTCCGGTGTGGGTTCGGGAAGGAGGCAGCTTCGGTGAGTTTTCCGGCGGAACTAACCTCGGAGAACCGTCCCCGAAGGCAGGAAAAAAAAATTCTAATTTAAAACTTTTCAAATAATTTCAAACTTCTCGTGAATAAAAAAAAAAAATTTTTATTTTTCATTCTCTTTTTGCGGCTAATTTTTAATGCATGGAAAAGTATTAAAAGAGCGAAAATTTGCGTCGCCAAACGTCGTCCCGGGCATCTGTTTCGCTCTTTGCGGACCTCCCTCTCGGCCCTGTCGCTCTTTATTGCATCTATTTCGGAGCCAGCGCTTGCCTCGGATTTGTTTTGCTTTGTTTCGTTTCCCTCGTTCCGCGCCGAGGCCGAAAACCGAAGAATCCGCGCCCGGAACTCGGAATTTGCCGCGGCCAAGGCTCGAGGCACGCGAGCGACGGGAGCCGGACAAGGTGGAGCGGAGGAAACGACGGCCGTCGGCTGCGGCCCGGCACCAAATCCCGGTGCTCCGCACCGCATCGGAAACCGCGGCAAACGGCGACCGTCCCGCCCGTCGCGGAACGAAGGAGAATCCGCACGACAAGACGGACTCTTCCCCCGTCCTCCGCAGGAGAAACGAAAATCTCCATGGGCGATCACTTCCAAGCATTAAAATAAACTTTTACATCATCCGAGGAGAATAATCGGAGCGATCTCCATCAAGAAATGTCTTCTTGGAGAAAGGAGATGTAATTGGTGGAGTTAATTAAAAAATGGTGGGGATAAGGGTCCGACAGGACGGACCCCGGAGCAGTTATGCGTCGGTGCCGGTTTTTACCTGTCTGCCCCGTTCCCGAGATGGCGAGGGCCATCTCTCGAACGACACCGGGCCGAACGCCCGGGGCCCGTTTTCGCGTTCGCCGTCGACTAATTATTTTTCTGCCGCACAAAAAATCGTGATGCGCAAGAAAAGAAACGGGAACCCGAAAGCCGTGTGCGAGCCTCGATGCCCTCATCTGCTGACTCACCTAAGCTCGTTCAGAAACCGTCCGGCCACTTCATTCCACCGCCGGTGCCGTCGCCACTGACGAACGAACCCGCGGCCCAGCTTCCGGCACTTCCTCGGGAGGGAAGTGGTCCCGATCCCGAGGCGTCGGCGCGACCCGCGGTACCCTCCACCTTCCGGACCACGGAAGGCGCGCCGCGACCCACGCCGGAGTCGCGCGAAGGTCCGGAAAGAGCAAAACTCGCTCGGGTCGACACCTAACGATTATTTGTTAATTTTTCAATCTCCTATGGCGACGACGCGATAAGGCCCAGACCGTTACCTTAATAACTCATTTGCTGGCAGAGAATTAGCAATGGAAATAAAAGAAAATTCGATTTCATTCGCCATCAAAGCTTTAACGAGCAACTTCGCAGTCGGTGCGGCCGCATCTCGGATTCCGCCTTCGGATTTTCGCGCCCCCGACGAGGGCATCGAAAGCCGGTCGCCGGGGTGGACCGCCCCGGCCGGCGGAAATTCGAATCGAAATTTTGCTTTGCCGCCCCGGCAGCCGAAAACGCGGGGTGCCAACCTCGGAGCGGGCAAGAGCCCCGGAAAGGACGAAAGGGATACTTGAATAATTTCGATTCCGTTCGGCTTCCTCTGACGGAAGGGCCACCTTCGGGTTTTTATGCCTTGCGAAAAATAACGCGCAAGCGCCTCCCATAATAATGCATGAATAAATACGTTAAATATAAATTTTTAAGAGCTTATTTCCCAACGTCGTCTTTTAGTGCCAGCAAATATATTTACATTATGCCGGATTTTATATTATAATTTTACGATTCTCCGTTTTCGCTTCGCAAAAAAAGAAAAAAAAAAAAAACGAACGAAATTTCTTCCATTCTCTTTCTCTCTCGCGTCGACAGCATTTTCTGCAGCCGTCGCCTCCTCATGTTCGGCGCAATCGGCCCCGAGCCCTTCAGGTTCGAGTTTTTTTGAGGCAACCGATTTCCCCGGAAATTTCCCGGGAAATTCTCGATTCATTTTCAATCACGTTAAGCTCCATTCCCGGGTTTTCCTTTTCCTTTGATAAACCTGGGGGTGAATAAAAAAAAAATGTCTTTTTTATTTTTCTTTAAAACAGAGAATAATAAATTGAAAAGTGTGAACCCTGGGGGTTGTAAAGCAGGGGATGAAATAATCTTCCCCTTCAAAGGTAAATCCCCGATTTCGCCTGGAAATTCCAAGCTCGAAACCGGGAATTTTCTCCGACCCCGAAAACTAAATATCTCCCGACCGTGCTTAGCTTGCGACGGAAAATTCACGGAACCTTTTCCCTCGCCCGACTTTTCTTTGCCGGCGACAAAAGAGCTTTCAACTATGACCCCACGACGACGCCTCTCGCCAAATCCCGCCAAATATTCGTCCGGGTTCCGAGCGCGGTCGGAAAATGGAGAAATTCCCGCAGATCGGTTCCGGAGTGTGCCTGGAAAACGCATTTCCCTCGGTCGAGGGCTGCGCAGTCTGCCAAAACGCACCGCGGAGGTAACTCAACGATTTTTCCCGGTTGTTTTCGCGTATCTGCGCCAATTTTCCGGGTTGCTGCGGGGGCAACCCGAGCATTTTATTATTTCCATCAATTTAATTAAAAAAAAAAAAAAAACCCCGTAAAACTTTTGATCGGCGCACCTTCGCGCCTCCCGAAAGGCTTCGCGGGCAAACGCAATGGAGACGGGTCGCTTTCGAACCTTTTTTTTGCTTTTTTTGTTATTGTGATTTTTCCTCCGTTGAATGTGAGTTCCTGGGGTTGCACCTCTCATCAACGACCGAATTCTCTTTTGTACGGCAAAAGGCTCGCTTCCAGGGGTGATCTCTCCACGGTTTCTCTTCGACACCCCATCTCCATTCTAATTGTTTTCCTTTGTCCGAAAAGCCGAGAATTTGCCTTGTCAGAGGATCAATTTACCACATTTCGCTTTTTTTCTGTTCCATTACCTTGCTCTTTCTCGCATCGTTCTTTTTCTTTGTGGTTTTAACAAGGGTTTTTTTTTTTTTTTGAATTTTTCATTTCGACGGAAAAGCTATTAAAATGCAAAAAAGAAAGCGAAAAGGTTCCATATCTCGGCGCAGTTTCAGCTTTGAAATTTTTTTTCTCGAAGTTTCCACCTTCGGGACAAATTATTTAAGTTCCTCCCTGCCCAAAGGAGCCATGAGCGCAATTTTACCAGCCGTCGTTTAATCCAATTTGGATTTTTTTTTTTTTTTACATATATATATATATTTTTTCCTTATTGTATTCATGTACAATTACTTCGGCGAAACTCGCGAACGGGTCTTCGCCAAAAGTTTTGGACCTTTTCACCGCGGGACGAGCACCTCGCGTCCAAAGGCGGCGGCAGGTCCGAAATTCGGCAGACCAAAAAACCCTCCGCTCCCGCGGGTCGTCCGCGAAATTCGGGAACCGGGGAAGATCAAAGGAATTCCCCAAAGGAAAAAAATCCGACGACGGACCAAGGCATCCGAAGACCCGAAAGTCAAGAGGAGCGAGTGGGAAAAATTAATCTCCATTAGAAATGCATGTAAACAAATAACAAACTGATAATGCGTGTTGTGGGCCATTATGCGTGCGGGGAGAAGGAAAAATGTGCTAATGAGTGACATGCAAAGGCGGCAGCAACCCTCGGATGTGTAGAGGGGTTGCGCGGTTCCTTTCTGAAAGGCCCACGAACCAGACTCTATAATTGACACTTTTATTTACCACTTAGTGCCACTTGTCAATTATTATATTTACCATTTTTATTAGCCATTTTATTGTCCCTCATCCAGAACGTATCATAATGATAATTTACTTTGACGTCCCGTATATTTGGGTTCTTCAAACCGGCGGATGGCGGCCCGTCGACTTTTCGAATTGTTTTCTCGGTCGGGTGACGGGACGACTGCGGCAGCGGTCGCCGAGATTGCGGGCTGGAAACGACGGACGGGAGACAGGTTGGGTCACGGCCCGAGCTTTCCCGAGCCCCTTGCGGCAAAGCGCCGGAAGAACGAGGAAAATAGAAAAATCGAAACCTCGCATTTTGATCGCCAGTCAGGAGCAGATATCGAACCGGTTCCGGTCGGAGGAGGGAAAAAGCTAATTCTTTCGGGATGAACGCGGGGAGGGAATTTTGTCGTTCACGATTCGGTTCGAGGTGAAAAGAGTGGATGTGACGTCATAAACAAATGACAAAAAAAAAAAAAAAGGGATTAATTTTTAAGTAAAAACCACTTTGTTATCGTGATTCGGTCACGTGACTGTGACGTTTCCTTTAAGCCCCTGTCTTCCCCAATACAAAAGGCGGGATGGTGGCGTCACTTTTGTTCGCTCGGGGCCGTTCGCTGCGTATCTCGCAAGATTTTCCCCCCGTTCGCAAGAGGAGGAAAATCGGGATTTTTTTTTTTTTTCCGCTTGCACCGCGCAAACGAGAAAGTCTTGAAAGGGGAGCCCCCGCTTCCGACCCTCGCCGCCGGCTGCGTTCGCCATTCTCGCGCACGGAGAACGGAGGAAGAAAGGTTCCCCGCACGAGAGGGAGTCGGCTTCTGCCGCCGGAGAACGAGTTCGGCGCAGGTGATTGACGGCCCGGTTCGAGGCGAGCGTTGTGGAAATTTTGAAAAATGCCAATTTCACGAAAGTTCGCAAAGTTCCCGAACGTTTCCCTTGTTTTGTTCGAATGAGGACGAAGCAAAAGTCGCGGCTCTTTCACGAACCCGATGTCCCATTTCCGCGTCTTGGGGGCCCGGGACGCGAGGACCGAACCCGAAGGCACTCTTGGAAAATTAATTTTCATTTAAAATGAAAGAAAACCCGTCTTGGAAAATTAAAACCGGGGCGGCAAGGTTTTGCTGCAGTGAAAACCGACCTCGTAAAAGAAACCGGGGAAGGTGAATTTATAATATCTGCATCGGTAATGGGTGTTGCAAATTAAGGGCGATTACACCCCCCCCGCACCCGGTCCGAGGAAAGTTTTCTTTGCACCGTCGACGCCTTTCTGTAGCGCTGCCGCTACAGAAAAAAAATTCTTTTTACAAATTTTATGATTTATACGGTTAAACGATCTTTTTTTTTTCTTGAAATTCAACCGGCTTTCAAATAACAACGAGTTGTGCAGCTTTGAAAATCAAATTACCATACACAGCGTATTATTCTGGTCTTCTTGTTTAGTGTTTACTTTTAATATACATAATAAATCATTCGAAATGTCGTTCACAGTGTAATTTCAAAGTATTATACATTTTTATGATGCGATAAACGCGGAAACCTGAAAGGCTGGTACCAAAGAATTTTAAATGTGAATTTGTATTGAATGCCGGGAGTGTGGTAAAATGACACCAGAACAATGCCAGCATTTTTCGTAAGACAAAGCGCACCAAGAAGTTGGGGCTCTTTCAACGCTCGTATCCCCGGACGTAAAGCGAAGATTGATGGTCGGGACGGTCGCCGAAGAGCGGACGGCTTCAAAAAGTGGTGCGGTCCGGATCGCGTCTCCGCGTCGGGACGCGAACGAAATCTCGAAGGTGCCAGTGTGGAAGTGCCTCCGGGATTCGCTGCCGAAGGCGGAGGTCCCGGATCGATCTCCGGCAGAAACTTGCTCTGGGTCTTCCGGCCGATCGCCTTCCTCGTCCGGTTCCGGGGGGAGGCTCCGCGTTTGGCGGGGGATGCGCCGCGGGAGGGCTTCCCGCGACCGGGCGGGAAGAGGAGAAGGACGAAGGCTCTCGGGAGGAAATTTTAATTTAATTGTCTTTTGGGACGGGTAGCGTTGCTCCTCGTGCGAAAGCACAGGCAGGGCAAGGGCAGTGCGGATTGACGTTTAAGGAAGGCTGCTACGATACTTGTCTGGCCCCGAGCAGTTTTGCTTCGCCTCCACGCCTTTGCGGGGTACGGCTCAACGCCGCTGTTATTTAATGCGTCCCTCACTAACAAAAGCAATCTCCAGGCTGTCTATCCAATGCTCCAATGCTCAACTAAAATAATTATGGGGAAGAACAAAGCCGAACCTTTCGGGGATATGTCGAACGCATGTTGAACGCTTTTTACCACTCCCATTGTCTGCGGAGTGGTTTTTTCTTCTTTGCCAGGGTAAATTAACGTGTTTTTCATTTAATATGTGCTCGGGATGGCTTTTTCCTTCTGCAAAGGTTTCCGGGGGGGTGGCACGTAAAAAAAAAAAAAAAAAAAATCCACGCGGAACCGGCAGAAACTTAATAAAGATGAAGGCTTTGAAAGTCCGAAAATTACATTTGTCATTGTCGTCGTCGGTTTGGTCCGAAAGCCGATTTAGAGGTTCAATCTCCCGTCAGAGACCTGGCGTAAACGCATAAAAAACGCGCGGAGTGCTAAGTATATGGAAAAAAAGTGACATTTTCGTAGGGGATGAAACCGGACCTCGAAGCCATTATCGGGATCCCACCAAGAGGTGATTTTCGAAACGGGGGGGGTGTCATCAATCAATATGGAAGCGAAGGGTCAGAAATTAAACTATCGCAAACCGAGAGTTGTGAATCCGTGGAGTGCACGTGTATGGAGTAATGCATGGAAGATTCAGATAAGGCGATGCATGCACCAAAGCATCCCCTTCCGATTACAACCCCTATTGAACGAAGTAATTCTTGTTTTTAAAACATTATCGCTCGCCAAGTCTGTTTCCGGGTTTACGACTTTTTGTCTCTATTCACCAGCTGGAGAGGCCTCCGAATGGTCTTTTGCGATTCGAATTAAATTTCCGATTAATTTCGAGCAGGGAAACCAACCCCGTTCTCGTTTTTTACCCCGACGCGTCCGCCACCTCGCAAGTTGTCTCGACTCGCCCGGGATCGAGAGATTTCGATCGCCGAACGGAGCCGCCCGCGACCTTTTCCAGCCATCGAAGGACCGCCCCGACGTCGTTCCACGCCCGGCGGATAAAATCGGCCCGCAAACAGCATCGGCGACAGCGGTTTGCGGTTAATGAGTCGATGCTGTCCCGGCATAACGAGTAAAATTCCTTAAACTTACAGTTGCAATTTGCTTTTCCAACGTAAAAGGGATGGCGGAGCGAAAAACTTCCCCGATTGAGGTTCGGCGTCGCGGCCGGTCGATCGTCTTCCCCCGGAGGCGAGTTCCGGTTCCTTTCCGACAAGCGCCGCGCTGCCGATCGGAAAAATTTTGGTTCCTCGCAGTTTGCAACCCCCCCCCCCGGCGCCGGCGGACGCGGATGCAAACTGCGTCGAAAATGAAACGAGAAACCTTGGCCGCAAAGGGCCCCGAGATCCGGTGCCATCTTTTCCGGCAGCCTTTCACCCACCTCTGCGACTTCCACCTTCTGCTCCGATGCCCGGCAGCCTCTGAGCTCCCGGAGTGCCTCAACCTTTTGCAAGAGAAAATTTTTCGGGTATTTTATGAAGCGATCCGTGTGGAAAGTTAAAGGCGATCAAAAAGTTTAACAGCGACAATCCCAATGTCAAATTCATAACTTTCCAAAAGTAATTTTTCAGTATGAAATCCTCTCTCGCCCAAGGCGGTCACGAATCTATATTTCTCAATGGAAAATGAGTTATTTTATAAAGCCTTCATGGCATTGGGTTGAACATTTTTTATGTTGTTAAATATGAATCTAAATCAATCACGCATCTCGGTTTTTTAATCCTCGCCGGAAAAACCTGCGACTGTTGGCCGCGACAGACACAATTTTCACACAACTGCGCATTCCCCGGTCCCCGGAGTGAATCGCCTCGCAAGTCCCAACAATAAATTCGCGACCTCCGACGGGGAATCAAACAGCAACGCCGGCAAAGCCTTCTCTGTAACAGCAGCAGCGCGCATCAAAATTAACTTTTTAATATTTTTCTTTTTTACGAAGAGAGCCTGTAAAACGGAAGAAGGAAAATCAATTTTTGCATCGCATGTCAAATTCCTGCCGTGCAAATTTGCATCTTAAGCAAAACACTCGCGAAAAATATGGCTCCGGGTTATTTCGGATTGCTCACAACCCGAAATAAAACCTTATTCTTCTGTAGTTTCCCATTTTCTTCAAATGAAGCAACGATTGACGGATTTTGGTTTCCAGAGGCAAATCGGAGACCAGGTCTCCCTCCGTTTCAGTTGCCTTTTTCCGTCAAATGCAGAAAATTAAAATACATCTCGGTTAATAATCGTAACAATAATTAATGGATCAATCCTTCAGTAACGTAATTTTATACTCGTAAATTTTCACTTCTTGCGGCTAAGTCTTCTTAAGGGGTTCTTTATATCCCTTTCTGATATTATCTTTCCATAAAAGTTCTTATATTAAGTCATTTATGGAATTTTTTAGACGTAACTTTTCCCCCCGATGAAGTATCTAATGTAAAAATTAGGCAATGTTAATCTTGCGGATAAAGGCTCCGTGAAGATTGGCTCTGCGATTATCTCTGACTCTTTTACGTTCCCGGAGCCTTCCGCGTTCGAACGGGAAAGTTCGAAAGAATCTCTTCCAGCGATCGGTCGAAATTTCTGCGGTAAAACTGAATATTTACGGGCCTCGGTTTAATGTACGTTTGAAAAAGTGCACATCGGGGGTGCGGTTGAAATGGGGATGCGCAGCAGATGAAGTAAACGGCAAGGATAAGGACCGAGCTCCGCGGTGGGTTTTCCAATTTTTCTTCGGTGTCGGGCAAAAAACCGCCCCCGTCTTCCCTGGAGAAGCGAACGGCGGACCGGGGGCGAAACTTTCGAAGAGTCCTTCGGCTCGCAAACCGCATTGGGTTTTTGGGAAAAAGCAAAATTTCGCGTCCCCGGCACCGAACGCGAAACGCGGCGGCAAAAACGCAGCCGAACGAATTTGGTTTTTGGCATAATCCGCCGGTTATTTCAGATCAGCTTTATTGAAAGACGATAAGAGATCGTCATTTAGATCGACCGTCAGCAGTGCTGCTCGGTTTCGGGCGTCCGCCCTCCGAAAAGCATCAGCGGACCCGCGGCAGAAAATTAGTTCGATACAATCGCTGGAACCGATCCTCCGCCTGCAATTTTTATTTCTGCATCCGAACACTCGTAATAATTATAAATGAGTTTCCCGTCATTCTGGAATTTACAAAATTCCCAGGGATGCGAGGGTGAGCGAGGAGAAGTGGATGTTATCTGGGGCTGTCCCTAAAAGGTGGCAGGCCCGGGGAGTGTGAGAAATACAAGAGTATCGGTCAATGCGGTCAACATTAATCCTGTCAATGGACAGTTCTATTTCCCTTCACAGTTGTTGCTGACATGTTCAATAACATTTTATTTTTATTTCTTCTCTTCTGAATGAATCTCTCCCACCGTTAACTCTGCTTTCCTGTACGACAGTATAACAAAACATTTATGATCGTGCCGCATCTGTTCCTTCCCCGCTTTTTCCGTACCGCGTGCTTCGACATCTTTCTTTGCGCTGCGGTGGTGTCGCGGCTTTTTTAAATGGCGTTAACATAAAACCATTTTCCGGGTGTAAGCGGAGGCCGTTCGTTTGGAAGCGCGAAGTTTCCGGAAGGAGGTTTAGCCGAATCCGAACTTGCCGAAAATTTCCTTCGACCTCCTCCCGGGGCCCGAAGCGGGAGCCTTCGGAGGGCGACAATTAACTTTGGGCCTTTTCGTCGGACCGGGATCCGCAACCGGGCCCGATGCTCACTCTTCGCTCTCACCGAGACGTTTCGGGTTGATCGCCTCTCCCCCGGAAAGCGAGGCTTTCGCTTGAAGCCTTTTCCCGCATCCGCTTCCCTTTTCTCTCCGGAAGTGCGTCGATCGCGGGCTTCGAGCTTTCGCATTCCGCGGAGACGCCGTGACCTCCCGAGAAGGTCGCCAAGGGAAGTTGGGACGCAGCGTTATTCGGATTTCGTGCGGAAGAAGGAACATTCGACCCGGTTCGCGGTCGCCGAAGGTTCGACGGCAGCCGAAATTCGGGGAGGCGGAAAAGGCATCGGGTCGAAACCGAGGTTTCCGGTCGCCCAGCCAAGAGTTCCGGTCATCCGGGACGGTTTCCCACGCGGGAAAGAACGTTCGCGGGTGCCGGCCCCGACTGCATTTTTCCAGTTTCACGTGTAATGGGGTGTGTAATCGCCGAGGCTTCCTACCTCCTCGCGATACCCGTCTGCAGAAGGCCAGAAATCTGATTTAAGGACTGGGTGGACCCGAGGAGACGATTAATTACAAGGTGTTCGAATCCGTTTCTTACGTCTTCATCGTGAATACATGTGCAGCAGCGGGCATTTGGTATTCCCGTTACGGTTTTTTTACGATCCACGTGGTGGCCCCTGATTGATTGCATGTTTCACCGGTGGGGTATTAGGAACCAGATTTTTTTGAATTTCACGTACGGAGAAATAAAAAAAAAATTAATCTTTATGCTTAATATGAAAATTATTCAAGGAGCCGATGCCTTCGGTTCGCCCGAAAACCGTTGCAGAGGTGCCCGCGAGAGTGTTACGAATCGAAGGCGGGATTAATGACGGCGGCGACCGGCGGCTGCGAAGGCAATAAAGAAGCTGCCCTTCCCCCGGGGGTGGTACCCGCCTGGCTCGGAACCCGCTCGCGGCACGCGAACCGGCGGAAAAGCCGCCGGAAAAAAACCTAGAAAAGCTTCGGAAACGAATCTGCGACGCGAACGGATCAATCCGCGATCGAAGGAAGCGGAAGCGGCGCTCCGAACGCTCCCAAAACGCGAGCTTCCGGCCGGGCGAAACGTCACGAAGGAACCTCTTCGTTCAGCGTCGAGCACAAAGGGGGCAAGTTGCCCCGAACGTGTGAAAATGATTAATGCGAAAGCGGAGCGATCAATGGAAAACAAAAAAAGGAAAAAAAAAAAAAAACCGGGGAAACGTCGAAGTTTCCCACCGGGGTCCGTCAGAATTCGAAGGGGGAGGAGGGGGCGTCGACGCCGATGACGCATTCCGGGAAGGGCCGCGGGGGCGACGGCTCGCGAGAGGAGTCGCCCCCGACGGGCGTCTCGGGGGTGGGAGCGCAAGAGCGAAGCGAGAAAAGAGGCGAAACCGAAAAGTTGCATGCAGTCGGTGCACCCCGAGCCATGCGTGACCACGGGGCACGCGAGCTTGGGAGTCATCAGGTGTCTCTCATCGCTCGTTGTCAATCACGTTAACCATACTGTCTTTTGCTCGTTAACTCGACTACAATGCACCACATGGACGCTCTTCCTTCCTCCTTTATTCCCTTGATTTATGTCCTCCCCGGCCGTATGTCAGCGTGGTTAATCGATTATGGCTGAAACCTTAATCTTTTTCTTTCTTTCCTTCGCCTTTTTCTCCTCTCGCGTTGCCGTTTCTTTTCCTCTTCTCCCGGCAAACGATGTCGTCATTTCCCGAGGTCGAAATCGATTATGAATTATAACGAAAATTACTTTTCTTGAAATTACCCTGGTAATCTTATTACGTGAGCAGCAATTTTCTCTCCAACGTTTATTCCGAAAAATTTTAGAGCGAATTTTTTTTTTTTTCCACCCGAGAGCAGCGGGTCGTGCAACCGTCTTCTCATCGCGTCGGCGTGGAAAATTGCGCCGAGGACGGGCAAATCCCCGCAGAACGTTTTCAACGTGGCACGAGAAAATTAGTTCCCACCGAGGGAAAATTAAACGACTCGGGTTTATTTTTTTTCTCTCTCTCTCTCTCTCTCTCTCTTCTTTTTTGTTCCCCGATACCGGAAGCGGCCGATGGAAAATTTCACCCCGATACGAAGCTTTCCCGCAGTTTCGTCTTTTGCCCCGACCCGACGTGGAAATGCAAGACTGACATATCACGCCACATCAGTCGAGATCGTTCGCCCGAAAAAAGGGAAGTTTTTACGGATCCGTTTATGAAAACGCATAAACGCACGCTGCCACACGCACACGAACGATTCACACACACGCGGACGGACACACCGAGCCCTTCCTCCGCGTTTTCTTCTCCTTCCTACCCCGTGTCGGACGCACAGAAATGACTGGGACGAGAACTCTCGGCGCGAGTATTTTTCACGCGATCGGCTCATGGTCGATCGTTTAATTTCTTCCTTTCGTGCGTTCGACACGCGTTCGGGCCGGGCTCATCGGGGCAGCGGATCCGCGGCGAACGGTCGAACGTTGCGGAGGCGGAAGCCGAATTTCTTTTTCCCGTTCGATTCGCCGACTCGTGAAAATCGCTGACGGCGTCTGCGGCAACTTGATTTGCATTAATGAATACATTACGGCGACCGTAAGCGGCTCCACGGCGTTTGCTACGGCAGCGCTGTTGCCGTCTGCCGCGGCAAAGATCGATTCGTCGTTTTGAACGTTCGCGATGCGAGACCGACGCCATCTTTTTCGAACGTTTCAACGATTCCGTGCTGTTACGTGCGGAGGCCCTCCGACGCCCGTCCTTCGTGGACTGCACCGCGACGACCCGCACCCGGAGCACGAGGCCTCCGCGATCCTCCGCGGTGCAGCGGTCGCGAACTTTTTAACGGACCGGCATCGGTTTCCAAATGCGAACCGCATTTTCGTCGGGGTGAAATGACGAATCGCGAATGTCAAAGCTCCTGCACTTGTTCCGGCTGCTGCACAGAGCGGCGAAGGAAAACGCTGCAGCGTCGGCGATGGAGGATCCGAGGTTCTTGACGGATTTCCAGCGGGTTGTCGGACGTGGTTTCGGCCTTTATGACGCTTCCCCTTTTCGGCGTCATTTCGTCATTAAATTTAGCTTCGAAAGCTACATTATTAACTTTTCATGACGGGATTAATGCGGTAAATAGGAAACAATTAATTTTTCCCCGAGCACAAATAACAGAGATTCTTTTCTTCCCTTCGCTGCGATCGCTTTTTCCCAAATTTCCGCCGCCGACATGTCGAATCCCACGAACGGTATTTCCGCACGGCCTCCCGGGTCGGGTTCGCGTTCGAAGCGTTTCGGCAGCGCGAAACCCGATCGCTGCCGACCTCGGTCGGGAAACGCTCCTCCCGACCGAGAAGCGTCTCGCACATCTCGAAGCAGCCGTTCCGCAGAGCCGGACTCGCCGGGGCTCCCCCCCCCGAAAGCTCGTGGCAGGGACTGGAATCGCAAATCTCGGAGATTTCACGCCTCCGTCCGCGCTACCGGAAATTCCGCTTTGTGGAAAAGCCACCGAGTATTAACCTTATCATTTCGACGTCCAAAATCATTTCATCGAACGGGTCGCGGAACGAAAAGGCGAGAAAACAGCCAGTTCCGCAGGGAAAACGCAACGAAAGCTCGGCGCGATCCGCAGGTCGAGAAGGCAGTGCCTTCGGTCGCGCCAGCGCGATTCCCCGAGACCCGAATCCGGCACGCGAGCCGCGTTCGGGAGCCGCGGCCCGACCGACGGACCGGGGCTCCCGGGGCCGGGCACCGGCGGGACCCGACCGATGCACGGAAAGAGAAAAGGCCACGGGCGTCGCGAATTTCTTCCGCTCCGCACGCAATCGGAAGACGCGAACTGACCATTTAACAGCATATTTGTGAGTTACCAGGCTCGGGTGTGCGCAAAAGGCGGGGCATGCGACACGTATGGGTGAGGCTACGCTCCTTATAAATTCAGACATGTCGGACGGAAATCCTCACGATTTTGCTCGGCCGCGGAGAAATAAATAATATTTCGAAAAGGAAAATGAAAATTTTAATACGTTTTCATTCCGTTTGGGCAACGGAGCAAGAAAGAAGAAAGTTAATATTCAAAGGAGGAGTCACACTTTTATCCACAATAAAGCGCATCTCACACGTCTTCGCCGGTGTTTTGACATTTAAATATTAACTGTCTCCAGATGAAATCCTTTGGATCCCCTTTAGCCGCCTTCTTTCTTTTTATTTTTCATTTTGTCAATTTCTCCTCCGCATTTCCGCGCGGAAAAAGGAGAAATGAATCCCGGGATTATATTTAGGTAACCATTTTTCTTTTCTTCCCCGATAAAAACTGCAGAAGAGGAAACCGGCGAAGGCGCGGACCGGCTCGCGGACGACTTCCAGCTCGGAGCGATGCCGGAAGCGGAGGAGGAACCGCCCGATCTGCTTCGGATCGCCGCGAGCGCACCCGAGGCTCGCTGCGGAAAACGGAAACGCGGGCTCGGCTCGTCGCCGGAACCCGCCGGGTGCGGGCGACGCCGACAAAAGCTCCTTCGCCGGAGGAAGCCTTCGGGGGAGGCCGCGTTCCAGTTCCGGCAACCGCTCCGATCCGGAGGGCGACAGTCCGAAAACGAATCTTGCCACGACATTTATTTGGCTGAAAAGCAGTAATGATGTCAGATGCCGTTTTAAAGTCGGCAGTTAGGATTACAAGGGTGAGGTCGAAAACAAGGATTAAAGAGGATCAGCAGGGCAGAAGAAGGCAAGAGACATAAGCTGAAAATGGCAGGAGTGCTTCGAAATTAGTTTATTCTCTTGATCCGGTAGTATTTGTCTGACAAACACCTGTATTTCATTATCCCATCCTCCTCGCGTACACTTGTTGATAGCCTTCCGCTTCCTTCTCCCCGGCGACGCTCCGTCGACAGCCCGGTTGCGACGATCTGCGCCCGTCGAGCGCCGTGCCTGGAGCCGAGGAATCTGGGAGTGCCGAAGGTGTGGAAAAGGCGAGAGCGCGTCCGTGCCTGACCAATCGATCGCCCGGAATGCGCGAGATCGAAACTCTCCTTTCTCTCCCCCGTTCGCTTCCAAATCCAGCGACAAGATGGCTCGCGGACGAGCCTCCATCAAGAGAAGGTGCGCGCAGTCGGATCCGGCTCGGATGCTCCTTCGAGCCGGCGGTTGACGGTGCCGAATTTGGAATGCGCGCGGACGGACCGATTGCGCCCAAATGAATGAGTGACGGTGTTTAATATATAAACCGAGTTTACCCGCCGTCCCAAAGATTAATACATCCGAATGGTGCGAAGAATGACAATAGATACTTAACCCCCTACGGGGAAGTTATTCATGCCTTAATGTGACACAGCTCTGCTACCGTAGGTTTCGACCAGTACCCTTAGGTTCGCTACGCGTTTAATGCCACCGATAAGAAAATGAAAAAAACCTCTTCGGTCTCCTTCTGGGCGTGGAAGTCTCGACACAATGATGAAATTATTACATTTGTCGTGCTTCCTCGGTGCTGCACCTTATCGGGTGATCGAGGGATGGATGCCCGCGAACGTCCCGTGCCGTCTCCGACGCGGAGGGCGACCGGAGAACGACGATCCATCACCGACGTCTTCGTCTCCGCTGCTCCCCAGCCCCGCGGGCCGCAGGTTCGCCTCGCCGAAGCCGAACCCCGCCGCCGTTCTTCTTTCCCGGCTTCGGTCGGGGTCGGCGCCTCCGAGAGGGCAAACCCCTCGCGAGGGGGGCGGGGGCGCGCGCGGAGCAAAGCACTTCCGGCGATTTTCTTTTCACCGAAGCCGAAAATTCGAAAGTTCGCCCGGGAGCCGAGCCCGGATCGGCGTCGGCAAACGGGAACGAGGAATTCGTCAACGCCGCCTCCGAGATCGAAGGCGATTGCTCCCGAGCACGGGTAATAAAAGCAATAAATTGAAACCGGTTAAGTTTACATATTCGGACATGAAGCCACTCCGAACGCCGAAGTATTCGGTCGGCTGATGTTGATTTTATCGTCGGCCCAAATGAAGCGAACTTACCAAATGAGATGATCGCATCCAACTGATCCTTCCCGGTTGTAATTTTATGGAATCCGTTCGCACGGACGGGAGGATGCGGCATCCATCTCGGCTTCCGTCAGGTATTCCTTACGGTCGAAGGGGAGGGAAAAAAAGGGAAAACGGAGGAAAAATTGCGGATCAAGAGTGGCAATGCAAATAAAATTGAAAAAAGCGAACCTTGGAAATTTATAATTAAAGGCCCCATCGGAGGCGAGACACCTAAAACGAAGCCAAGGTTTTAGTCTATAATTAAAAAGGTAGCAAGGCAATACCTGGTCCGGAATGGTGGTTGAAATCTCCATTAGTCATTCCCACCGTTGAAGGTGGAGACTTCGATACTTATAAACTTCTGCTTTCTTTTTTGTTGAAGGCAGATGACTGGAACCGTTCAATAAGTACCGTCCCGATCCGAAACGTGCTCCAAAATGTTACCGCTGAAGAATTTTCATATTAAATATCTTATGGCGCGTTCAAGAACCGAGCCCGCGGTCCGGAACCGAAGTGCGGGCAACGCCGCATCGCGACCCGCTTCGGCCTCCCGTTCGCGGGGCAATTGCCGCTGGTACTTCTGCTGCACCGTCCGGGGAAACGAAGCTGAGGACCGCGTTCTGGAACGGTTCGGAGGCACGTGCCGCAATTAATTGGCCGCGTTGCTTGTAGCTGACGGAGTACGCGCGCTCGCGGTTGACGATTCAATTCGTGGCAACTGCCCGACTCTTGCTGAAATCATCGGGAATCGTTCGGCGGCGGCATTTGCCTTGCAGGTCGCAGATCCGGAGTTTTGGCGGAAGCTTAAACCACGATCCGAACTGAGAGGTGGCAAAAATTCCAAATGATTTATTCGCCCGATAAAGAGTGGAAAAGCGATTCCAGAAGAAAATCTCAAACGATCTGCTCGAAACGAAATAAACATATACCGCGCTTTTTTCCTTTTTTTTTTTTTTCAATTTTCCCCATGTTTCGCGTATTGGGAAAATGAGGAACCGCATTTGTTGAACCGCCTTCGCCTATCTTTACTGCTTTATTGCATTTCATTCTCTGCTAATAATGCGCCCATGAGTTTCAGATTCAGAAGAACAACAATATAATACAATATATATTTATAACAGATTGGGTGCGCGTAAATCGAAAAAAATAGCATGGCCCCAAATTCGATTCATTAAGATTTCTCGAACAATGTTAATGACTTTTTCTTCGGCGACATTTTTACGAGACTCTAAGAATAAGAGAGAGCATTAAGGGTCTTAATATTTTCCTTCCTTCGGAAAGTTTCACATTAAACTTCTGGAAAGTTGAACTTGAAGAATTCGTCATTTAAAAATAACTGCTGAAAAAGAGGAAAAAAAAAAGAAAATATGTGGAAGTTTCCACCGGGAACGTGGAAGAAGGTTCTGATTCCCCGACGAATGCCGGTTTTAATCCGGCACTGCTTTGGCCACATTTAATATTAATCAGGCTATATAAATGCATGATCGACGTATCTGCTATTAATCTCTTACATCCCATTTTTTTTTCTCTGCTCTGCCTTCTCTGTTCGCCTTCCCCCCGGTTTTACGTGTTCTTGCCACCGAATCACCTCAAAGTTTCTTACGAAAATTCACCGTCGTTCCTCTTCCTCCTTCGTGCGAGTAAATATTTAGATCTCCGTTAAGAGCAAATGGGAAAAAGGCGGAACTCTTCCGTTCCCGTAGACTCCCGGAAGACTTCTTGCGGGAAGACGCGAAGCGACGTGACAAATCGCACCGGAGGGAAGGGAAGAGAACGCCGTGAAAATCCCCGGCTCGAACCGGAAGGGAAAACGCCGGGAAGCGCTTCGAAATTTCAAAAAATTTCCAGGGGCTGCGCCCCGCCGAACCCCGCCGGATCCGCGGACCCGCCCGAAGCTTTCGGCCTGCCCCGATTGCCGCGGCGAGGCAAATTCGCTGCCGGAAGCGCGACCAACGGCGGCCGCAGCAATCCGAGCGATTTCGAAGCCGATCGAAAACCCGCGGCCCGAAACCCGCTGCGGCGATTAAGGAGACAAATCGTTCGCGGACATCGTCGGAAATCGCCTCCTCTTAGCCCGCGCAGACGGAAATTGGGGAAAACCGGACGAGGACTCTGGCAAAATGGCCGCGAGGCGTTAATGAAATTTTCTCGGCAATGATGCAAACAATGTAGCTGCGGCAGGGAATTATGGGTTTGCGTATTGCATGGGAGTTACCTATCCCTATTTTTTCACTCCCTTTTTTATTCTTTATCGAATAAAAATGATAGAAACAGCGTTTAGAATCAAGTGCCTTTCTCGCAGTAATCCTCTTCCTTTAATATCCTTTACGGTGTATTTATTTCCAATCTCTACTCATAAAAAGTATTCCATGCCTGTTGTAAAAAAGCAAATAGTCTCTCGCATGAAATTGCATGAAATTTCAGTTCTAAAAGTGTTGGAAAAAATGGCCGATGAAACAACAAAGACGTTTCTTTCTCATTTTTTTTTTTTTTTCTCTTTTCCATTCAGAGAAAAATCAAATTTGAAACTAAAATCCAGCTTAAGTATTTAAGATTAGGCTCGCAGCAATTTAAATGAAGCTCATAATTTTCTTGTCCCGACAGCAGATACGTCTCGAACGAGAGAAGGTTCCCGCTGCTCCCGTGAATGGCAAAATGTTTCTTATAAGCTGTGTGCCGAATAAAAAATGTAAATCGGTAATTATCTCACATCGGAAACGTGCACATGCAAAATAAATAGCCGGCAAGCGTGAAGAGTAATTGTTTTGCGATGGGCGTTTTGCGCGGTGCGCACTATGGAAATTGCTACAGCGAAATGACTTTGAAACAGCATCTCTCGGCTCGTGTTCGCGTTGAATATCGCCGATGTGTCGGCACCTATTAAGCGGCCCGCGTCGCATTTCACAACGATCGTTCGGGAAAATATTTCGCTTTTTTTTTTTTTTTTTTTTTTTTCCACTCCACAATCGACAACAAACACAGTCATTTGACCAAATGTATAACCTCGATAAGTGCAGGACTAAAAATGAGCTTGACGGCACCCCCGGACCGAACCTGAGAAAAACCGAGTAAGAAAAATATCAGTATCACCCCATCGGAAAAATCTAGAACGAAGTTATGAGGATCTAAATAAAAAAAGAAGATATTTAAGAAAATGGAAGTGAAAATAAAATTTCCCTGAATATTTCCTGGAGCTTTGGAGGGAAAAAAATTCAAAAATAATATTTTTCCCTCGGAATATAACTTTCTCTTTTAAAAAAAAAAAAAAAAAAAAAAGTTTTTCCCTGACATTTACAAAACTGGATTTTCCTTCGACTCTTCCACCCCAAAACTCTCCCCTTAAATCCGCCCCTCTCAAACCGCCCCTTTTTCCGATCCCCAGCATCTTGCTAGCGACGAGAAATTCTATTATTTTGCTATAAATGAGATATCGACCCGTTTCGGGCCGGGTTACACTGGGTGGCCGGAAAATTTTTAACCTCGCAGCTTTTCCTCTCGATTTTTTTTTTTCCTTCCAACAAAAAATACTTAACTTCAATTAATTTGTACTCTTCAAAAATTAATAATTAACGTAATGCCAGAGTCAATAATTTCAAACGAAAAAAAAATTATTATGCAGAACGCGAAGTGAGCGCGCTTAAACTAATACCTTCTCGTCGATCTAATACGGTCTATATGCTAATAAATTTATATAGACATATATATGCATATCGTATGATATATAACATATGTATATGATTTATTAATCGCTTATCCAAAAATTTATTACGGTTATAATTTTGTGCACATCAAAATTAGAAGCCATTATTTCAAGCATAACTTCGGTTTTTCACTCTTTTTCAAAGTATCACGAATGTACCATGCAAACCTGTTAGGTTCATTTAGCGTCGTTAATATTGACGACAGAGAAAATGAAACATTTATTAAAACACTCAAAAGCACTACATTCGAAAATTAAGTTCCCTAATCGTTTGTTACATCAATACACATGTTTCTTAATTACTTTTATTGGCTGCCTCAGTAGTGCATTAAAACGTATGATTCTCTAAACTTTTTCATATTTACTCACTCTCAGAATCAAACGTGCATTTCTGATATTTTCCCAGTTTTTCTCTGATAATTCCTTCGCCATTATTTACCTCACCGAAATTCATATGCAAGTAAATTACATTCAGATCCGAATTTCCGAAAGATTATTAATAATAACGTTGCAAAAACCGACAACTGGTTAGATCTGCGTTTTTTACGGTAACCGCAAATATTTTATTGACAAAAATCGTAATCAGCATGTGTAATAAACCAACCGTTTCTTGATTCGAAAGAACAGTCCGCGAAAAAACAAATACATTTCATTTTTATATATATATATATATGCATAAAGCGTTTTACGGTGCAAAAGTCCAAATGTTAGCAACCTAACCAAATTTTCAATGTTCCCAATATCAGGTACGTAGACTCTCATTTGAGAGAAAATGATTGTTTTGCGAGCGAAATCGCCGTGCCCAGCATTGAATAAATCTTTTTACGTGCAAAAATCATCTCGCAGTTTATAACGAATTTGGTATGTAAAAAAAAGGAAAAGGTTAGGAATCGGCCGAGTAATGAAATTCAGTAGCGAAATGTTGGTAGTAATTTATTGTGCAGATTGTATAAAGATAAGTTTAATAGAAAACTGGATTCTCGGCGTGCAATGTTAATGTGAAGTTTTTGAGTTTTTTTTTTTTTTTTTTTTTTAATCACTCTTCCAATGTAAAATCAGAACTCTCAAAATTTAAATAAATGCATTATCGGCCGTTTATTAATATGGTCGGGACTTTGCCAATTTAACTTTGTTATTCATGAGTCTGCATTATTACAATAAGTCTGGATCTTTGTCCCGGGTAAAAGATTAAAATCGACCGGGAAAAATTTTTTTACCTGTCGCATAATTAAAAAATTTCCTTAATGTCTGCCCGCTGCAAAGTGAATACTTATAAGGAACGCTGCGAAGGAATTTTTCAATAACGTCGATGAAATTACACATTAGGATTTTTTGAGGGGGTTAAGGTGCGAGGGTTCAAAAAAATTTCACGTAAAGAAAAATTAATTAGAAAGAGGTGGCCCACGAATAAAGATACAATAAAAGAAAGACAGGGAGGTTCTTTTCTGATGCACAACTTCATTTAATGCACAAAATAAGAGCTTATAGGAGATTAGATTTTACAAATGTTGCCCTTTTCAAAAGAAAACCCGCGACCGCGAATATTAGGGGTGGAAAAAGGTTCGATCTTTAATTTTTATTTAAATACAAACAAATTTCGAAAGCCTTCCAGATCGTCGGAAATAACATCTAGGGAAACGTGCACGGACAACGTTCAAATGATATCTGCATCTATTTGCAATCCTCGGCGAAGGAATGCTCTTGTGGGTATCGCCGACGAAAATCGGGAGAATCGCATGGTAAAACGAGGTAAACGGTCGGGGAACGTGCAACTGCAACTGGAGATTGAACGAGGAAAATACTAAAAATATTTAAAAAATAATCATAGGATTTTAATCGCATTCGCAACCGATAATATTGAATTTCGTTAATTGCTTTTTCGTCCCGAAATCCTTTCAGTCTTTAGCGCCGTTCATGATGCGATAATAAGAAATGTAAACTCCGCAGCGACTCCTTTCGTTGACTCCGCGGTACCGGTTTCAATTGACAATTAAAGCCATAGGAAATCGGTTTACTTCAATGGTAAATGCAAGATTTATTTCCCATTCTTCGAAGATGATTTTTATTGTCGCGTCGCGTTGGAAAAATAAATAAATAAATAAATAAAACCTCAAATTTATTAATCGTGATAATTGCTTAATAAAGGAAGAAAATGCGCAACAAAAATTCAACGCGGGAATCATTCAGCGAACGCCTTGCACGATTCATTCGTTCACCAAATGCATTTGAAACATCCTACCGAGACTGTTAACACGAAAAGATGTATTCGTGTGCTGGACACCGACTGCTTCGACATCTTTCGCTTAGGACAATGTCGGGTATCGACCAACGGTGACTTGAAACAAATCTGAGAGCTCAAAACGTCCACGGATAAGTCGGAGTTGGAGTAAAATCGCATGTACATCGTCTTTTTAAGTGTGGAACGTTTTAATTACGGTACGAATTTAAAAAAGCATTGCTTTATAATCAAAACATTAACTTGGGGGGGG
>JAOWBB010000011.1:2464619-2501900 GCA_028565995.1 Ricinus marginatus | reverse complement strand
CATTGCTTTAAAAAAAAAACATTAACTTCCCCCCCCCCCCCCCGTTATTTGAAGAGGAAATAAAAAGCTGAAGCAGGTTTATGAAAAAGAAAGAACGAGCAGAATGATGATATCCGTGCTTTCCAGGGGTAACGGGTGCGTTGAAATCGCGAGCGTACAACGGGAATGGGACTAAGGGGCTGAAGTCAGGGGATGGGGATGAAAAAGCGCCCAAGGCCTTATCTGAACCGAGCAGGCAGCGCACGATTGGGGAGCGATTCCTTTTTTTTCAATGTTTTTCGATGCTTTAATCTTTACCGCATTTCTTGTGCTTTACGGAATTCATACGGGGCACATTTATGCGGTTAATTGGTTTAAAAAATAATAATGAAAAGCCGCTTGCCTTAGACCTTAAAATTCTGCATTTTCAGACGAGTCCCGCACTGGAATTTTTCTATTGTTAACGCTTCTTTGGCGGGGGGGAAAAAAAAATCGTGTGAGAAACTTTTCGATTATTTAGTAGACAAATCGTAAAAAAAACCATCAAAACGGACATGAAAACATCATTGTGTAAGAAAAAATAAAATATAATTAGTTTCAAAAAGATTTTATTGCAAATTTTGAATGTATTTTTTTTTTTTTTTTCACATTCTCATTTTTCATTGTTCTATCTGGCTCGTAATTTCGCCTGGTCAACTTGCCCCTGAGAGTCAGACAAGCTCGAACCAGACGTGCCTTAAATCCCGTGAAAGCGTTGGAAATGTGGCCTAGGAACCTTTAAAATTGTACCTGTAACGTCGTGGGATAAAAGACCATCGATGTGAAAGCAATTGCCAAAAACCCACCACGACCGGACGAAGAAAGCGGCAAATTTATATTTTTCATTTCAATTGCAATGCACCTCGTATTTTCATTAATAATAATCGACTTCTTTTTTTTTTGTTCTTGCAATAAATTTATTTCGGTAACTTTAATTTTATTAACTTGCGAATTCACTTAGAAAACCTCTGAAATTTTCAGCAACCTCCGCGAAACACAGCATAAAAGTTTTAATTGAAAACTAACATACTTTTTTATTATTATTGCATAGCAGGAAACAAAGCAGCGTTTGAAAGTTTCCATCCTTTTCCAACCCTGAAATATAACTGTCAGGAAACCCTTTAATTAAGGGCTTCAGCCTTTCCGCCTCTGAAAAAGTGAAACTTGTGACATATTTTACTTTGCTACATGGAAGAAAGTTGAGGAAATTTGCCGTTTGGAAAACACAAAGAAATTCAAATGGGGTGCGTTTTGTCGCCGCGCAGCTGAGGCTTAATAAGGACAGTAAATTTTTTTTCTGTTCCTTTTTTCAGCCTCTGTAAGGTTTCCTATTTGAGATCCGACTGCAGGGGAGGACTCAGTTTTCAATCTGCGGCTCCGAGGTGAAAACCGTCGTCGCGGGCATCGGCGCACTCGTTCCCAAATATTCAAAATCCGAGCTGAAACGATTCGCTTTCATTTAAGTAAATGGCAGGATCACAGTTTGTTTGAAAATCTAAACTATTTTGTAATGAAAAAATCAGCAGGTTGGCGGCGTCCGAGCAAAATTTCAAATTTATGGATCTGCAAAATTTACTCTGCAGGCCACTTCCTTATTCTGCTGGAGGCATTTCCATGGATATTCGATAAAGATAGAGATGAATGCGAAGCATTTTGAACCTTGAAAAAAAATTAATTTATTTTTAAGTCTATTGCATTAAAATAAAATTTAAATTTATCATTTTGTCAGACATCATATAATGCTAAACACTGATTGTTTCGTAGCTTTTTTCATCCGAGATCACCTGTTCCAATCCCATAAAGTAATTACGCTCTGCAAGACATTAAAACCAGAATGGCATTAAAAGTAAAAGTTCCAAACTGTGAGTGGCATCTTCAGGAAAAGCCCGCTTTACAGTTTCCCATTGCTTCGCGTACCCAAAGCCTCAGTTGAACCCCCACAGGAAAATAAGGTGGTTTTGTGGTTCCTTTTGAGGAATTGTTGCATTAAAACGCTATTATATTAATTGAACATGTATCCATGCTTCAAATATCTGGTAACGGCATTTCTATGGAAATGATTATCGGAGCATTGTAATATCAGATTTATTTATTTTTATGGATCGTTGATTTTGAAATTGCTGCTTTGATGCCTTTAAATTACATAGCACTTTGTTCGATTTGCAAGCGCATTCTATTTTTTATCAGTTCAAAGTTTCCACTTATATTTTATTTCCTTATTAAAATATATTTTGGCAAGATAAAATCCAAAACACTTAAATTTCCAGTACGCTCTTGATTTCGACGAAATCAACCCAGTCTTTTTGAAAAAAACTAATATCATACATAATATTTTATATTAATATGAGCAAACCATAAATTTTTTTTGATCTTTTTAAAATAAATCGAATTTTTAGTCGCAAAGTTATCGACTTCGGGTAGATCTAATTTTGACATCTCTTTTGCTGCACATCATCTTGGAAATATTCATTTCCATTTTAAATCAAACGCTTCAATTTAAATTAAGAAAAATTCGGAAGAGAAATTTGTTACCTTGAAAGAAACAGATAAAGAAATCTCAAATAAATCTTCAATACTATCTTATATCGTGTTTGCAAGGGAAAAAGGAATAATCTTTGACGCAAATTCATAGCCAATGCAGACGGTGTTAATATGTATCAATAAAAAAAACTGCTAATGTATAATAAAAATTATATGCCTCATTCTGGCACCCGAGAGATTACATCGACGTTTCTTAGATCGAAAAAGCCAAGTTTGTTTGGAGGATAGAAAAAAAGGCGCAGGCAAAAGGTAGAGTAAAAATGGATAAAGGTGAAGCAGAGGGGAAAAGCCTGCTTTTATGAAAGGGAATCTGTGAATCGTAAAATAAAATTTGACATATTTTGAGAAGGTTCGAACAACAGTGTCACTCGACACAATGCGGATTTGTAAAACATAAAGCGGCCACAATGATCACCCTATCATGATGGTATCGGATACAAAAATGTGACATGACATGATGGGATTATATCAGGTATACTTTGGCGTTGGATTCCTGTTTTCTTCCATTTGCAATGCTGGTTTCCACGAGATTTCCTTAGCTGTAAAAGTATTCGGGGGATAGATTATAATTTTTAAAATTTCTTTTTACTCCGTTGCCCTTTTGACTCAATATTTCCACCTAAAGTTTACCCTCACTCGAAAGAAAATGGTTTGCCTTTCACAGGAAAATATACTTTCCAATACAGAAATGTAATTTTTTTATTTTTTTAAAACTAAACGTCTTGAATCATTTAAGCAATAAAAATCCTGATTGAAGAATTTAAAGCTCAAGTCTATAAATAATTTTAAATAAGCGCAATCGCTTTGCATTGTGTCAAATATGAATAATAAAACCAGAAAAATCTGAATTTTTCAATTTTTTTTAATTTCGATTGATTATTGTGCTAAATGAGAGACGATGTATTTTTAATTCAGCACATAAATTTACATACCGTTTAATAATATCAATGTAAATCTCGTTTTAATTTAAAATATATTTTTAAAAATTGCAAACAAATGACAAATTTTTTTCAAGTGATTTGAAGTTCAGTGTAGTAAAAAGTTACAAAGAGGTAAAAATAGTGTTTGTTAAAAATACTGTCCAAAGTAAAAAATAAAACTGATGATAAATTAAAGCTATGGAAATTAATATTCGAAAAGGTAAAAAACATGGCCAATTATAAAAATAAGCAAAAATGACGATAAAATTTATCGCACTTTATCATGTATAAGAAGGAATAATTTTTAAAATACCTAAAATCATATAAAGAGTACGGAAACTTTCTTTCTAGCAAAAACTGAAGGATTTTAAAAATTGATGCTTTAATTTCTCTATTCGGATTCCATTGTGTAAAACTGGTATTTTCTATCCCTTTATATATTTGTATTTTCGTCATTTAACAGTTCACTTCAATGAATGCACTGCCTATGAGCGGACGATATTTATTATTCATATTTATTAATTATAAATGATATAAATAATAATAAATTCTTTCATGAAGAAGGTGTGAAGGTAATCACATTTTGAATGTTCAAAATGGATTAAAGATGGATTTCATTCTATTTATTTTATCGTAAGTTTTTTCTTTTTTCCTTTTTTTTTCCAAGTCCGTTTCATTCTAGTCCAAGCCCTTCATTAGGGTGACCCCATACAAATCAATTATTCGCCTTCCTATCTCAGGATATGCACTACAAGTAAATTCACTGGCTCTCCACGTTACTCATTAAATGAAAATGTTTCCTAGCACCTTAACGGGTACCGAATGCGTATGCGGAACCACGCAACGAAAAATGGTTTCGGGGTGTCGAATGAACAAGGAATTCAGACCCTGACGCCTCGCTGGAATATAGAAAAATTTGAAAGCAAAACTAGTGCGAAAATCTAATTTTTATGGTGACAAAATGAAACCCACTTAAAATGCCTGCTTGAAAAATGAAATTTCTTTGCAAACGCTGCGGAGAAGAGATTTGCGCAAGAAACGCATGAAACAAGTGAAGAATGCAGTTTAATGAACATCCATCTAAAATTGCTCTGGATTTTAATTATCTGGTTCTTAACCCAAAATTGGGATTACACGTTTGAAATTAGATGCTTCAAGGCGTTTATGATGGAAAGAGCGAATTCTGAGATAATCCGGCTGCTGGAAAACAATTAGTTTTAATTTATGCATGAACTATGCCACTCACAGAGGAAACGAAGATGGTAACTTTAGAATAAAATAAAGAAATAATCACCCTGTTTATTATCCGAATTTCGTACGGTTTCGGTTCGGCCATAACAAATATGACTTATGGATACTTATGTAAGTTAAAATTGGAACTTATTTCTTCGTGTATTACTTGTGCGAACCCGGTTTTGATTTAAGGTCGTACGAAATGGAAAAATTTCATGAATGAATCCCTGAAAACTTACTGAAAAGCCACTTCAAAAGATTCGTTCTGAAGAATCCTGGCAATATCCGGAGATGATTGACACATTTTCGGGTTTATTGTTAGCATTTCGCAAAGATGGGATACCTGCAAAATATTCCAAAAGAAACGTCTGCGTTACCTTTTTGTAACAGATTCTGTTTTTAATAATAGTGCGAACAATTTTCACGGTATTGTGATACTGAATGGAATAATTTTACAAAATAGACCACCCCTATTTTTTTTCAGGAATATTTTTACAAGGACACTTCCCCATTTTCTAATAGTGCGAGACATAAACAAGTCTGAAATGTTATAAACCCCTACAAAAATAACTGGGCTTGGAAAACACTGCGAAATGAAATACGAGTGACAAATAACTTTATAATGTGGAGTTGATACAGCTTTTCGATAGAAAAATTTATTTTAGAGTGGAATTTGAAAGTCAAAAATCTCTTTGCTAATCAGTTAAAATTGTCATACCTGAAGCATAAATCAAACAATTTTTATTGTTTACAAAGTTAAAATTATCTACTAAAATAATATGATTTTTAATTTAAATTGGTTAAAAGAAAAAAAAGGTCGAATCGTTGTTGATATTGAAATAATTTAGTTAGATAATTAGTTTTGAAATTAAAGTTTCAAGAGAAAAATTCAACTAATATTTGCAATATTGAATGAAGTAATTTCTAATAACTTGCGTAAATGACGGACAACGAACACAGGGAGTGCCAACCCAAAGTAAAGAATAAAAGTTAAATTTTGCACGCGATTAAAGCTGTCAATCAGAAAACAGAATCACACGATTTAGGTTGCTGGCCTTGATTTGTTCTAAACTGCAAATTGTTCCTAAAAATGCCATAATTTCTCAGGGCATATAATCTGGTTCAGAGCTTTGATTCTAAAACGGATAATTCAAGCAGCGTTCATTTGTTATTTTTTTTTCTTAATTTTCTTTTCAATTCACCCATTGACCCTATATTACTGCTCCAATTTTCCGTCATCATTAAATTATGACGCTGGAACAAAATGCTGGAAATTTGGAAAAATTTGCTGGTGATCTATTGGGATTTATTCAGAATCAAGAAGCAGAGGTTAGTTGAACTAATTTAATATTTACGTTCCTCCAGTCCCATAGATGAAAAAATACATATTTTATCCATAGGTATTTTCTTAATGATATTCCATAACCATTCATCTGAATTTAATGTATTGTCGAAAACGAAATGCGCATCGTTCTTTGAACAAATTCTCAGTGTTTGAAATCGGCTTTGATAAAATCCTTATTAATAGTTTACTTTTCCGTAGAAATAATTCTTAATAAATTTATTAATTAATGAAACGATACCGCCACTTTTAAACTATTATATTCTAAATTAATGCTACACTTGAAAACTTTTAATTTTTTTATTTCAATTTTAAAGTTATTTTAATATTAGTTTTCTAAATAATCAAAATAGGTTATTCCAATAAATTAATTAACATTATTGGTATTAAATTAGATGTTAAGACAATGGAATGTAAATTGATATAATATTCATTTTAATGTAATAAAATATTTTAGTATTTTACAGTGCTATGAAGTCTTGATCTTCAGTTTGCTGAAATAGTTTTATGATTATTGCCTGTAGAGTTTTCATATCTAAAAAAAGTTGTTGAAATTTTTGCTGAGTTGGTTTTGATTTGATTTTTAAATTTATCATCAATACATAACAATAGGTAAATACTTAAAAATTTGAACTTTACTAAATAGTGAAGATTGATTGTCATTGGATGTTTGATTTTCATTATCTTGTACTTTGATCAGCAATGTAGATTAAATATCTTTCATTTTAAAAATTATTTAAATGCAAATTCACTTTTTATTCATGATTGCTATTGAATCCATGAATACAGATAACATGATCATAATTATAGAAGAGAAATGATATTTTATAGGACAATTAAACTTTTTAATTTGTTCTTAACTTTAAACCATAAAAATTTAATTTATTATTACAAAAAAGATATTCTACAAAGATGTTTTCACACATCATTTGAATCAAAATATTAAAATATTGAGGACTGACTAATATCAGGTATATAGTTTATAATAAATAATTTATATACAAAAAGGACATTGGGTTAGATTTGCTTATAAAATCTTGCTTATCGTTATTTGTACACCAAACCACTTAATTGAATCATTATTTAACTATTCTCAATGGTGTATTTAATTTCATATATCAAGCATTAAATTATTATTAATTGAGTAGTATGCAGTAAAGATTTCTGTTATTAACTCTAACCGTATAATTAGATAATTTTCATTTGTAACACCTCTTGATAAATACTTACCCTGCAAATGAGACAAATCCATGATTTATTGCAAAAAAATCGAGATAAAAAACCAGAAAATGGAATTTTTGTGTGCATTTGAGAGTTTGATACAAACAATGAAGTTCTAAAGCAGTTTTTCAACCTTTTCATCGTTTGGGAAGTTATCGCGCAAGTTTTTAGATGGTTCCCAGGCCCTTTTTTTATGTTGATTAATTTCGGTTCTGGAAATGGAATCCTTTAGAATAATATTTTCTCTCATAGACCGTAATATCGCTAAAAGAAATATTTCTCCCTTTGGACATTTTAATCCGTCCCTTCTTACATCCAGTGTTTTGACAAAAATTGTGTCCTCCCAATAGGTTTGGATGGGTCATAATCCATTTCCGTTTTTCCGCTAAGTGCTCTCGCTCACTCGGTTCCTAAGATGGAAACAAAAAATTGTCAACGATCCGAGAACATGCTGTTAGTTTAGCATCAGAGAGAAGGTATTTCAAAAAAGGCTGCTGAGATAAAAATTCCATTTCTCTTGCGTTTCAATGCCTGCTGCGTAAGACCAGAAAGGGAAGCATGTCAACATGAACTACTGCAAAGTAAAATAACCGAGAGGACCAATCGTAAAACCATAAAATAATTTATGTCATCAAACTATTCTTACAAAATCAGTAAACTTATCTGATTAAGTAATTGTGTCTTCAGATTTAGCTGCGTAGCTCCTAAACATACAGAAATCCCCCGGATTATTTTTCCAAGGTGGAATTTATTTCACAAATTACATTACACGCGAACAAACGTTTAGATGTGGGCATCAGAAATATCTTTTATCATAAATTTTTTCGAATTCTTGCCTCGTGATCTGGTCATTTCGATTTTGTATCGGAAAAATCAGAAAAATTAATCGATTTTCACCATTTTTAACTTATCCTAAACGGTCACGATCTGCGCAATGAAAATTTCAACATAAACGGCAGAGTAAACGTAGAAGAATTAAACCTGTTTAGCAAGGAATTCATTACGAATATATTTTCCGATTGTGAATGTTATGTACGTCCCGAGTTTTGTTGCTTTTACCATTTTCCGAATTTTTCCTCAGCTGGAAAAACGCGTGGACTTCGGAAAAAACCTGGATCATTTGAAAAATTCATCAACACGTTCCCCGGTCTATGGTCATCGTTTTGCGAAATCGCAATCGCGAATAATAAAAATGTTTAAAAATTTTGCAGGCTGTTGAAGTGAAAATTTTTGTTATTCTTATTCGGGGTAAATGACACAAAAATCTCTGCTCGGTAAGGATTTTAATTGAGATTTATACACTTTGGTTTAACTGCCTTTCGCAAGGTAGGACAATTCGAAAATTAATAAAAATGTTCATCTATTAAAATTATTTCACGCAACCTAATGATTTCTAAAGTTAATTATTAAAATTTTTACACCCGTTTGACATAAATTATGTTTGCCTTAGGTGCGGGATATGTCGAACAAAAAGCAGAAAATGGCCGAGGAAATAGAAAAGAAGAAATGCCAAATAAAAGAATTGGAATTGGAAAAAATCAAAATTGACGGTATTACTTATTTTAACTAAGGCCAGAATTATACTGAAATTTTTTATTTTATATTAGACAAAAAAACTATTTTATATTAATATTCTGTTATTCTTCTTCACCTTTGAATATTTGAATCCTTAAAGCTACCCTTACTTAGGCAGAAAAGCGGTACGTGTAACATAGATTACTTAAAAATTTATGATTATTTATTTGTTTACGTTTATCATAAATTTTCTATGCATTATGATATTTGTTTTGCGCTCACAGTTAATTTTATTTCTAACTTCTCCTTTATTTTAAAGACTTCATCTATACTAATGTTCTATGCAATCATAAATTATATTGAGCCTGAATTTTTCCTTATCGGTTTCGCTAAAATACTTGGTTTCTTATAGTTTGAGCTCCTTTCCTATAGTTAAATTTCCTTATCTGTTTTCATATAGTAAAACTAATGTGATAAATAGCCGCTAAAGAACATAATAAAATTTTAAATTACTTCCTTGAATTGAAGATCTTTTATTTGATTTGAAGGTTTGACCTGAAGACCTTAATAAGATCTTAGTAAATCTTTTAATTTACTATTTTCTGCTAAGTAGCGGTTATTTCTGCAATAATTATTTAAGGCATTTTAAAAAAATATAAAACATAGAGTATGTAATAAAAAAACCCACATGTATATTTTTGGATAGCTGAGACTAAAAACCATTTTATATAAAAAACTATAATTTTTTATTTCCTATTAATAGACTATACTTATTCGGAATAATACTTTTAAAATATGTTTTAAAAAAATCCTTGAGAAAAATTCTGACTTCTTTTAATGACTGCTTTTGAAGAATGCTTGATGCAAAGAATTCTCGAAATTAGTTCAAAAAAAGTTAATGTGACTGCAAAATTATTCAGATATCTTTCGTAACTTAATTGTTTCTTCAAGTTTCAGCATCCTAATTTGCTTATTTAGCTTTTAAAATATTGTCTTGAAACTAGTCTGTCAGATTAACCATAAGAGAACTCAATTTAGAAATATCTTCGTTGACATCTGACAGATTTGAAGACACTATAACAACTAATATATTTTGTGCCTTAAATAATTTTACTGCATTTGTTTGCATTTTAAAATGTGAAATTTTCAAATAATTGATGCAACACCAATTGGGCAGTCAAATTTGTTATTCATAGCTATTACTATTTTAATTTGTATCTTAAGCAAACAGATTAAAGGCTCGCTCATATTTCGAACTCAAATGGTAAAAATTATAAAGTTTGTTATCGCATATAATATTGAAGACATTGAACTAGACTAAAGCTCTTACTGCAACATGTAATGAACGTTTTGCAGCTGAAATTATGTCTTTAAGACTTCGTGACAAAGCATACCAAAAGGAGCAGACAAATTTAAGAAATGCTATAACTGTAACTAAATTTCAAATAGAAAAAATTAAGCAGACAATCGAAAAAACTAAAAAAAATGAGTTGGAGGATTTGAAGGAGTTTGAGAGAGCTGTAGATGAAATAACTGAAAAATTTCGGAAGAGTCCCACAATTTACGTGAGCATGACTTTTTTATAATAGAAAATCTCTATCTCTGTCAGACGTTACATTTCCTGATATTCGAAATTCAAATTTAACCAGGCTCGCAGAAACCTTTCCCAAAAGTTGGAAGAAGAAAGGGAGAAAAGAAAATCACTTCTACACAAAATACAAGAAGCAAAGGAGGCTTATAAAAATTTTAACAAGGAGAAGGGATTGCGTGAGAGAAATAATGATGATGAAGAATTAATAAACTGCGTTTTACCTGGTTCTGAACTTTATTATATAATAGAAATGACAAAAAATTTGGAGGAAGTTACGTAAGTATACCATATTTTTATTAGTTTAATTTCAAAATGCTGCGAGAAGGCACATGACTCCGACCCTGCATTTTTCCTGTAAAATTGTATTAGAGCAAATCTAACAGAATTCTGCCGCTGTTGCATTTCGATTTCTTGCTCTCTAAATTAGGTTTCGTACTTCATCTTGAAGTTTAATTGCTTCTAAGATTGCGAAAATTTAAATTATTTTTCTGATAATGTCGTTCACGCTTCTCTCGGAATGGACATTAATTAGTGCTGCACACTGAAATTAATTTCTTTTTATTTTTCTATTTGCAGTTGTGAAATGAAAAAATACATCGACAACATATCAGAAAAAGAAAATGAGTTAAAAAAACTGGAAGGATCCATAAATTCAATCACTGCAAAAATAGCGGCTCATAAGATCAAAGCAAAAAAAGAGAAAATCGAGGAGTAGTCTGCAGTCGTACGTGGAATTATTTTAAAAAACTGCATTATAAACACTAAACATTATTTTAGTTCGCATTTTTAATTTTCGAATAATGTAATATGAATAACATTTCTGTTTCTCGCTCAAAGTTCTTGGTAATTAAAAGATATGCGAGCAGAACAACTGAAGTTTTATTTTTTATTATTATTAAAACTTTTTAACCAGTTCGTGAATTTTCAATAATTTCGGTTAAAAAGTTAAATAAAAAAACATGAGACTAAAACTTTCATTTTGTAATAAAACACTTCCATTTTCTTGTTTCATAACCAAAATTTATAATGCCAATTGGAAATATGAATAGTGTAATCTCAGAGGCCCAAGCGGGAATAACCTGCCGCGGCAGAACGGCTGAAAAATGTAAAGCGACAGATTGATGCAACCAGCTTAAGCTTCATTGAAAAGCACAATTTCTCGAGATGTTTCACTAAGTTTGCATACCTTCCTCGGCAAAGGTAAAATAACTTAGTGTTTCAGGTTGACTTTGATAATTGTTCTTTTTGTATAAGAATGCTTTCGCATGAGTTGCATGATTTAATATTTATAATGTAACAAGTATTAGATTTTTCAGCTATGAAAAGGTTCATGTGTTCTCTATTGTATACACTTAAGCAAGATTAAAAGAAAAATTGTTTACTTGTATCAGTTATTGAGTTTTGGTTCATGTGAAACCATTGTGTGGGAAATTTCAAGAAGAAAACTTTTAAATCAAGCTCTTTCTTTGCTTTATCATCTTTATTATAGTGTTTATCTGTCATAAATCATAAAATGAAGTTATTTATTCGCGGATTCTATGAAATTTGTGTGATACTTTTTCCACTGTTTTGGCGAGTTATAAATCCAAGTAACGGACTGGAAAATTGCGACTTTTTTCTATATACAAAACGCTTTTTAGATCGAATATCCTGTACTTTTTTTGAACTCCGTCATTTTTCCACAATCAAGGCTAAATGAAGCCGCATTACGAGGAGCTCCTACTTTTTCCGAGCTCCGAAAATTATATTTGAACAATTCCAGACGCCGTTGCCGACTTTTCGCCTGTTTCCGAATGGAATTCGAATCTTGAATTCCTGCCGTTTCATCCAAAAGCAAACGAACAAGCTGCAACATTAAAAAGATGGGGCAAGCGATAAAAGAAAGTTTAAGCTGAGGTCAGAGCTATCTGCAGAGAGGGTGAACCGTTATTGGTCGTGGAAGCGCGGTAGGAAATGACGCTATATAAATGCATGACATGGACGGTTAGGGGGTGGTACGGACAAGGGGTGTTTGTTCCGGAAATAACTACGTCGGTAATAACATTGGGCTTATGTTATCTCGTCCTCTCGGATTCCCAGTACGCGAGTAAATTAGACCATAGTTTTTATGACACCTCTCAGTTTTTTCCTCCTTTTTTTTTTTACGAGACAAAATATTTTACACTTAAAATTTTATATCCGACCAAGGGAAATTTTATCTTCGATAATTACGGTAAAAAATGCCGAATAAAAATTCAGAAAATAAATTCAAGAAGTTTTCGTTAATAAAAATAAATCGACTTTAATCATTTAGTTTATTAAAATCAATTGTTTTTTTTTTAATTCAAATCCAGATTATTAGTGATAATTTTAATGCTTTCTTTTGCGTTGGGACGCCTGCAGAAATTCAGATTTCTGTATGGTTTTCGCATCGCTCACCGACAAAATTTTCCTTGCTGTTGAATTTTTTCCAAACTGCCAACACGCCAAAACCCTCCCCCAATGGGGGAGCATGGGGAAGACTTTTTAAAGCACCATTCGAGGCGTTCAAAAAGAAATCATCTTGTAAGCAATGGAGGTGGGCCAAAGAGAACATTTCGAATGCGACTGTACATCGTTTGTGCTTTCTCCATTATGACTGCATATGACTTGTGGCGTACTGAGCTCCACTCCTAATCGATCCAGATGGAAAAGTTTTTCCCTCAGTCGCATTGCTTCCAGAACGGTATCTTTTTCTTGCCAAGTCCCATAATGTTTTTTAAGCTTCTGATGATGTTAATTTTTCTTTACTTGCCGCGGTTAAAATTGACCTGATCGATGCAGGGCCAGTGTTGAGTTACCTTTCATCCGTGTCTTTTAAGACATCACGCTACAGATTAGCTTCTTTTCAATAAGAAATTGTCACTCCGTTCTTCCTTTGCAATTGCTTATTGTCTTTATAAACCGAAATTTTATAGTTGTTACTGTTATTAGCCGTAGATAAAATAAAAAAGTACCGCTTTATATGGATAATCAGTAAGCGCCATTTGATAACACGTAAAAAAGAGCGTTATTAATTTGTTAATTCCAGGAGACTATTTTCTTTGCTTTTTAAAAAACCATTTTAATTTTTTATTTTGCTTAATTCCACATCGGAAGTAAATTATTTATATAGCTCGTGAGTAAACTTTTTAACATATAATAGGTGAAATAAATTGAACTTTAATTTTTAATAATGTTCTTCTCTCGCGTATTCTTTTACTTGGGTGCAATACGGTTAGTAGTATTAATGTAAATTTCAATAAATATCAATTTAATTACTATTAAGCTGTAAATAAGGATGGATTAATATGTACTTGCTATGGAATACTTTTTAAATGTTGAAATACTTCATACATGAAAAATGTCCGTTTTCCTTTGTTCCCTTTCACATGCAACGCAAGGAATATTGTTTCACCGTAAGCCACTGCAACTGCACAAAATTCAATTTTTCCTTATAAATATTTTTTCTGGGGAACAGTTCTCCATGGTAATTATCATTTTGTCGAAAAAGTGAATTCTGACCGTCTAGAAGAGAAAAAAGCCACCGTTACCTTCAGCATCCCGAAGGAACGGTTGCACAAAGCGATGCAGTCACTGATTCCTTATGCATCGACGTCTTCGTATGCATCCGTCGCAGTTTTCCGCCATCGGTTCGCAATGCATTTAAAACGGATAAATGGCCCTTAGAATGATTAAAGAATTTATGATGATAAATTTAATTTTTGAATCGCTCGGCGACAGCAAACAAAAGCCAGGATGCACGGAGGGTGAAATTTTATTCAACCCCTTCACGGTTAACCTGTGGCGATACACCTGCTATCAAAATAGACAGAGTGCCATAATCACCTGTTGAAAGTTAAGATAAATGATCTGCACCCCCAATCGCCCTTCTTGTTCACATGGTCAAGTTTGACAATTCAAACTTTAACAATTAATTTTCACTTTGTAAAGTCAAAGAAAGTTACAAAACCAGTTAATGCGGGATTAAGTTATAGAAGTGTATACGTTGAATGTCCTCTTATTGCGGGAAATTCGCAACTTTTTAATCCCTTTGCTGTTTGCGAGGGATTCTTAGGAGTCCATTTTTTATTAATGCAAGAAATTGGGCACTTTTCAGCGTCTCTGTAATCCTCAGATTTGGAGTTGAATTTGAAAGTCCTTTGACAATGATCTCAAAGTAAACCAAATCTCTTAATTTGGAATTGATCTCGATTAATATCGGTTAGATTCAATTTCATCGTCATTTATCAAATAAATTTTGTTCTTCGATAATAAGATGTTTGATTAATGTCTGTCATACGGATTTAGAAAAATTGTTCGGTTTGTTTGGTGGACCAGGCTAAAAATAATTTTTATTCCTTTTATCAAACGCGAATGCCTTTGGGTTAGCGTTTGGATATGCAAACGTTACCGTGTAACAAAAGAAGCTCTTAAAAATTGTGGTGGAAAAGGGTGCGCTCATAAAAAGGTTGAGAAAAGCCCTCACCCCTTAAACCGTAATACCAGATGATCCTTCCTGCCTTGCTGTATAATTAATTCTCCAAACGAGACCAAGGGGATGCTTCATTCATCGATCATGCGAATAATGAATAGAATGCGTAAATAGTCACTTTGGGGGAATTTATGGAATCCTAATCTCTTCTCTTCTGCTTCTATGTTTAACGATAGCTTTCCGTCGCATTAAAAAATTTTAATTAACTGCAACTATATACATATAACAATACTAAACTAAGTTTCTTCGCCCACAGTTTATTATTTACCTAAATCTGAAAGCGGAATATGGTAATAAAATGCATTATTTAAGGTAGATGCGGAAAATAAATCGAATCGATCATTTAAAACCAATTGTTTTTAAAAAAGAATTTTAAAAGTAGATAATTCCTTTTAAGTTAAAAATCTAACGCGAAACGTTTGCACCAACAGCCGCACGTATATCAATTGATATGGAAACGATTCGTGGATGAGACGATTTTGCACCTTTTAAATGTTTATCCGGGTAACGTTTTAAGGTGCAGATCTTTTTTTCCGAATCTTCCGCGACTCAGTCGAGGATGAGGTCAAATCAATCGCAAGCGGCATTCTGCAGCATCTCATACGCGATTTGCTGCACAGCAAACAAAAAGGAACGAGGCCTCAGCGCCTCAGTCCTCCCGTTGTAAAACTGCAAGGTTCGCAAGGCGTCGGAGGCTGCGCGAAAACTTAGAAGTGCGAACGTGGTTTAAAATGCACAGTCGAACAAATTTGAGTAATGCGACGATTCCCTTTGGTCCATGCGATTCAGATTAGGAGAAACTGTGACTAAACTGCAATCAGAGTGCACTGATGCAAGAAAAACTTGATATGGGGGTAAATAGCATTATCTGTTGCATCTTTAAGCACCCCAAGCTCTTTCTTTTTCATCCCCTTTTGTTATTTCCTCCATTTTTCCCCCTAATTTTTTTCGGTGCATAAGTTATCACATCCCGCGTATGATACCTGTCATTTTTCTCCCGCACAGCTTCCACTCTTTACCGCGGGCACGAAATATCGGGTAACCACCTCCGCTTTTCGACTGCCGCAACCCGGATGCCCAACCTGGCCGTTTTTCCTTTTTTGCAAACACCACTTTTCCAGCGCGGCAAACGTTTAATTCCGTTTCTCAGACGCGCGAGTTCATTCCCGGGGAGTAAGAAGAACGATGCCAGTGGATTCTGTCGCATCGCAGGCGGGCCGACAGATCGATTTGGGCCCCGGAGACGGGGGACGAAACGTCAAGTCTGTCGGGCAGTTGATTGCATTACAACAATTTTAATACTTTTCTCCGGCATGTCGGGGCAGCAGAGAATAATGAGTCGACGGCCGCAGCCGCGGCACGAAGGCGGGCACGGTCAACCGGGCGATAAAAGCCCTTTACGAAGATTTTTACTCTTTTAATTATTTACATTTTTATTGATTTTTCGAGCGGTGACACGACCGGCATCGGTTTCGAACGGTTTGCTATCCCTGCTTTCAATAACATCTCGCAGGCTCCGAGATTTCCGATTTACTCCGTTATTTATAAATTATCGGATGTTAAATAAATGATGATGAATGACTTTTCGGATGGAGGTACCACGTGCACTCGGATCGAGTCAGTTCGCCATCCATCCTCGTCGAACGAGACGAAATTCCGGACCTGCCCTCCGTGCAAGGTGCCCCGAATGAGGGATGCACGTCCGAAGAGCGAGAAGGGAAGACGCTTTTCGGCGACCCGCAGCGCGTTCGCCCGTTTGGATAATGGCACATATTTCATACGTTTATGTCTCGCGATCTGAGCTAATAAATCGAGCCCGGGAAAAATACGCTCGGCAGTATAAGCAGCAGATAAGACGCAAAAGAGGATCTAAGGGCGCACGGTGCGCTGCTGTTATCGGAGTGAGACGTTGCGTCCCCATCCCTTAGACTTGCATCGTAAACTTCGAAATTGGGGTGAGTTTTGAATGGGTTCTCTGCAGAGCACCATGTGCCAACATCATGTTGTACTTTTCTAGGTGTAGGGTGGCGCAGTCGCCGATTTTTTTTTTTTCTTCGGCACTTGTACAGAATCGCAAATGACAAATAATTTTTCCGTCGACAAAAACGCACGCGGATCTTCTTCGTTTCATCCAGAACGGCAGAACGAGCCACTCGTTCAGACCGTTCGGATCGAGTTTTCGGCTTGTTTTGATGCCCTGCATGAGGGATCGCAAATAAAGCGGGACGTTGTCGCAGATAAAGGGTAAACCGTAAATTAAGAGAATTTTCGTTCGGATAAATTTTGAAAAATAAACTTTTTACGAAGCTTACTTTTTTTTGGAACGGACAATAACCCGCGGTAATGCAACTATTCGTTGTTATTACTAATTTGCAAGACCGATAATTTTTTGACATTTCTTATACTTTCACGTGCGGCAAATGTGAAAGAAAATAAAATTAGCAGTCCCTTCCCTGGAGGTATGCGAAACTAACAAGAAAAGGACAGCTCAATCGTTACACGTTAAATAACACGGACACTGGCTAATGCAGGTTTTGGACGTTGGCTTAAATATTATGTTTTTCGGTATCGGATTCGGGCAGCGTTGTCGCGGATCGCCTGAAATTCCCTTCTCGACTTAGGTTCTTCGGCAAAAGATATTCCCGGAGAATTCCATTCCAGAATCTCAGTCGTTGCCCCAGCGAATTTCTTTCCGCGGCCATCAATCATCTTAAACGCGGCATTCTACGACATTCGAATCTAATAATTAGTTTTTCGACGCGTTAAGAAAATGGCAAAGAAGTAAGTTCCATCGCTTTCAAATGGCAAAACCTAAAAATTTTAAATGTGGTCCCGCATACTGCGAACCAGACGTATCATCTGCATAAAACGGCCGCAGCTCACTGTAAACTCCTTTCGGTGTTATTTTACATTTTTATTACTTTTTGATGTATTTTTTTTACATATTAAAATAAATTAAGTCGAGAAGGGGACGCCCGAATGACCCGGCCCCATGTCGACGCCCGCATCAAAAAATTTCCTCCTGGGTGTCGAAGAATGCATCAGACCATTACGCCTCGCGTTGACAAATCTCCTCTTCCAGACGACGAAGTAAATGGGTTTTAGGGAAGGAAAATAAAACTGGAAGGTCGGGAAAATATCTGAAAGCGACCGTAACTGGAAACCGATGATTAAATAATGGAAAGACAAGAAACGACGGAAAGGAACCGTTGCTGCGAAATTCGAGGAGATAGGGTAGAAGACGGAGAGATGGAGAGGTGTAAAATCCATGCATATAGATTGCTTATTTTCCGAGCTGCTGCTGAAGCACAAAAGCGGGCGCCGAAGTAACCGGAGCTTCCTCCGCTTCGAGAGCCGGAAACGTCGCTTTTACTCGGGTCTCCGGAACCCCGACGCTTCTCGTGAGGGAAACGGATTTTGGCGGGAAATACGGGGCTCTTTCAATGTGCAGAGGTTGAATAACTTTAATCCCTTATTCCGATTTCATATTTATTTAGTGATATTTTATAGGCGGCCCATTCATTTTCCACCTCCGCCGAAAACGTGGATAACCCGGGGAAAACGGGGAATCGCATCGACCCCGCATCAAAAACCGGGTCCCTCCGTCTCTTCCGGCAAAAAAAAAAAATTAGAGGCGGAAGGTTCGGAGGCATCGGGTAAATTTTTCACCAAAGGCCGAAAATACAAACTCGAGAGCTTTGTTCCGCGGTAAAAAGTTTGCGGTTTCGTCGACGGAAAGCGTTCAGTAATTTAAGAAATGAATATTTCCATTTACGGAAACTGCCCTTTGATCTTCGGAGCTATTAGAAGTACCGAAGAAATAGATTGGCACTACCAGATAATAACACGCCGTACTCTCCCATGACTGATGGTCGACCAGTTTGGTAGCCACATGTACGAGATTAAAGGTAAACAGAATTAAGCTACGAAATTAATGGTCATACTTCCACGTACTCCGAGTGATTACCGTGCGGTTGGTGCCTCTCCATCGCGGGAAGTGCTCGTACCTTGCTGTTTGCATTGCTTCCCGATGTGTCATGGCTTCGTTTCCTCCGGGACCTCGGCTTTCGGGGCGAAGACGACGTCGGGTCAAGCGATTTCCGCCAGTTTCCTCGGAAACTTGTCCCTCCGGCAAATCGCTGCCGCTTCCCGCAGCTTCTCGATGCTTTGCACGGTTCCGCGTCTGACCCACCGCGAACAATTCGCGGATTCCCTCCCGGGCATCTGCAACCCGCACGCGGGAACACGAAATCGGTCAGCAGGCGCGGTAAGCATTTACTCTCGTAAGACCAAGCTTTTCCCCTTAATCAGAGTTACTTAAGCAGAAATGTTAAAAGCAGTCGATTTTGAAAAACGGCAAACGGGAGAAACTCAGGCACGAGAAATTATTACATGGTTTAACCATAAAATTCGGTCGCATTATGCAAATTTCACTTGGTCGATGGTGCAGATACCTGGGAACGTCTCCGCGCAGTCGCGGATCGCTTTAAAAATTCAGCGGTCCTGAGTCCGACGGCAAAGCGTTAATCCCACGTCAAAAGCGTCGGTTGGAAAACGACCGGCGCCCGCAGCGTCCCGCGCCGAAATCTGCATCGAAGGTCCGACCATCGCGGGCCGGGATGTCGGGCAGCCGGGACGGGAAATTGCGGGTCGGAAAAATATTTCGCGGTTTGGCGGCCCGACGATAAAGGAGCCGCCAAACCGTGTCGAGACGTCGCGGAGGCCGCCAACCGTGGCACGCAGGCCGACAACCGTCGAGGTTCCCGCGGACCAGCGGCGGGGTCTTCCCGCGGGCGCCGCACCTTCCGAAGCCGTTCGTCGCTCCCCCCGATCCTCGATCCGCCGGCACCGGAGGTCGGGCGTCGAAACGAATCTCGACCCGACGCCCGGCATGTGCCGTTCGCGCGCGTAAGCGCGTCCGGGGACGCGTCTCCGCCGGTGCTCGAGCGCAAGAGGAGGGAAAAAGCCTCCGCGATAAGGGTTAACCCCGGGAAGGCTCCGCTCGGGAGAGAGAGAGGGCAGGGCGGACGAGTTTTTTGGTAAATAAGAATCCTCAGAAAAAAAGGAAATGGGAGGCGGGCAAAAAATGGGGAAAAGGGATCCGTTATCTGGCACGAGTGAAAGAAGAAGAGAAAAAAGTGACACATTTGTTCTCCCCTATCTTCATTTAGTATGTAAGCTATCTAAGCTTCTATTCATTTTATACTCCAGAGAGTACAGATATGTTCGAGATTCTCCCCGGGGACTCAGCAATTGTCCTATCCGTGAATCACGGTTTCCATCTTCAATCCCTTCTGCTGCTCCCCGCTGCTGTGGGGAATTCTTTTGTTTAATCGCTAATCAAATCGATATGCGTTTAATCGCTCTGCCGCTGTTTCGGGACCTCCGCGGGCCCCTCCGCGGACGACGGGCGGGAAAGGTGGCCTCCCCTCGTTCCGCTCCGGTATCGCGGCCCAAATCGAGGGCCCCGCGAGTCCCGGAGGCTTCGCGCCGGCGGCCGGGGCGCATCGCGCGCCTTGTTCTCTCCGTCGTCGGGGCGGCGGAAAGCAATTGATGAAATGTGTTTTATATAATGACTTGTTGTGTCAGTAACATTACAAGTGACGAAGTCCCAAAATCCCATCCTTGGGAATAGAAAAATCCCTCATCTCATAACTCGGCGACCGCATTTCATTTGGAACGAGTTGAACTTGACGGTTAATTTCATTTCGGAGGCCGGCGCACTTCGGTGGGGAGGACTCCGCCGCTTCCCCGGCGCTGCCCGATGATCCATCTTTAACCCGGAGTCCGGGGAATCCCGGGGGATTCGGGTGTCGGTGACATTTTCGGCGGGACCGGGGCCTCCGGGGAGAGGGAAGCCCGCCGAATTCGACGGCCGAGCGTACCGCCCCCGACGATGCCGCGACGGAGGAGCGTCGTCGGTCCCGAGTTCGCGGTCCCTCGACCGGCGACCCCCGGCGAACGGCTTCGTCTTCGAGCAGTTTCCCTTCCGCCCCGAGCCTTCCCCGGCAACCGAACGCAACCGCAGAGCGGGGAAAAATCGTTTTTCGCCGTCGGTAACGTCGAAAGTCGAAAGCTGCGCCGAAGTTCCCGGCCTCGGATCGCATCCGAACGGAAAATCTCAAGGAAGATTGCGACGCCGGGCTAAACTCATTAATCATTTCTTTCGGATCCTTTTTTCAAATCCGGTCTCGATTCGACGGTGCGCGTTCGAGGCAGAGGCGCGGAACCTTCAATTTTTCGTTGTTTTCTCGTAAAACGCGTTTTCCACTCGCGAAACGGCTTTCGGCGGAGGCAGCAAAACCTTTCGCGTTTCATCCTTCCACGCGATCCCGTTCAAAACGATAAAAATTTTTTTCCGCGCCGTCTTTCGCCCGGCGGGAAATTTCCACTCTCGCGCGGACCTCTCGCAGGTCTCGGGACGCGTTCGGAGCTTTATTTTCGTCCTTTTTCGAACCGCGGATCCCATTTCAAGCGGAAGACGAAACCCGGGGAAGCGTTCGCCGACGAACGCAAACCCATTATTCGCAGATTAAGGGAAAACGCGGGGACTTTGATGGGAATCGAGGCGAGATCGAAAATCCGAGATCGCAGATTGCGCTGCCGTGATTTACTCCGTTTCCACGGCATTCGGCTTGCATTTGCATTAAAACAGCAATTTCCAATTAGATGAGCCCCTCGATAAGCTTCGTTTTTATTTCGGAATCGGCCTCCGGTGCGATGTCCGGGCGCGGAAACGCGGCCGCCGCGATTTCGGTCCGGATTCGGGATGCAGGAGCTCCGGGAGGAAGGCGAGGATCCGATTTGTTCTCGCCCTGATTCTTATGCATGAAACTCTGAAAATTAAATGAGGGAAAACGCTGCGACGGTAAAGCTCCGGCATTATTCAAGAATTATGATATTATGCTATGAAAATAACTACGCGAGACGCGGCTGAAATTATTTACCAGTCTCAATATCCCGGTTCATAATACAATTTGTAATGAAAATATTTTGTTAGCATGATAGCGCGGCAGAATCCACCCCTCGCAAGGAAAGAGGCGAAAGCGACGACGACCGAAAGGAATTTCGCTGCCGATCCGCAGGGTGGGAACAAACTTTTTCCTCCTTCGGCACCCCGAAAGCCGAAATTCAAAAGTTTGCGCTCCTCGTGAGACCGCGGCCGTCGGAATTCGCGGGGCGGTCTCCGGGTCCGTCTCCGTCCCCGCGAGCTTTTCCGCTTCGGCGAGGACGCCGCCGTCGATCGCGCCGACTTCCACCGGGGCCGGAAACTGATTTAAGCCCTCGCATCGCCGATCCCGATAGGAAAACGTGGAAACGGCAACGCAAATGAATCAGTTTTCGGAAGAGGGGAATAAGTTTATTAGTGGTCAAAAGTCATCTCCATCAGCAGGGGGTCTCTCATCCGGCGTTACCAACCCCAGGGGTGGAATGAAAAATATTACCCCAAGTCGAAGCCCCGTTATTTTTACATCTTTGCCTGTTGGCTAATTTATGATGGGTTTTTTCCGTTCTCGATTAATTTGAACAATCATAATTTAAAAGCTGAAAATGGAACGGACCCTTCCATCTATTTCTCTCCTTCGTCTTCCGTCAAAAAAACTCAAAGAAAGTTTTTTCTAACCGATCAAATCGATTTTCGTTTTTTCCCCCGGCAACCCCTACGACCAGCACAGCGAGCCTTTGTTCTGTCAGGCAAAGACGTTATCGATCTTCCATCCATTTATAAATATGCTTCTTTTCTTTTCCAATTCATGCGCAAGATGTTATTCACGCACGTTCCGCGTGGATCCACCGAACGTGAGAAGTTCCCGAACGAAAGGAAAAATTGAAGTGAAAAAACGACAACTTTAAAATTTCATTTCTCGGCTAACTATTTATTGGCCCTTAAAAAATAACCTGGCAGTAAAAGCTGCAAGTGTTCGCCGAAACTGCGACCGCGCAACTTAACCCTGATTCCTTAATGGCTCTCCCGGGAAATTTCAGAGGTTTTCCCGTCCTCGGGGCTAACCGTGCGCACCCGGGCTCACGCACTCTCTGGGACGGAATTGCTTCTCTCGGAAGCAAAAATGTGTCAAAAACCATATCTGCCTTAAGACAAATTCGCGTAAATTGCAGATTGCTACCCCCTGAAATAGAAAAACTCCCGAGGTTGACGGAAAGAGTTAGGGTGAACATGTGAAGTGCACACCCTGACACTCAGCATGAGATCGAGGGTAAAACTCCCTCCTGCAGAGTTCATATTTTGGCCACTAATTTCGTTTACAAAGACTGTTAATGTCATTTTAGTTTTCCATTCATATTTTTTTATTTAATTTTAAATATTAACTTGTTAAAAGATTCTTCATTATTTCCGGTGATTCATCGAACTGCAATATTTCCAGGCAGTCGACAATTTTTCACCGATCGAATATTCCTTAAGTTGCTTTCGTAAACGGCGCAGGCCGCTGTCTCTCTTTTCGCTTGCCGGAGTCACCTAAGGATCCGTGCAATTTGGAAAGCGGAAAGGTTATTTCGAAGTTGCTTCCGTCGCAAATTTAAGAAAACCTCCATATCTTATGTTAACACTTTGAAAGAAGAATATCGGAAAATATTTTATTGCGATGCGGTTACAAAGGAATATTTACACCTAAGAAGTATCGTAATATTAATATTTGTATGAACTGAAAGATGAATTCTAGCAGGTAAGTGCTATGAAGACTTTTATAATTAAAATATAACAATATTTTGGAGAATTATATTTGTAAATTAGAACACTTGACTTTACATAAAAAGAAAGATAAATGAATGCAAGGACATTCCGTAGCTTAATAATACGGTTCGTACTAATACTTTGTAAATAATTTGACTCAAACGTAGAACGAAATTATTTTATATTCATTAAAAAAATCAAAATCGGCAAATAATTAATAAAACAAAATTAACAAATCATTTTATTTTTTCAGTAAAAATTTGACACTGAGTAATTCCGCGATTAATGAGGCAAAATTTTTGTTTTTTCAATGAGAAAAACGGCCTCTTTTAAACAAACTTCCAATTTATCGAAAACAATGTGCAAATTTTCAAATGGCACTGGAATGACTCAATGTCAACAAAATTAATGTATTAATCATTATAATCAAAAAAGCGAACAAATTTCTGTTTCATTTAAATTAAAAACAAAAAATAACAAAGCGAAACAAAACATATTCTAATCCAGAATGTTAATGCAATAAAAGACAAAAAAATTAATATATAAATTGAAATTTTTTTTTCTTCATTTAATTTTTTTCCAAAATTTTTTCTGGATTGGTAAAATATCTGATTGAAACAATAATCTTATTATTAAGACGTCGGATATTGTAAAAGACTTATCAAAAAAATTATTGAAATTTCAGTCATTCACGAATTGATTTCTAATTAAATTGTTAAACTGCATTTGCTATTTAACCTATCTCAAATAAAAAATTTTTCTTATGAACATAATAGCTTCATTAGCCTCCAGCTAGAGAAGCTTTTTTCTGAAACATTTTTGCAATGTAGGTTTTAAGAAAGAAGCAATATATTTTTTCAAAGTGAAACGACTTTTTCAGAACCACCGTACCAGATTAGTACAAGATAAAGATTTGCACGGCCTACACCGATTTCCTTCCACTGCCCGACAGTTTTAATTTCCGGAAAATGTAATGAGAAATTTACCGAATTCATCTCAATCCGGAATCGGAATATTGCTCGAAGCCCCGCTTGAATGTTATTCCAACCAAACAAATTTACTTTCACGAACTAATTTGCTACGACTACTTTTACAAAACTGAAATTATCAATAACACAAAAAATAAATAGAATTGAACTTTTCGAATATATCTCCGAAATCTTTTCTTTCGCGACAATCCAAAGATAAATTTATAAATTTGTTTGAAACATTATTTTTCAGGGACTCGAAACAAATGGAAATTTATTTTTGTACAAAGAGCCTCGGCAGGTATTCCTTGATTTGGATTTTGGTAATTGAAATCGTAAAAATTTAGATTTTTAGTTTCTTATTTCATTGTTCACAATCATTTTAATTTATAAAACTATCTTTTACTGCAATTTAAAACACTAATTTTATTAATTAATATAATTTGAAAAATTATCGTAAAAGACACGATTTCATTCTACGGACACATTAGTCGATTGACGACAAAAATTTTTCTTAACAAATTAAATTTTCAAATTTCAAACAAATTGAATTTTAAAAGAAAATTTTCCTTGGATGGAAATGTTAAACTTAACATTTTCACGGCATTTTAACAAAAAATTTCAGGAAACAATTCGTTTTAATTAAAAGCTGCCGTGAAATTTTACATTTCAAAAAGTACAACTTAACATTTGAAATAAATACAATAAATCTGCTAAGATTCTATAAATCGACAATAAACAAAAAATCAAGATAAATTTCTTCTTAAATTTCAAACATAATCTTCAACAATTAGTCCCATAATTATTTAAAAAAAAGCGATTTATTTTCGCATTTGTGAAGAAAAAATATTTTTAGTGAATATCTGCTCATTTTCTTATTGGTAATAAATATTAGCTAAAAAATTTGTAAAAATAAATTTCTTTTCGTTCTTAAGACGTTTTATTATTCAAATAAAAATTAATTTTAAAAAATAGTGAAAGAATCACCCAGTTACTGAAAAAAAAAAGTTTCAAGTTTTCTTATTTAAAAAATTCATAAGAAATCTTTTAGTTTTTTCATTTTCGTAAGAGGCTTATGAAATACGTAAAATAAAATTTTATTTCGAACAGTTTTAATCAGCACAAAGGAAATAGAACTTGGAGGTTTACAGTTTACTAGTGTCTAACGTTATTTAAATGCTCATCTTTTAGTTAAAAGCTTCGTCAAAACAAAAAGAATCGATATCAAACCAAGCAGCAGACAATATATAAGTAAGACCCATAAGGTCGTTTTCTTGAAAAATTTGAAACTAATACATGATTAAATTCTGCTTAAAGTTACTGATGACGAAGCAGAACAGACAATAAGAGTGCGTTAAATATTATATTATATGGGAAATATGAGACAGGTATTACCTTTTTTATATAGATTAAATTTTTGTAAGATCTTTATGAATAAATTTAACATTTTTCACTTACTGGATTCTAAATTCACTTAATTGGAAAACCAACAGAATTATCGTTATTCACACCAGCAACAGAAAGATGTTTTCTTATTCACAAGACTTATTTATTATAGTATAAAATGAACTGATTCCTTGAATAAAAAAATAGAATTAGTTTTCCTGAAAATTTCAAATGTGCGGTTTATGATAACAGTCAAAGAATAAGAATATTTATTTACATTTTTAAATGCTTATCATAGAATTTATTCATACATAAAAAGTGTATTTATAATATAATTTAAATTTTTCAAAAAATATTGTTTAAATATTGGAATTTTTTTGTTCGCAAAATTGTTTTTTCTACGGGTTAAATCTGAGCTTTTTCAGATCATTTTCAACTATTCTTTTAACAGTATTATGAACCAGTGAAAAATATACAAAATTGTAAGAGTTATAAATTAGATCATAAAAATTATGAATAAGACCAATAATACCTTTTCTTTCAAAAAAAACGAAAATTTAGCAAAAAAAATTTACATTCTTATAACACTAACAGAATTGTCTTCAAATTTTAAATCGGCATTTGACGGATACACAACAATTAAATTACCAGAGACATCCTCGATTCGAACCTGCTCTATACTTAATGAATTATTTCCTTTGTCATCTTTAGTAGTTGCTATACCAGTCAGCAGCATTTGTTTTAATAATGTTTCCAGCACTTTTTTGCAAATGCTCTGACCAATTGAGGAGGTTATTTCAATCAATATGTTTTTTGTATTAATAGATACCTGTTAAAAAAAATAATTTTTACTTCTTTTTGAAAATTTGAATTAGGAAAATAATATTAGTATGCATTTATGAATTTCAAATTACATACCTTGCTAATTTCACTGTTTGTTATTGGCGGGAAACTAATTACTGAGTCTTCTGAATTCAATAAACAAGCATATAAGGCATTTCCTTCAGGTAAATGTAAATATTTATAAATGCCGGAGCATGTGTTACGTTTTTTTTCTTTTCGTATAATTTCGGCTTCTGCTTGCAATTGAAGAAATAATTCTGTGAAAAGTAGTACATCAAGAGTATGATTAGCAACTTCAGTAAGCTCACTAAAGGTCCCATCATTTCAATATTCATAATTCAAAAATAACTTTATTCATTATCTTACAAGAATCAAAAAACTAATATTTTCTTCCATAATCAAAAGTTATAAAAAATAATTTACTTCCAAAGGGAAAGTCTTTATTTAAGCAATATTTCATATTCAAATAACTTAATTTGAACAAGCATAACATAAGCAAAAAAAATTATAAAAGACCATTAGACAAGGCCCAAACAAACTACAACAATATTTCAATAACTTAATTTCCTTGTTGAATATACTTTTTAATTTTTATATTAAGAAAATTTAAAATGAATTAACACCTTTTCCAGTATAAATTTTGCTCCTTGTTAAAGGTATAATGCACAATTTATCTGGAGGCAATGCAGTATATGTAAATGTCTGTCCTTTTGCTAGATCAAGATCATGAGTTGCAATTGTTGCACTTTTTCTTTTTTCACAAAGCCCATCATGAAGTTTATTTTGCATTTGAATAAATTTCTTCATTGAGTCAACATTTAATGAAACATTTCTTACAATACAAGCTATAATATGTGGTCTTACTGTTTGTACTTTTTCTGTTCTTTTTATTTTACAAATATTATTTGACTTGATTACAATTATTTTCAACTTATTATCTTCCTGTCCATCTTGTAAATCATTCTGAAATTATTTTATGAAAAAAATTATAAAAAATTTTCTTATATTCTTTAAATAAAATTTACACAAATTATAATCCTAAAAATATATCTTACTATACATATCATAAAGCAAGAAATTCAAATTATAATACTTTTAAGATCAAACAATAATCTTCATTGAATTCTTTTATCACTCAAACTACACTAAATTAATAATTTTTTCTTTGATTATAATTAAAAGAATGTTTTAAAAATTAAGCAATTTTTATGAATAACTGAATAACTTAACTAAAGATAATTACAAATAAATTAGTTTAATTTAAAAATATTAATTAATTTAATAAAAAAATAGCAAAATGCATAGATACCTCATTTTCAACTCCTTCACTAATTGATTTTGATCTTTCTTTATGCTTCCCTTTTTTACCTTTATTATTTCCAACTGTATTGCTTTTCCTTTCACATCGCTCTTTAATGTATTCCAGTATTGGCTTTGGTTTATTTTGTGCAATTAGTTTTAACAATCTTTTATCTCTAACAGGATTTCCTTTTAAATTTATATCTAAAATACCATGCAACAAACACTGAGCATTATTATGCAATATCTAAAATATTTCAAAAGTACAAAGAACCAAACAAAATATGATTTAATCCAGTATAATAAAAGTACAGTTGTAGATTAATTGCTAAGCAATGAGCAAATAAAGGTGTTTGGTAACTGAAAATGTGATAAACACTGAAAGTTTGAATTGAACTTTGTCAAACATTATTATTTTTTGTTATAAAATAACTTGAAAAAAGTGTGATAAAAAACACTAAAATAATCAGAAAAATTACCTTTCAATTTCGTAATGTCTCCTAGCTCTCCAACAACTTCTGTTATTATGTTGTCACTCAAATCTAGTAATTTTAGAGCTGCCAATTGATTTATTGAAGGAGGTATTTCTTTTATTTTATTACCTTTAAGGTGTAATTCAGCAAGATGTATTAATTCAGAGTGACAAAACTCAATCATTTCCTGAATTTTGTTTGATGATAAATCTACAGTAGCCAGCCACGTATTATTCGTTAAAGTTGGAATTTCTTCTATTTCATTAAAACTTAAATTCAAAGTAGTTAGCATTGTCAACTTCTCTAAGGTTCCAGATACTTTTTTGATTTTATTATTTGAAGCATCTAATATTTTTAATTTCGACAATTCTCCGATTTCTGGGCATAAATCGGTTAAATTATTCGAATGCAATATTAAACAGGTTAGGTTATGAAGCATTCGAATTTGCGGCGGAACACTGGTCAAGCATGTTTTTGATATTTGTAAAAAATTTAAACCAGTACAAGAGAATAAATCAAGACTTATTCCATTCTGCTCAATTCTTTGCGAAATTTCACTGCCCGACAAAATTAATTCGTGTCTATTTTGCGCTTTAACGTTTTCTACTTCTATCCATGACGCCATAATGTACAATAACGATATGAGAATTTTTAACCATCAGGTCCTGAACCGAAAAAAAAAATCTTTTGTCGCGTTATGAATCTTTTTCTTCTGTAAAACAAAAAAAAACTTTCACTTTTTCTTCAAACATTCAAAAACAATTTTCTTGTTTTCATTGACGCCATTATGGAAGGAATTGCTTTAGTTGACTGCAGCCACTACTATGAGTGGTATGCGAATTTTCTTCCGTCAGTTTTGGCATAACTCGTGTAATTTGCTCGATGATGGTTCATGTGGTTTTTTTTCTCTTTATTTAATTCAATATTGCTAAAGTCAATGTTTCTTTTGCTAGTAAACTACACTAGAATCACATCTAACAATTTCAGAATTCGGTTATAGCATATGTTTTTGTTTACGTAAATAAAAAATGAGATTTAAGTCTATCAAATAGGAAATGGCTTCTGAAAACAGTAAACGTTCAGCTGATGATGATGATACTTGTTCTGAAGCCAGCAGTGCTGCTAACAACGGTTCGGTGATTTCAACGGTTCCAGACAGACATGGGTTTTTGGGTGGTTCGCAGTATACAGCAGAGCCGTAAGTTTTATTTATAAATCCAAAGCCATAGTCTCCTTTCAACAAACTGCAGATTACTCTTGTACTTGTATTGAACTTCTTAGATTGAAATTAAATCGTTAACGTCAGGTATTTTCCAGTTTTTAAAAAGTTAAAATTGAAGTAAATATTTTATGCTACAATATACATTTAATCTTTTTTCAAGATTAAAAGTTTTATAGACAAAAAAATGTCAGTTTTTTTAAATATCTGTAAGCAAAAGCAATAAATTAAATCTTGTTTTATCTTATCTATTTTTTTTTATTTTGAGGACATTGACAATTCTTAAATTAAAAGACATGAATATCATCATATTACTTATATATGAATATGAGATTGTTTCTAAAAATAAAATTCTCTAAGCATGGTTTACCAAATTATTTTTTCAAATTTATATTTTGCATTATTTGGTCATTTTTATTCAAATTCAATCCATGATTGATTATATAACATTTTAGTTAAAATAAAAGAAATGAAAATGTGTATGAAATTATTTTTTTTGAAAAAAATTAGATTGTCAATCCTAATTAATGTTTTGTACAACTTATTTAAAAATATTAAATTATGGGCATCAAATTTGCATAGTTCTTTAATTATTGCAAAGAATCATAATTTTTTTTACTTCAATTAAATTATTTAAGAAAAAAGTAAAACTAACATAATAATTATTGCTTGAAATATATACTATTGTGATGTTATGTAATAACCCATAAATCTTAAGATTTCTGCTATTATAATGTAAAACCATGTGTGAAACATTTTTAATTTATATAATAGTAGAGTCTAATTAATTTAATTGAATGAAAACATTAAATTATATCATTTAACTGAAAGGAATATTTTGAAGCATTTTTAAAGATTCACTAAGCATAAAACTAAATATTTAAACTATGGATTATAGATAATATACAATTTCATTGTTGAATGAATTTAAATAATTATTTAAATTAAGTTTGATAGTTCAAAGTAATGAAAGTTACTGCAATAAAAAATATCAGTAAATCTAATTTACAGTAAAATGACTTTTAATGTTACAGTTAACTTTAACAATTAACTATTTTCTTAGATTCAGTAAAGAATCTGAAGATTAAAATTGATCAGTGTGTTTATTATGTTAAAAAGCTTATCTACGTCCTTTGATTTTTCCAAAACTTTAATGGTCTCTCTTCTTTTGATATAAATTAAAAATTTTTGTAACATGTGTTAGGACTCTGTCTGGTCTGACAGCAATTTTTGTCTTTATTTAATCTCCATTAAGCATTTCAATAAACTGTTAATTTAATAAATCTTTCATTTAAGATTTCTTTCCATGGCAATGCTTTTTTTTTTATCTATCTCTTGATATTTCCTGTTTTTCTGCATTTTTTGTGAGGTAGAAAATTATGGTTTTACTGCATGTTTTATTGTCGTTTTTTATTTTATTTTTTCGCCTGTCTTTCTTGCGCTGTTCAAACTTTGCAATAAAATTTGAAATTTAAAAATTCAAACTCTTTCCTAATTAAAAGTGCTTGTTAAGACAATTAACCCACTTTTTCGAATGAGAAATATTCCGAGTATCAGTTATTCTTAACATTTGAAAGAAGATCAAGGAAGATGAGAAGAGATTCCAAGCCGCGGATGCAAGTGTTAAATGGTGCTACTAAACTTGATCATTATTTTTAATTTTTGTGAAATTTTTTTTGGTTGTCAACTTGTAAACATTTTCGGTGCATTTCAGTTGCTGACATTCACATATTCACAAATGAACGGCACAGATGACACGTAAGCATATACAATAAATATAATTTAAGAAGCAAATAAATTAATTGAATAGAATAATAAACATTAAATAACGGTATCTTAAGGTTACTTGACAGTTCACTGAATGGCAAATTCTTCACATTGTCATCTGTCATTCCGTTAATATTCCTGATTCATGCAAAAATTCAGTTTTACCTTAAAATAGATATGTTGATTATTATTCAGGCAAGTTTTTATATTTTTTCTTAGGGCTAACTTTCAGTTAGAGAGATAAAGCGGCAGGAAAGATTTGCTTGGAAAATAAGTTTTTCGGCGTAGTTTTCATTTTCTTCCCTCTTCATTCGCCGAATATTTCCTTCTGAGGATAAACGTATATAAACGCAAATCCGAAAGCAACATCATTAGAATTTTTGAAGAAATTTAAAGTTCAACATTTTTTTGAATCCCTGTTAATTGTGAACCCATAAAAAAAAGTATCTGTCAGAGATGCTTATTGATTTGCTGCCGATCATACTTCACCAATTAGATAATGCTAGTTTTTTATCTCCCTTTAGTAACTTAAAAACCCGTAAGAATAAAATGCCAAATTGCAGCTGACTAATATTTAATTTTTAGTTCAATAAATCTAACAGATAAACCTCGCAGTTGTCTTGTGCTTTATGAACCTCGAATGAACAAGCTGCGCAAACCATTTGTAGCTGAATTAGTCATGAAATTCAGCGTGCAAGAGCAAACCTCTTGTAAAAGCAGCTGAAGATGATTATGTAAAATTGAATACACCGAAGTTATAATCCTTTGGTAGCTCGCTATCATTTTAGCAGATACTGTCACGTTGTAGAAAGAACGGTTTTTGGAACGGAATTAAAAGTGATCCCAAGTTATAAATATAAACAGAAAATAAATAAATAAACGGGCTTAAAAAGAACTATATAAACCGAATTATAAATAGCGCTGAATGTATTTACTTCTGGTGCAGGGGAGTTTGTCCTCACCATATGGGAACCTTCTAAACGTGCTCTTTGGCGTGATGGAGAAGGTTTTTACGTCGAGCAGACAATATTAAGAATAATTGTCAAAAAGATAGGAAATGAGTGACTCGAAAATTTTTAAACGAACTTTAATTTGTTTTATGATATTCTTGCACGGCGTATGTTAGTTTATTGTCTCGTAATTTGTATTTGCTTAAGCGGAAACTTCAGTATATCTTCTCTCAGACAGCATACGCAGCAGCGAATTCGCTGCGAAATATTGCTTAGGCATTGAAATTAATTAATGCATCTAGAAAACAATCCGGTCTCTTAATCAACAAAATGTAGCTTACAAGATACTTCAGTGAATTAAGTAGATATCTGTTCAGAAAACCTACAATAATATGTTATTAGGCCGAATTCTTGCCACTTGAATTTTCAATAACTTCTTAAGAAGAAAAAAAAAATCTCAAATCATCAACCATTTTTTCTAGGTTAGCAGTTTAAAAGGTTATTTAGTTTTGCGGTATTATGAGCCTGAGACCAAAGCTTCGCGCACGGGGCATAATCCAAAAACGATGAAGGTACTGAAACCTGAATAAAAGGATAAAATCGTTTTAAAAAATAAGGTTTTTTCACTTCAACTGCAGCTTCAATGAATAGGATGAACTTAATTATTCACAATTAGTTCTCATTCGGAACAAGACCATTAAATGACAAGACTTTGGCGCAGCAATTAATAATTCGTTAATTACACCTACTGAGCTTTCAGCAGGAATTTTCAAGGGCCTACAATCAATGAAGAACAATAAAAAGCTTGCAGTGGTGCTACGTAGAGATGCACAGCGGGTCAATTGCTCTGAGGACCTTTTGCGGTTGTAATTGTCAATGGGCGTGTAGATTTAGGCGGTCGAAATACAAGTATCACGTCCCGATGGTGTTCAAGATTTTCACTTCGTGATACTTTTTTTTTTTATTTTGCAGACCTTCCTGATAAAATAGGACAATAGTTACTATTTTTTGTAACAAGAATAAGAAAATTATAAGTATATGTTGTTTTGTGGGACGCCTGGATGTCGAATTTCTCCTATTTTCTATGCAAGATTTTTCCCTGTTAATTTTGACGAGCATTTGTACGAAGTGGCAAGGAATGCTCAACATCGTATATTAAAAAAGAGACTCGAACACTTTACCGTAGTTCTAATATATTTTTATGCAAGAGAGAAAACGACATCAAAGAATCAAAACCTTCATTTTTTAATTAAATCCTACATATCGTTTATTCGTATGAATTAATATTAATAATGTACGATTTGGGAAGAGGCGAAAGCGTTTTCTAGTTGCTCGTTGGAGTAAAAGGTATTTCGAGATTATATAGCACAATTTATTTTAGTTTATTTGAAAAAACTTAAATGCAATCTCCATATTCCACTTATTTAAAAAAAAGAGAATCAATCTCCCAAGTTGATTTGAAAATTCCGGCAGAAAATTTGAAACATCAGAATTTCTCAAAGTTAAACAAACATTTCCAGCAAACTTCTCCGGGGCAAATTAGGTCCCGAATGTCCGGCTTCGTAGTTTTCCAAAGGAAAGCGATTTTTGCCCCGGATAAGAGTCCGGTTTACTGCTGGGAAATTAAAATTTTAGGCGTTACAAAATAACCGAAACGAGCGATTTACCATTTGCAGGACGCAAATCGTGCCGCCTTCGGTGGTATTGCGGAGGGAGCAGAAATGGCTGAGGATGCTGTCACAATGGGACAAATACATGATGAAGAACTACAAAAAAGTGAGGGAAAGGTGCAGAAAGGGCATCCCGCCTTCGCTTAGACCCCGAGCCTGGCTTTACCTCTGCGGAGGACAGTCTCTGATGGAGCAGTCCAAGGGGCTGTACGACGACCTCTGCACTCGGGAAGGAGACCCGAGATGGGTGGACGACATCAAAAAGGATCTTCATCGGCAGTTCCCGTACCACGAGATGTTCATCTCTCAGGAAGGCGTCGGGTGAGGAATTTTTGCTCCCAAAGCTTTGAGTTTTCCACCGGCTTCGATTGATTCGAGTTGGTGACGCTCCAACCGCTCCTTTCCGTATAAGGTTTGCCGCTTCCGCTGTTTTTATTGTTCTTGGCACGCACACTTCCTGTGCAACCAATGCGAATTCAGGTTGCGTCAAGCTCAACTGCTGCATGGGAGATGAAGCCGCTCCCTTTAATTCGCCCAATTTAGCTGCAACGACATTGATTAGCCCTCATTTCTCCATTCGTCACTTCCGCTCTGGCCCCGCTTTCAATTGCGCAGAAAGTCGGCTGCAGTCCTGCGGGAAGGCTCTCGTGGAGTGGACCGAACGGGAGATGTCTCGGCTCCGGGACTCCCGCGGCTTTCCCCGCATGGTAAAATTAAAGCAAATCTGGGATAAAAACCAAACTTCTTTTCTCTTATTCGGGTCCGATTGCCTAAGTTGCCGATACCGAAAGAATGTGCCTGAAGCACGGACATTTTCCACTCGAAATCGATACTTTAGACCCGAATTAAAAAAACTGAAACAGTTTACGATGGTGGAACTTAGAAATAATCCGAGAGATAAACTATTATATAATGCAATAGATTCTCTGATCGAAGGTGAAGTTAAATAGAAGGCGAGCGGCAACGAATTAATATTTTAATTATGGTTTTAGGCAAAAGGAGCTCAATCTTGTGCTGAAGTGTTATTCTATACTGAATCCGGCTGTCGGTTACTGCCAGGCGCAGGCTCCTCTGGCTGCATTCCTGTTGATGCACATGCCCGCCGAGCAAGCTTTTTGGTGCCTTGTTTCAATTTCGGACAAGTACCTGGAGGGGTACTACAGTCAAGGAATGGTTGGTTGCCAGTATTTCATCCGTAAAATATAAATTGTTCGATTCCGCTTAAAAGACATGTATAATTTAACTGTAAACGGAATTAAAATTAAATAATTCACCAGAACATTTTGCTTTTTCTTTTTAGGAATCTTTGCAACAAGACGGTGACATTTTGTTCGGTTTGTTGAAGAAAATTTCACCAAGAGCTCACAAACATATCAAAAAGCAGAAAATAGAGCCGATATTGTATATGACTGAATGGTTTCTCTGCGTTTTCACGAGATCCCTGCCGTGGGGTACGGTTTTGAGGCTCTGGGACATGTTTCTCTGCGAAGGTGTGTGCACTTTCAAGTCAGTCTAATTAATTTAAAAAAACAGTGATATAGCTTTCGTTTCCCAATATTCAGCATCTAAGAACAACATGAAATATGATCGAGCTTGGCGAAGTAGGTAGTTTTATAGAAATTTAATGCCGGCCGAAAGTCAAATATTCATTCGATTCTAATCATTCGTCCGATTCTAATGATTCATACGAGTTTTAATTTTTTAGGAGTGAAGGTAATATTTAAAGCTGCCCTAGTCATAATGAAATTCAGCTTGGAAAGAAGCGGTACGTTGAAAAAATGTCCGACAATGTACGAAACACTGGAAGTACTCAGGAATCCTCCAACTCACATATTAGAAGAAGAATTTCTAATAACTCAGGTGGGAACGCCAAATGTCAGCGCCAAATAGTTAACAGTCGAATAAAGTTTGACAGAAGCTCTGTAATGATGGATTTATAAACCTTCGGGATGCATTTTTGACTTTCAGGTCATTAGATTGGATATAACCGAGGAAGATTTTAGAAAAGAACATGAGAAACAGGTGAAGAAACGCAGAGCGGCAAAAAGCGCAAAGAGCAACAAATAATGCCATGTATGTTTAAGATAATATTAACGTGATGCAAACATATTAACGTGATGTATTTCATTCTATTTACCGCAAACAAAAAAATTACTGGTAATACTATTGCGTTTTTGAGAGCAGCCCAAGCTCGATACTCCTGCTTAGACCAGTAGTCGCAACTTGAAATTACTTATCTCATTTCAGGCTTTCAAATTAAGGTTGGGTCATTTTCTAAGATATATTTGACAATTTTCTGCAGCAAATGAGTGAATGTAAGCGGGAATGTTCCAATTTTTAAAAATTCACTTGGACCCATCATCAAAGACATCATACTGCTGTGCAATATACATATTTTTATATTAAAATATTTATTTTAAAATATATTAAATTGTTATTTTAAGATATAACTAATAACGGAATAAGTTTTTGCTATTTCTTAAAAACTCATTGTAACTAAATTTTACGAAATCAATAAAATGTACATCACACATATTTCTCTCAGAAGAGGAAACTGAATGTTAAAGTTCGTCAATGTAATGAAATAAATTATTCCCTTAATAGACTGCCACTAAGTATAACGAAGGCTCAACTATCCTCAAGTTACCAAATTTCTATTAACTAAATTCTCATTTTCATTTCTCATATTCAACATTTTTATACTGCAATAAAATAAAAATTACAACAAATATTATTGTAATATAATATACTTTAACTTTCAAAAATAACTAATTAAAATTAAATTACTTCAGTTATGTCTATAACAAACATTTATTTCTCACTCCTTACCCAACCAAAATACATCACAAAGCCTCTAGCGCTAAGCAAAACTTCAACGCAATCAAATCAGCTACCGCGAACGCAGTTCCAATAACGTCGACATAAAACGGGACGCAATAAAGGTACTCAACAGGATCCTCCTGCAAAACTGACATACGAACCTACTATAAAGATAAACTCCTACGATCCACAAACGTGAAATAGACTTGGTGGCCCTGAAAAGGGCCGTTTTGAGTCAGCACTAGATGGGAGAGGATTTACTTGGAGCTGGTGTACTTGGTGACCGCCTTTGTTCCTTCGCTGACGGCGTGCTTGGCCAAT
>JAOWBB010000011.1:2434762-2464519 GCA_028565995.1 Ricinus marginatus | reverse complement strand
CCTAAAATTAAATATTTAATATTTTCAATTATATTTTATTAAATATATTTAGTTTATATATATATATATAAAGTAATAATTAATATGACTAATAACATCTAAGAGATCTCAAAATTAAATTATGCAAAGGAATATTTACAAACTTTCAGGAAGTTTCGAACTGATTGATAGAACAAAAATTTTAATAAGAGTAATTTTATATTCAAGTTAAATTATTTATATTAATATATTTATATCGCATATACATTATATCTAAATTAAATCGGCAAATATACAGCTTTTTTATTTATATTTTTATTCCTTTACTTGTAAAAATAAATCAATCATTAAATTGTTCTAGCCTTTGCAATACAATATCTTTGCCTGTTTTCAAACGAAAAATCAATTAATGTACACAACAAAGTGAAACGACAAAGCAACAAAAGAATGATCTCACTTTATACAAAACAATGGCCAATTTCTTTACAGAACAACATGTAAAATATCTGAAACACCATTTACAATAAAAGCTAACCTATTTCTAGCTAATTAACTAGTTTTCAGAGACAAAAAAAAGACGAAAACCTGGGAAAATAAACGAAACGAACATTATTTAAATCAAGAGTTACTGAAAAGAAAAAATTATACATTGAAGAATATTTTTTTTATATTGTTTACGATCATTGTTTTATACATTACACGTAATTGCATCGTGATTTAAAAAAGAGAATCCATGGAAGTGAATTTTTTAAAATAATTAATTTAATGAAGAAAATAACTTTAAGACAATTTTTACCTATAAATGATAACAGAGCATGATGCAAAAAGTAGAAGACCTGGTGAAATGAAAACTGTTAAAAAAACTTACTTTTAGTCATCGAAAAATAAAAACCGGGAAATTTGAGCATTGTTTTCCTAATTTTTACTTCATTATGTTTGAATTATTATAGATACAATTGTGTTGATAATTAAGAACGAATAGAAAGAAAGTCATTTTTTGATATTATGAAGCACCATGCCTGACATCAAGAACAAGAAAAAGTATAACAGAAATTGAAATCTGTCTTTGTAATAATATTCAAATATTTTATGTTATGATTATTTTTAAATTTTTAATTCACTAGAAACACTTTTTCTTTATGCTGTTACATATTTTTAAAGATTTATTTTAAAAAAATGATAGCGCAAAATAAAAAGCAAAAATGAATGGTGGAAGGATGGTAAACTATGGATATAGATGTATATATTCAACATTAATAGTTAACTTTCATATTGAAATAATATATATGTATATGAACTTAATAACTTTTGATGGGTCAGTGATAAATAAATATTATCAAACAAATGAAGAGACGAAATAAACAGAAAAATATTTAAAATGTTAAAAAAGAATTTTTTTTTAGTTTTACTAAATCTAAAACTAAGCTAAATTAAAGAACTTGGGGCTGTTTTAAGAAATAAAATTTGATTCGAAATTAGTATTAACATTTATGTAATGGTATGATTAATGATAAAATAAAATTTTTTTGAAATTTTTTTTTATTTTTTTACAAATTCCTTTAAGCATGAAATGAAGCAATATAAAACAAATATCACGAATTACTTCGTTGCAAGTTCTTCAACAAGGAAAGTAGAGATGGACTTTTGTGCTATATTTCCGAGGAGAGATATCACAGAGTGCCCCCAGTTTGACTTCTACTTTGTGGTTTGTCTTTTCTATTCAAAATTCAAATAAAATATTCGAATGTTTAAAATAACATAAATGTTTAAAATATACTACATACATAATTAAAATAATGGCTTCATATTAAAGAATGATAACAATATGAAACTGGCTAAAGTGTAAGAACTATAACGAAATTATTCTTTGATAATACGTAAAACGTGTTACCTAACTTAAACACGAATCTCAGCTCCAAATGAAATATAGAAAATTTCTAATGTCATTTGAATTTAAAAAATATGTAAATTTATAGGAGTCTAATTTTAATAGAAATTAATGTGATGAAAAAATTTTGACGAATCACCTCCTCCCACGCAAAAATAGTAAATTTATGAATTAAAAATTTAAATGAGATAATTTTTGCATTCCATAATTTGTTGAATATCTCATGTAAAAAATATATGAGCAATTTTAAAATTAAAATTATACAATTGAAAATTATCTTATTGATAATAAAATAAGGTTTTTGAATAATAATAATAATAATAATAATAATAATGATGATGATGATGATGATGATGATGATGATGATGATGATGATGATGATAATGATGATGTTGATGATAATGATAATAATAATAATAATAATAATAATAATAATAATAATAATAATAATAATAATAATAATAATAAAAGCTCGATCTCTTAATTATAATTAAGAAAAGGGAAAAATCATAAATTTAAGAAATTTAAAAAGATAAATTACATTATTTAAAATGAAAATTATGAAAATGAATTTTTTCTTAGAAATAAGAAATAAGAAAAATAAGTAATTATTTACAACTATATATGGGAACAAAGCTTATAAGTCAAGTGCAAATTATTATAAATAACGTATATGAAAATTTTTTAATTTCTTTTACTTAATGGAGACAGTGTAAAATTAAAATTTGAAAATAAACCATACTTCTAGCTCTAGTCACTTGACTAAAGCTTACTTACATTAAACTTTTGCACATTTGAATAACAGTTTTAATTCATATATTTAAAAGAAAACATTTTGGTAATCTAAAACTTAAATATGCCATCTAATGAAGTAAATAATAAATTGTTTTCTGAATATTACAGAAAAAAAGAGATAAAATATTTTTTTGAGATAATTGTATAATCTCTATATAAAATTGTACTTTTCCAAATCAAATCTTTTCCTGAGGTCATCTAAACTATCCATTGCATTTGATTTTTCGTTTAAACAATTTTTTTATAGTACAAACGTAATCATGTTATAAGTATTTTTTTAAAAAATTATACAAATATAAAATTGTACTATCAATTAAAAGGCCATTGGACAGGGGCGTTTTTTTGTCTGCACCATAAAATAATTTTTTTTTAAAACGGCAATGATAGTGCTTTTTTAAAGACACCCGTAATTTCTAAATTAAAAAAAACACTTACGATACTGTACAATTCGACATGAAAAATTAAACTTATTTATAAACTGATCATAAAATTTTAATAAATGATTCACAATTTCATGAAACTCATTGTTCTTAAATTTTTATTTTGAAAACTGTCTTAAATATTTACTGACGTAAAACTGTTATTTATTTTTATATAATTTTCAATTCAGGTGCAGCACTCGGGGATAAAAGTTTGAGTATTATTTTTTAATTTTAATTGGAAATAAGCAATTATCTATAAGTTAATAATCTGCACTTCGGAACTAGCGCCAGTTTCTTCATAATTTCATATAAATTTTGAATATCGTCTGATCTGTTCGAAAATAAATTTTGAGTATATCGATCGAAAAAAAAGAAAAGTACCACCGAGCCTAGATTAATAAAATATTATCATAATAAAATTTCTGTTAAAATTTGCGAATTATCCGTCACTTCAGCTTTTTTTCAAAGAAAAAAATAACTGAAAAAAATTTTATACCGAAGATATATATATATTTTCGCATTTTTAAACTCAAATGGCATTCATTAATCGGATCTAACTCACTTGATGGAGTTCAATATATTTATAAATCACTTAAAAGGTGTTATAAAGATTAAAATTTTCGTCTGAATTAGATCCCTGCTTAAAAATTGAAAAATAAAACTTGAAGAAAGTCAATGCTCTGCATCGATGTTAAAATCAATTGCGATTTTCTAAACGTTAAATCATATAGATTTCAGCCTAATCTGAAAGAAATCCTGTTTTTCTCTTGCAGAAAACCTACTCTGCCTCACAGGAGGGTTCATCTTTAATTTCCGTCGTCTCGAAATCCATTTCCATATTTGTTATATCAAGTTCATTTGTCATTTCTTCCTCTTTTACATTATTAATAAATTGAATATTATCGCCGGATGACTTCTGCACTTCATTTTTTTTGTCACTAACCTTTCTACCTTTCCCCGAGCCCGATTTCACAGAAGATTTTTTATTCGTTTTCTTCCAGTTTTGCTTTTCTTCCTTGTCATCAAAATTTTCTGTTGTTTCTGTTTTTAAGATTGGTGCATAATCGGCAATACTAAATACAAACTGCAAACATCCGAATTTTATATAAGAACAGTGGTACAACACTGCAGAACCTTCCCAACCGGACTGACAACTAATCGGTAATTGATTGGGTTGACAATAGCAAAGCCTAGGATTCTAAAAAGCAAAATTATTTCAAATAATCATTAAAATAAAATCAAAATACACATCATCTCAAACGATTAAGCATATAAATATTATTAGTACATAAAAACGTACCTGATGTTCCTTAGAGATCATTTTGGAAAAAAGCATATTATCTCCTTCTGAATTTCTTTTTATTCCTCTTCTTTTATCAATTATCTCTTTAATAGTTTTAGAAAGAGGATTTTTTTCGGGCAGTTTAGCATCTAAAACTGGAGTTTTACGATCTGAATAATCTATTCGATATATTACGCTATCAACTAATGTACCATGTTCAGAATAATTGATTAATTCATAATGTTTCGTCATCTGAAAATAAAAAAATTTAAGATTAAGTAATAATTACGAAACACATCAAATTTTATTTGAGTTAAAATTCAAGATTACAAACCTCATCGTAGAATATAACTGCATGCTTAGACGATACATAATTACAATATCCAAAATCACTAAGGCATACATCATTGTCAGCTCCCGTTCCAATAGATAAAGTCCTATATTTCATTTTCACGCCTACATTTTTCATACATAAAGGAGTTAACATAGCCCTTGCTTTTATTTCTAAATGGCTACGATCAAATTCATTTTTTAAAAAATCTCTAACTTTCACTTGCGATATGTCTCGAATGGCATGAATTGAAGGATTGATATTATTTGAATTTACTTCTTGCACGCCAAGACCTGTTTCACCGTCTTTAATAGCAACATATTGTTTTTTTGATAGTAAAACACCATCCTTTAAAGACAAATTTTTTTCAAAAGATCCAAAAGTAAATTCTTTTTGGATTTGATCTGATTCCGAACTGAAATCCGAAAAAGATTCCTCTTTAATTTTTAATCTTTGGCTTTCGTTCTCCATGAAGAAGTGAGACGTTATAGGCAAATTCTTCCCTGCAGAACTCCTATCTGATTGAATACCAACTACAGAAGGTAGAAGTTGCTGAATACGTTGAAATGCTAACAAATTGATTAGCTTAGCATCAAGTTTACTGAGTTCGTCTGCTAATTCTAAAAACAATACATTAAAATTAATTTTGCTTGTTTGAAAATGAGAACAGAATTTTAATCAGTAATTCTAACTTACCCATTCCCGCAGGAGTAGATATTAAATAATCTAACTGTGAACTCAAACTTTCTAAAATTTTAGCATCAACAGCTCCAGTGACAGTTGGCTGCTTCTGCTCCGTCACCTTAATTCTTGGTTCAAAAGTCTTCAGATTCTGATCCTCCTTTATTTTCAACCTCATCTCACCATTTTGATGTAAAATTATTTTAGCATCCTTAGGTATCGGCCCATTTATAATTATTTTTTTCGTTTTTTCTGCAGATGAATCCCTTAGTAAACTTTCTAACGTTTTACTTCCTGTAAATTCTGATTTTTTTGGGGAAGTTGGTGTAGCTACTTCACTAAACATTTTTTCCATCATTTTCTCAACTGATTCTTTGGGCTCAGTTCCGCTTGGTCCCTTAAAATTTTGTGTTGTTATATTGCCATTTAAAATTTCATTTGAACCTTTTGCTTTGCTTTTCTGTTTATCATTCATATGTTTTTCTATAGTTAATTCTACAATATCGTTGGTTTTCAACTGAGCTTCTGTTTGTAATATGTCAGTTTGCTTTGATTTCGATTGAGCCTCAAGATCAACGAAAGTTTGTTGAGCTTGTTTCTGTTTTTGGAAGGCAAGATGGCATGCTATGCTTGATTGCATGGCGATTATACCTGATAACCACTAAAAGAAAAATCTGAATTATTTACTAGTAGTAATAGCTAATAAATTATATTATTATCTATAAATCATTTAATAGAGAAATATCTTAAAAAATTAATAAAACAATTTAACGAGAAATTGTAATGAATGCAGTTTTTAAAGCCAAAATTATTGCGTTTTAAAAGATAATTAGTTTACAAAATTTCATATATTTTAATACTGACCAGCTCCTGCTCCCTGGCTGTAGCGTGCTCTTCAAGGCTGGATAATTTTTCAACCCTAAGAACGTCCTTTAACGATGGCACTAAAGGTTGAGGACATGCATATTGTTGTTTTATTGCTTGCGGAACCTAGCAAAAATTTAAAAACGAATATTGCAAACGGAACTACAATAATACAATTTGAACAATTTTTGCCAAGATTTAAAGATCTTTAATAATCAAAAATTTAACTTACCCGTACTTTATTTCTTGGTGGCAATTTTACTTTAAATCTAAAAGGAGGATTTTTTCTTCTAACTTTTCGGATGAATTCAAGTTTAATAGCATCCTGATCAATAGGACCAGAATATTTTTCCCAAAGTTTAACTCTTTCTGTCAAACTTGCAGAAGTGAGTAACTTTGTGTCCTAATAAATAAGTAAAGTAAATTAAATCTTTGTAAAGAAATTACTGATCTATGAAACGAAATATTTATTTCAACTTACAATGCAAGAATGGGGATGATTTGGGCACATCCATTTGCCTGTGGGCATGGATGCCAAGGGCGGGTCCAAGCAATCCAAATGAAAAAGCAAGCAACAATAATCACATGACACCAAAGGAGCAACCCTGCAACTTTTATGGCATTCATAGCACACTTTAACAGGAAGAGGAACTATTCCATTATCTAATTCATAAGGCTTTTTCTTTGCAGATGAATTCCTTCTTGACGTAATTTTTCCGGGACCTAAAGCATTTCCTGTAACAAGAAACTATAATTATTAAGGAAACAGAAAATTGTAATTGAATTAATAATTACATTTAGTGATATGTTTAAAGTATTATATATATAAAAAAATATAATTTTTTTAATAATAGTAAGAATAATGATGGAAAAAGCAACAATAATAACAACCACTTTTTTAGATTTTAAAAATGTAGACGAAATGGATAAAATCAAATAATTTTTTAAAATATTAATATAGATCAGATTATAGAATCGATGTAATCATTTTAAATTATTTCAACTAAATACTGAAATTATAAAGAATTAAATGAAAAAATTTATGGCATGAAATTATTCTAATGCATTTGACATCTAATAGAACATAATTTTCCGAGAAATTAAAGAGACCCAAACAAAATAGAATATTTAACTCGCATGATTCCATAACTATCTCAGCAAAAGATATGCAAAAAATACTTTTATGGGTACTTGAAACTAACTTACGATATTTTGTAATATCGTTAAATTAGTTGCAAATTTCTTCAGCATACAACATGTGGCGCTATATAGCAGAACAATTTGATATAAAATTGAAAGAGAATAATTTTTCTATTTTTAAAAAAAGATATATTATCCGGAAATGACAATGTAAAGTTTTGACTTTAGTACTGAAAAAATTTTTATATTACTTTAATAACATCAATACATTTTAGTTTTAATATAAACCTAAATATTTTGATGCTTATTTAAATTGTTTGGCTAAGAGAATAGTAAATTTGCGATTTTTCGGATTCAAGAATTCTTTCTTTATGCTCTAATATTAATAATACACACATAAAAATTATTGAAGAAAAGAAATTAATGTATATTTATTTTCAAATATAGCACCATGATCGAATTTTTATTGTACTTTTAAATTAGAAATATGAAAAAATCTCAAGAAAATCAATTTGAACGAAGCAAACGGACATCAATTAAATCTATGGTAATAAAATTATAAATACTTTAAAAGCATTCTCAGTGTAATATTATATGCCATCTGGTAGGATGTCAGGTTAAAAAAGTGAATGGATTTGGAATTAAGGAATTCTATATTATTATGTATAGCATACGTATGTATATATATATAAATATATGACCAAAGAAAAGCTAGTTTGTGTATGAATATGGACTTTATACTAATTATACCCTTCTATATCTATGGATATATAGTCTTTAGCCATCTAGGAATAAAGGAATATATTTAATACTAATCACGTTTTGAAAATGGCAGTAGAAGTTTGAAAACTATTCCATTTGGAAAAAAAGACACATCCAATACTTATATAGTCATTTACAATAGAATATTTATAAAATAATTTGAAGGGAATTTTTATATAAAAACTTATGATAAAATTTACCTTTTTCTGCTCCTGGAAATGTCATAGTTGTAGTTAGTTCCTTTGGAAGATCATATTGCTTTGGATTACTTTCAATTGCTGCTTCAATTAATAAATCAAGAGGAGTCATAATAGATCTTAGATCAACATCAGAAAAATCCTATAAAAGATAACAAGATCTTAGTATGAAAATATCAGAATATTAATAATAAAAATTATATTAATAGATTTTATGAAAGATATATTTACTTCAGGTGACAAGATATCATCACTTTTTTGATTGACTGTTTTATGTTTTGATAACTCTTCATCATCATTTTCATCAATATCATTTTCTTCATCATCTTCATCATCATTTTCATCTGATGAAATCTTTTTTCCTTCATCAACTTTCTTTTTTTCCACAGAAGTGCATTTTCCCTTCTTTCCCAATTTTGATGGAGAAGAAAAGCTATCTTTTCTTGTTCTTAGTCTACCTCTAACTTCTGATTCAATCTCTAACTTTTGTGTGCTTAAATTATCATTTTCATTTTTTGAGGTTGCAATTATTTCAGATTTGTGAAACTTTATGTCCCTTATGCAGATCCCTGCTGCCTTAGCCTATAAGTAAAAAATTACTTATTCTATTATTCTATATATTACTCTATACTATTGTCCTTTAAAAGAAATAATTATAATCTTTATAAGTTTTTCAGATTGTTTCAAAAATATATCAAAAATTTCAAATGTGAATAAAATCAATAACTTTATATTTAAAAATGTAACATATTTTTTTGCATTTAATTTTTAAGCACATAACTACAAGTAATTAAAAATATTAATAAAACTATTAAAGTTTTCTGAAATTATAAAAATCATGGAAATAATGCAATATCAATCTTATTAAAATTGAAGATATCAATTGTCAATAATGAATGCCATAAATATTGAATTAGGAAATGTGTCCAATACTTACTGCTGCTACTTTGCAAGAATGACATAACCATTGACCCATTGGGATGTCATCTTCTTCAAGAGGAGGATCACTATAGTAAAAAAAATTTTCAGTGAGAAAAACATAATATGAAATAATTTAAGAATTCAACATACCACTTATATATTTAATGTTAAACAAAATAAAGATTAAAAGACAAATAAAAATAATTATGACAAAAACACATTAGGAAGTTCAATTATTGAAGAATGTCTGCTTACAATAAGTTACAAAAGTATCCAATACTTTTAAAAATATTTATTTCTCACAGATTATAAACTTATTTTACTTTTAATAATAGCAACAATATTGAAATTATGTCTACTGAAATGTTATGATTTTTTGGTTAAATAGGTAAAAAGAATTTGCAAAAACAATAAAGAGTGAGGAAAAAAAAGAGGTTATTTATCAATTTACCATAACCTAACCCTATCTGGAAATGTTGATAGTATCATAATAATCGATTGATTTATGAAAGAAATGAATTAGTAAATTATTGTTCTTTCTTGCAAAACTTCATTTTACTACTCACTGGCACTGCAAATGAAATGAAGCTGGGCATTTGTCACAGCACAACAAATTGCCGCCTTCCCCGCAAGAATCACAGCAATCATGATTATGTCCTTTACCCGGACGCTTATAATACGGATGTAATTCTTTTCCCTCCTTCTTCTTTATTTTAGAAGTATCATCACTAACAGGTGGTGCTATGAGGGCTTGAATTTGCTAGATAATAAATTAAATTAAGAAATATTAAAATCATAACAAAAAGGAATTAATTTTAACAATTTCTAAAACATTATTTGAGTAAAAATATATCATTTAATACGCCATATTTTTAACAAAATGGCTCCTCAACCAAAAGAAACTTACTGGCATCAAGCCTCCTGATGTGTCTAAATCGTACTCTACCGTGGACATGTCTAATATTTTATATATTCAAAAAAATCTTTGTTTCCCGAAGACATTATAATTCATTTCTGTGACGTTCTTCTCTTATCTTTTCAATGAATTAGCTTCAACTAAATTGAGCTTGGCGAAGAAATGAGGTCTTTAAACACCGCCATTCTGTTTGTACACAAATGTCACTGATACTAAAATCAGTTTTTTCACTATTCATACACCAAAAAAATATGATGCTTATACTATAAGATTAAACATTATCAACCTCATTATTATGTATAAATTTTCTTTTTATCTTTTAACTAGAAAATGTTCATATTCCATTATTTTCGGAGAGCCTTCGTTGGCGCAAAATGGAGACCACTATTTTAGACGCATGCGCGGTTAATTTCATTTTTTCAAACAAATTGAACAGCGAACAATTGACCTTGAGCTTAACAATCTGAAGACTAGAAATAATTAGATTAAATGAAGTTAAAAAATCCATGAAAATATTAAATATATTTTCAAATTTCTAAATTATATTTTATTAATTTCCTTTAATATTGCATGAAAATGAAAGATCTGAAAAAATAATGTTTTGAAACAATTAATAATATTACGTCCGTTTTCATACGAAACAGAACTGCGACTGAGTACATTCAGAAATTAATGTATTTTGAAAATTAGAATGCCGCTTTTCTACAACAAACCATAATTCAGCCCGGTAAAAGCAAAGTCTACAAAAGCTTTAGTATTTATTATAGACCACATCAAAAGCTTTAGTATTTATTCGAATATCATCCATATTGATTCCTTTTCTAATTATAGTTATTTTAAAACAGAGATGTAATGTAATCATAATAAAATATATTTATAATTTGCGGATGGATAAATTATTTAAATTAAAAAATTAATATCAAATATTTTGAAAATGGATTTTTATTAAAATCTTTCCAAAAGTGTATTTTTTTTTCATTATTCAAATTAAAAATTCATTCTCTTATTCAATTCTTGTTGAAAATCACCGATTCAAATTTTCTGACTTTTTGGCATTATTGAGTCACTTATTTTAATTGTATTCGTTAACATGAATATGAACTATTTAAATACTTAAATTTTTTTATATAAAGATTATACATCACCAGATCAGAAATTTTGATGAATTACAAAATGTTTTATCCATAAGCGTATGACATTTTTCAAGCACTTTTTTCAAGTTAATTTAAAAACGAAATAGTAATATTTAATATTAGCTTTTGCTTTCCACAGATAAATATTATTTACATTCATATTTTATAAAGCCTTTCAAGAATTCAAGAATTCAAATAATAAATGCCTCCAAAATTTCTAATTTACTTGCATCAACCGTATATTTTGTAACAACTCCCGGTAAAAATTTCTACGAAATACATATGATTCATAAAATTTTCTATTACCTAAAATATCTTACATCTATTATTCATGCCTAATTATACGTAGTTACAGACTAGAATCAGCATCGATGGAATAATTTGAAATTCTATAGGATTCTCCAATTTGAGATGAATTTAAAACGCTGGAACTCCTTGTATTGCTTGGCCTTCTTATATTATTTTGTCGTTTAAAACAAATTTTCTTTTGTAATTCCTGAATAACCTTAAAAATAAATTACTGTAATGTTAATTTATTGATTTATCATCAAGGACAAGAAATATATTCTAATAATCAACCATGAAATAAATATAGATAAATCTATATGTTTCTATTATACATATATTTTACCTATATATATCCATTACATATATATATACATTTTTTTTTACTTCCGTTATAAATAACTTTATATAAGTCATGTAACAAGATATGATTTCCTTTTTGTAGGATGTTGTATTGTAAACTGAAAAATTATTCTGTCATTTTATAAAATACCAAATATATATTTTTGTCCTAAAATGTAAATTTTAATTTTAAATATTCTCACTTGTTTCTTGCAGCAAATTATGATAAATATGAACACGGCTCTTAACAAATTAATTATGTCTGGAATAAACCAATAATATTCGGGGCCACCTACAGCCCAAGAAATCAGTTCCGAAATCCACGTTAAGCCCATTAAAAGGAATAATTTAATGTAGAGGAAAAATCTAAAAAATAATAAAAAGTTTGAAATATTTTTAATGTTTATGTCACATCGTTTAAGATTATTTAATCAGTATTTATTTATTTCTTATAAATGATTTTAATGAAGAAAAATTATTCTCACCTTTGATTTTCTGGATTTTTGTTCTTTATAGTAGTTGATATGTCATTTTGAGCTTGCATAATTTTAAGTGATGTATAGATATATAGGAAGAAATTAATAGTTAGGAGAATAGCAATTGGTCCATGAAAATAAGCCAGTTGTGCTAGTGAACCTAAAAAAGTTATTAAGTTGAAAATTGTTTGCGATTAAAACTAACAATTTTATTTTTAAAATTATTGTTTATTAATTTATTTTAATTAGTAAGTATAACTTAATAAAGTCTGTGACTTAAAATTTCGTTAAATTTCTATTTCCCGAGATTTTCATATGTCAATTTAATTAATCTTATAACACAATCTTAATTAATAAGAAAAGTATACAACAAAAATTTCTATTATATATTCTTTCACTGTACCAAATGATTTGGGATATTTTTAAATTTACTAAATTGAAAGGTTCGTAATATTACCTTTTTTAAACCAGCAATGTTCTTTAATTTCAGGTTTCAATAAATACTTTGATATTCCTGGGTAATATTCTGCCATTGCGGTCACAAATACTATTATCAATGGGCTTATCCAACCATACAGAAAGTAAAGGATTCGTTTTTTCTTATTATATTTAATGCATCTGCCGCGTGCTAATCTTAGATAACTGAAACGTAATTATCTTTGTAAAATAGAATTTGAATAATTTTCGTTTATTGAAATATTACTTTCTTTTAATAAGAATTCCATTTGTTTTTTCATATTTGAGAAATATGTATACACTTACCTAAATGTATAAGTTATATCAAAACATAATACATTGAGCCAAAAAAAGGCGGACAAAAAGCAATACTGAATTAAAAACCCTAAAATAAATAAATAAACGATGTACTTAATAAGAAATCTTATATATTAATTAAAAAATTAGAGCAACTTTTCTATTCCACATCGAGACACTGAATATTAGAAATGCACATTTCAGAAACTACTAGCATAAAAATCATTATTACCCTATTACTTTCCTGTTTTCATTAAAAATTATAAAAAAAAAGGATGGCTTAATAAAAAGGCTGATTTCAAAATTGGTGCAGATCGAAAATGAGATATTAATAATAATAAAATTGTTCAGTTTTATTTCAACATTATTTTATGAAGAAATAGATGCATATTAAAAGCGAATTTTTGCTATTGCATATCTTAAAACTAAATTTTAATCATTAAAATTTGAAGTTATTAAATCTTGAAAAATTTCTGGTGATAGTTAATCTACACAATTAAAACATTTTACATTCCACCCATTTAAATGATTCTTATTTACTATATAAAAATGACTACAAACTGTAAAATTAATTTGTAGTCGTGTCGCGGTTAAAATACATTATTAACAAAGACTGAGTATTAAGAAAAATATTAATGAAATTCTGATATATTCAATTATTTTAAAATTGATTTCAAATGATTTTGATTTAGTATTTACCCAAAAATACACAAAAACAAAGCGATATTGATTTTTCGGCAAGCTGCGAAATTGCAAGTGAAATGTAACCGAAAAACAAAGTCCAGGTTTGAGCTATAATACTTTCATCATTTAATTTCTTTAGAAATGGCAAATACGAATAGATAATGAGAGTAGAAAATAAAAAGAAAGCTCCGATTGCAGATAGTAAGCCGTATAAAATTCTTCTAATTTCAGACCATTCGCTCTTGATCCCGTCTTTAGGATAGCATCTAAAATAAATATATTTCGTGTTAGAGCACACTTTTTTGTAACTGTTAATTATTACAGAAGATATTTGGTACCTTAAAATGCGATTATGAATTTTATTTTCTTTACTATCAATTATGTTCTCCCCACAAAACTCCAAGGCTTTACTAATGTAAGTTTCACCTTCAATCTGAGCGCTCCCATTTGGAAAGATGACATATCCATGGTCATTTGATTTTGAATAATTTGGCAAAACGATATTTTCGCCTGGTCTGCATTCTGGGACACCGTGCAGTAGAAAATAATCAGAATCATTGCTTTTTTCCTTTTTATACATAGGTAACCAATCGCCTTTAAATAGAAATTTGAAAAAATTATTAATAGACAACAATTATGTAATATAAAAGTATTAATGATTAAGGACTTTTACTACAAAAAAAATTTGTGAATAAATGCAATTTGTTTAAACCAAGATGTATTACGTAATCCTACAAATATCAAATAACTGAAAATAGTAATATAAATTTATTAAATTATTATGCTAACCTTTTCATTTTGTCAATCTGGAGTTCAGATTTGATTTTTATTTTAAGTAATAGAATTTCTGAAATTATTAGTCCTGAATAGGCTTACCGTGAATAATTTTTTTTATATTAATAAAAAGAGGATACATTTATTTTTTGAACAAATGCAATGATCACCTCGATTATTTCTAACGCATGAATCCAAATCATAATCGTTATACAAGTCATACAACATTCCTGGCTGGCAGCATTTAAATATACAAGTAGCTTTCATACAAGGGCACAGCATTACAATATAATCTACAGTTTCTGAAAAATCTAATATAGGTTCAGTATTTTCTTCTTCGGACAAACTTCCATCGAGATCTAATCTGGGAAATAAAAATATCAAAGTTGAATATCTTATTTAATTTTTTATTATTTTAATCGAAACAATTTTAAAAATTTAAAAAACTTCCCGATTTCTTACCTGTCAATGCAAAATGATAAGGGATCGAACATCATTTTTGTCATCAAAATTTGAAACTCATCTTCATTATTCGGATAAATCAAAATACTTCCATCATCATAAAAATTATATTTGTAAAAATATGCCGGAAGATAGGAAGTTTCAGACCTCCCACAAGGCTGCCCTTGCCCAGAAATAAACTGATGTTCTTTAGGGAAGTCTTTTAAAGTTTTATTATTTTTCTTAGAGATGATTTCAGCTTGTGGGGGAAACCACCAGGGCCGAGATGCATTGAAATCTGCATTCAACAATCCATACTCAAACCATCAGCATTCAAAGAGCTTACAGAAAAACTTGTAAAATCTTACCAATATTGCCCATTTCGCTTTGATCTCCATCTGTTTCGTTTAGGTTTTCGTAAAAATGATTTTTGACTCTCAATAATTTGTATTCGGAACATTCTCCGGTACTTTCGAGTATTATTTCGTTTTCAGCACAACATTTTCGGATTCTGAATAGGTTGTTATCGTTTTGTATCAGTATCCCGTTTGTTAAGGAACCAATAAAGATACTGAGTAATACAATTTTCAGTTTTACAATAAATTCAAACATTTTCTATTATGAACTGTACAATAATTAGAAAAAAATTTTAATTAATAATCAAAGAAAAATACCAACACTGAACCTATCAGTACTAAATTTTTAATGATTATTTTGATTTTACCTAAATTCTTACTGTCAAAATCAAAAATTATCATGTATTTATTAATGTCAATAAATATCATACGTTTCGTAATGTTAATGCTTCCAATTTTTAGAAGATTTAAAAGGGACCTATTGTAAATTTTAAAAAAAATATGTAGCATAAATACTAGTGAAAATTAAATTTTTTGATTTCGATGTATGTACGCATTTTGAAATTCCTAAATTGGATGATGACGGCTTGAATTTTACTGAAAATATTTATATAAATATTTATTAATTTTGTACAACGATTTCAATTATGAAAATTATAGAACGATTGTTGCTTTATTTGAAATAAATCTTTTTGTCCTAATATGATATTAATAAAAATTTTTTTAGAATCCTTTAATATTTTATTTTCTAATTTATCACACCTATATTCATAAAGCGTATATTTATTTAAAGTTTTTAGAAGATATCACAAGTTAGAAGAGAGTCATCACAGGTGAATGACGATTGTATAAAAGGAAATAAATATAAGAGAAACGATTTTGTATTAGTTAACCTTCTGATAGCTTTGCCTTCCTCATCGAAACCAAAATTTCATGAAAATATAAAACTTTGTAATCAAAATTAATAAGCAGTCCTCGTTAAATTCTTTCAGGGATTTGAATTAAAATTTATTTTTAATCGTTTAAAAAAAAATGCTAAAATTAAATATTATGATCCATAAAAGAATCAAATGATGAAGTTATATATATATATATTATTTCATTAGATGTGTTTTATAATGATCTTAGCTATTTACAGAAGAAATATTAAATGTTATATTAATTAAATTTGTCTCACCGTTCAGTTCTTATCATGGTACTGTAAATTCAAATGTCTGAAAATGTAGTCGCGGAAATCCTCATTTCAAATGAATAATACTATCATTTCTATAAGTTCTATATCTGAAGATCAGTTTAGTAAATGAACTTTAAAAATATTTCTCAATCTGCAAAAGCGAAAATTTTCTTTCATAATATAAAAACAATTTTTAAGTTACATAGAAGTTGAATTGAACGTAGTTAACCAAACTGGTTAGACACGGAACTGAAATTGCTTTTGAAATTAACTTGTTCGACTAGTATGGCAAGGAGATTCGTTGGGCTATGACATCTTCGCATTGAAACATAATGGATGGCCTGCAATTAACAGCCTTTAATACTGCATTATATTTGCAATAGTTATTGAAAAATTGAATTTTATATTTATTATTTTACAAAGATTTTAATTATTTGAGCATACAAGGAAATGCATTTCAAATTTTCATTTTCTATTATTTAACCTTAATACTACCATTATACATTTGATTTATTATTTGCAACAAAATTTTATTTTACTCTTAATATGAGTAATGAAGTAGTTTCAGAAATCATATTTTTTTTTAATTTTAACTTTTATACATAAACAATTGTTCAGCTGGTTGAAAAAAGTGAAATATAATTTTTAAAAAGTCTAAATCAATAATTTCCCAATTTTTTAAAATTTATATCATCGGATATTTTTTAAGTTTAAATGCAGCATTATAAATTTACAGTGAAAGATTAATTGGAAGGATAAAATTTAAATCGAATTTTTTTTATAGAATTAATTTAAAATTAGAATCATTTTTAACTTATTATTAACTTAATTTTTCCAATGCCTTTTCCAAACCGCCTTCCTTATTGTTTCAAATTAAAGTGAAAAATATAAATTATTAAGATTATTATATAGTATATTTTTAATAAATAATGTTTCATTTTGTTAATTTAAATAATAATATATAAGCTTGGTGACATTTTATGATTAGTTTTAACTTGCAGAATGCTGAATTTCTCGTCTCACTTTTTATTTTTCCAACTATTCTGTAATATTATTAGTAATAATTGTGCAGAATATATTATGATTTGCAATATTTCTTTATCACCTAGTTATTCGGAATGGCATGTATCCAATCGGTTTTGACATAATTTAACCCAGACACAAATGAAAGCTAAACTGAAAATGAGGTAGACTTTTCCGTTTACAATAAGCAGATTATTTACAAATCATGCTCTCAGAACTTTCTAAAAACGAGTAATTTTCGTATATTATTCATGTTTTTATTATAATATTGAAATAATGAATCGGATATTTTCCAAACAATTTTTAGAACCATTAAATGTAATTATGTTGTAGATAATTGACAATTTGAATATAGTTTTTGATATAACTGTTTTAAAAATTTGAAGAAAAAGTTACGGAATTTTTCATCATTGTTTCAATCATTTAATCACCATTGCTCTTATGCATTTGTCCTTCATTAAAACTATCTCAGAAATATTGAGGACGACCTTAATTGAATGATTCGGCATTTTGAGGCATTTGGAAACAAATCTCTTGCTTACGGCCCTTTAAATATTTAATTTACGCAAGTTCTTTTAATGAAAACATATCATAATAGAGAGAAATTTGAAACTAATTTTAAAACTATAATTATATAAATTAATATTTTTCATGATGATTATATTACATTTAACTTAGATCACAGTAGAAAACGAATACATTTTTTTTCTGAATAAGTTTAAGAATTTTGAAGTTAGAAATATATAAATAATCGGAGAATTTTGAACAGAATTTAGATCCTTACGGAAATTAAGCATTTCAGAATAGACATAACTTTCAAAATTTTTAAGAAAAAATTTTTTTAAAAAATCACAAAATTTTTTTCTACCAGATTAGACAAATAGTTCAATTTTCTACTCAATCCAATTTACGATATTCAGAACCTTAAATTTTGTTTTATGTTATTTTGTCATTTTATGTCATCTTATCAATTTTGCCATATGATTTTACGGCAAAATTAATCAGATTTTATTTTAGGGCTATGAATTGATGACGGATAATATAATTTCCTTTTTTAAACTAATCAAATCTATTATAAATACATTATTGAATGATAAATATAATTGGAAATGTTATAATTAGATTTTCATTTTGTATCCAAAGTTGTTTTTCCGAAGTTGGCAAAAGTTGAATTTGCATGAAATAGGCGGTAAAACGTTTTTATGATTATTAAGGTAGGATATTTTTGTGCATAGTTTTCAAGTATTTGTAATATACCGTTTTTTAACGATCGAAACCAACTTAGTAAATATTAAACATTTGATATCATTAAAGAAGTTAATTTAGTAATTTTTAAAATTACTAGTATTTTAAATGTAAAAATGGAAATTTCTGATGGGAATGAGGAAATAAGCTCTTCCTTATTGGAAGATGTGTTTGGAGTCGTTGAATCCTCCACCGAATTATCCAACCCTATAAAACAAGGAGAAACTCCAATAATAACTGAAAGTACTTTTTTGAATGATGAAATTGAATCAAAGCTAGACAACGAATTTGAAAAGAAACGGAATTTCAAAGTGAAAAAAAGTATTTCTGTGGAAAATATTGAATCGAAGGAGCAACCCAGTTTAATTCGTGAAGGTGAGTTCATTTCGCAATTTGGTACCTTTAATTTTTATGTGGGTAATATGCATGAATTATTAACTTATTAATTTTGTGAAATACCTTTAATGTTTTGCAAAATGTCATTAATGTAAATGAAATATTTACCTATCTTTTTATCTTTAAATTTGATACTCTTAATAATTTTCTTTAATTTTTTATTATATTTAATTAAAAAACACATATAGTTTTATTTGATGAAATTCATTCTATTTTTATAAATTTGTATTAATTTTATTTTATATAAAAACTAAATCTTAATATTTTAGTTTTCAATGAATAAAATTTTTATTAAGTCAAAGTTAATAAGAATTTTTTAAAAGAATTGAATTATTTTGAAGCTGAAATTTTATGTTTTTCAGGTGAATTTAGCAATTCAGAAGATGAAAGTTTTTCTGTTGAAGATATTAAACATAAAAAATATATCACATCTACAAATATTTTAAACCATAATTTTGTTATGCAATCATGTTACTCTGATGGTATTCAAAAGAATGTAAAAAAATGGGCTGATTATCAATTAAATGACAAGAAATTAAATAAAGATAAAATTTTAAAATACAAAGAATTAACAAATAGTTCTAATGATCCATTGGTTGACCCAGTTTTTCATATGCATATTATAAATCCAAAAGTGTCAACAATATTATTGAAAGATAAAATGTTGGGTCGAAAAGCAATACCTCCTTGTAAGATAAAGAAATATTTGGAAGCAAAAGATTTAAAAGAGGTTAATTGGGTCACAGGTGGTGCTGTTATAGGAAAATTCATTACAAAATCCCAAAAAGGTAATCAGTACTGCATATGGAATTTATCAGACTTGAAAGGAGATATTAAAGTTATAACAGTATTTTTATTTGGTACTGCATACAGACAATTTTGGAAAATACAACTGGGTGCAGTTGTTGGAATTTTGAATCCTTCTTTATTGGAAAATAAGAGTAATAAAAGTGAAGCAACATTAAGTGTTGATAATTCAGACAAAATTATGATATTTGGCACATCAAAAGATTATGGTATTTGCAAAAGTATAAAAGTCAATGGTGAAAAATGCACTGCTGTAGTTAATAAATCTTTATGTGAATACTGTATTTATCATGTCAAACAAGCTTATGATAGGGCTAGTAGAAGGCCAGAATTGCAGGCAAATTTTACTGGTAATGGTGTAACAACTTTGAGAAATAAAATATTGGGAAAAAATGAAGTATTTTATGGTGGTAAGTCATATACAGCAATAAAAAAAACATGCACATCAAGAAAAATTCATGAAAAACAAAAGAGTTTGAGAATGTCACTACATTCATTAGGAGATTCAGTAAAAGCCAAAAAAGATTTTGAACTTATTAAAAGATTAAATGGTGAAGGGGATAAAAATAACACAAAATCCAGTACAATGCTTAACATGGAGAAAAAAGAATCAAAAAACCAAATATTAAATGTGGATGAAGAAAGTGTAAAAGATAAAGCATCTACAAGTGTGCATTCACATAATTTGAACTTAGGAAATAAAATTGATTTAGACTTGCCTATTACTAATAAGCAAATTTTAAGAGCAAAAGCAAATGCCTTAAGATATATAAAATTAAAAGGTCCATTAAAAAGACCATTAAACAGCAAAACTAAGACAAAGACTGAAGAAGAAATTTCGGCGATAAAAAGGAAAATTGAAGCTCAAGATGAACAAGAAAAAAAAAAAAATAAAACGGAAAATAACAATTTTGAGTCAGAAGATCCATTGAAGGAAAAATTGAGGAGAAGTGGAATAACAGAAAAATTTTTAAATTTGATGAAATCACAATCTGAGAATACTGAACTCTTGAATGATGCAGAAAATGAAGAACAACAGAGATATTTTAAAACATTAGAAATTAGGGAGAAAATGGAAAACAAAATGGCGTCAACATATAAGGTAGACTGTAAAGCAGTTAGATGTTTAAAATGCAATTATAAAAGCTTTTCTGCTGCAGAACATTGTAAAAAGGAAAACCATCCTCTGAAAGTAATAAATGCTGTCAAAAGATTCTGGAAATGTAATGTCTGTTCTGCCAGAACAGTCTGCCTGGAACTAGTTCCCATACATAATTGTAATGTTTGTGGTAATTACAAATGGATAAGGACTTGTATGTTGCCAGAGAAAAAAGACCCGCTGTTGGCGAGAGAGACTTTGTCTATTAGAGGACATGAAGAAAAATTCGTAGGAAGTTATATTCGTAATCAGAATATTAATTTGCTGGTACCTGATGAAGGTTCTTGAAATTTTTTTTTAAAAATTAACAATTACATTTTTAAAAACTTAACTCACCATGAAATTTTAAACGATTTTTTGTTTTTATTGTGAAAATTAATTTGAAACAAGAAAATGTTAAACTTGAAAAATAATTGAATTTAATATTACAAAATAAGAAATGATATGCAAAAATCTTATTAATTTTCCATTTAAATTAATCACTTTTTTATACATTTTAAAATTTAATTATATTAATCAGGTCTTAACTAAGACAAAAAATTCTCAAAAAAAATTGATTTAATTTAATACGATATTGTAACAATTTTAATTTGTTAAGAAAATGTTTGATTTGAAAATTTAATTTAAGAGTAGATTTTTGTTATTCAGCAGATCATTGCAAATGTTTTAAATTTTTCATCAATATTGATTTGCTTTCTGTTTAATTTGTATTATTTATTAGAGTTTTTGGCGAGTTTTATTTTTCTGGAAACTTATTGTGATAAACAGTTAATTTCTATATATTTTGATATATCTTTGAAACAGCAGTTGAATATAGTAATGAAATGGTATTGTAATGATTGACTGGTTTAATAAAACTAAAACTAGTATTAATAATATTTTATTCATAAAGGCCCCACATACATGAATCCAAACTTAAGTGATAAATTGATAAATTATGGTTAAATTTTACATGTTATTTACAGTTACCTGAGTTTTCTCATTAAAAAAGATTCAATAAAAGATTATTAATTTTGGAATATTTAACATTAAAAGTAACATAGATAGAAATTTTTCTTGGAAAAAAAATTTTTGGCCATTCATGAGTATCATTCTCCTAATTAAGTGATCTAATTATTCACTTGGTTAGGAAAATTGCAATATAAGAATAATTCAGTGTATTAACGTCATTTTTTATTTAGTAATCTGAGACTTAAAGGCTGAATAAAATATTTTAATTTTCTTTGGCAACACATTAAAAAAAATGCTTAAAATGTTTTTACAATTGAACCAATGAAAAAATGACATTGTGAAAATTTAACAATATCAAATTTTTTATACAATAGATTTTTAATTGTTTACCATTCATTCTTTTTCTGAATCTGGATCTGAATCAGAAGCTAAAATAACATCATAACCAGGTAATTTCTTAACATCAAATTCATTGTTCTCAAAACATCTTTGGAATACATATTTCAATTTTTCTTTGTTACCTAAAGAATTATCATTTATGTTATTTTCAGCTAAATTTTTTTCAGTGTTAATAAGGATTTCTTTTTCATTTAGTTCTATATTACAAAGAAATTCATCATTCTGATTATTTATGAATTCTTCAGCCCCAGTTACAGTTTCATTTCCTTTAGCTTCTGGTTGAGAATTTGATACTTGAGACTCAACATAATCAGATCCAATTAAGGTAGATACAACAATGTCAGCTTCAAAAACATCTCCTTTCACAGTGAATATTATAGGTTTTCCTGAATTAATGAAACATGCAGTTAAAGGTAAAACAACACTATCAGAAAATAACAACACTGCTCTAAGTTCTTTCAAACAAAATGTAATTTCAGTTTCATGTTCAATGTTATACTCATCAAATTCACCCTTTTCAACTGTAATTTCTGTTCTTACACCAGAGTAACCACTTTCATTTTCTGAATAATTTCTTATAAATAGATTATCTTTTGTCACTTTCCAAGTGATTTCCTGCTGATTGCTTTGGAAATTTGATAGAATGTCACAGACTATTTTTGGCTGAACAATTAATCTATTAGGTGCCTTTTCTTTCAGATAATAAGCTTGTAATGTTTCACACTCAATAACAGGCACATGAAATGTTTTCACAAAGCCTTTCTTGTACTTCATTAAAAAAATGAGTTTATCACTGTTAGAGTAAATCTGAATCTGCAAAGAATCAACAGTTCTATCCAATGTTACAGGTGACCTAAACACAGATAAAGAAGATCTCATTGATATTTGACACTTCACAAAATCTGTAAAAATAAAAAATAAATATCAGAAATATTAAGCAGATAGAAAAGACATAGTAAATTGTTAATAGTAATTTTTAATCAAAAATTTTAAAAACTAACTTTTAGTACACTCTGATTTATCAGAGGCAAAAAATGAAAAAAAATTAACTGAAAACTGAAAAGTTGCATAAGCAGTTTTTGAAGAATTGGCTGTTCTGAATGACAAGCCTTTGGTTGTTGTTTCTAAATAAAGTTCATCACCCAATTTAGCTAATGAATGGACTGCACGACCTAAAACTACAAAGAAATTTGATTATATAATTATACATTACAAACATATTTTTAAGAATGAAATAAAAAGATTTAATTTTACATTAATTTTGTAAGTGGAATTTAAAATTGATGGAAAGATTATTAACAATGTTGCACTTGTTCATTTTTAAATACTTACTACCAGCTAATTAATAAGTAAAAATTCATTTCCGCTTTTTTCCTTTAGAAATACAGGTACTGGATTTTAATTACAGGTTCTTTCCTTTTATTTCTGTGTACCCTTTATCCTTCTCACTTTCTTCATTTGCAGCCAACAAACCATTGACGATGAAGCTGCTAGGGAACAACTGGACTTCATTTAAATTCGGTTAAAGTACCGAAAGATGAACAAGTGCAACATTTTGGAGAGCAGTGGCTGCAAAAACCTAAAATCAGTGAAAGCATATTAACTTTCGGTGATAAAACCTGCTTTCAACACTTACAGACTAATTTATAACTTATATTTCGAATTACATGTCTATTCAATTTACAAATTTTAGGTTTATAAAGATTTGACAGCAACAATAAACATAAGACGCACAATGGAAACAAGCTATGAACCTCCGCCCAATTTACCGAAAAAACTAAATACCTTAAAATATTTTATTTTACAGAAAAACTAAAAATCTCAGACCAAAATTTCAAATATCCAAATTCCCAAATATCAATAATGGGTAAAAAAAATTTAAAATTTCTAACCTTTAACATTCGGGCCGGGGATAATGCACTTCATATTGAATAAGTACTTGAGAAATTTTAACTTACCAAGTAGTTGTTTTCGCGACACAAAGCAGACGATTTTTATTAAAAGTAAATCATGGCGGCTTTAAGATTGTATTCTTTGACTAGGAACGGTAAGCGAAACTAAATCTATGCATGACAATAGGATTTTTGTGATTTTAAAATAATGTTTCTCAAAAGACTATATTCTTGTTAAAAAAGATTTAATTACAGTTAATTTTATAAGCCATATATATTTTTTAACAGTTTCTCGCCTATCTCCAGCAATCAGCTTTCAATCTCATAGAAATTGTTATAAAATCGTTAGCAAACCAAGATTAAATTCCATAAAGGATTTAAAATTGGGAGAAGAAGCAGAGATAATAGGTCAAGAATGGTTTTTGACTGAGATTTTTAGAGGTATTAAAAAATAAAAGTAAATGTTAGGAAGAAAAAACCTTTTTTTGATACTGTAATTTATTGAAAAATTGAAATGAAATAGTCATTTTCCTTGAATGATGCGATCATTAAATTGTCTTTTAGGAATGTTAGTAGGCATTGGCCAATTTTTTAAAGAGCCTGCAACAATAAATTATCCTTTTGAAAAGGGTCCGCTTAGTCCAAGATTTCGTGGTGAACATGCTTTGAGACGATATCCTTCTGGAGAAGAAAGGTGCATTGCTTGCAAACTTTGTGAAGCTATTTGCCCTGCTCAGGTAGTAAATATTTATAAATTTTTGTTTAATTTATTAAGTTGCAATTCTTTTTTGAAATCTATAACAAACTGAAATTAGTTTCTTATGAAAAATTCCTATTTTATTGATATTTTAAAAATTTTGATGAAGAGACTTATGTATCAATTGTGATTCTATAAAATATATTTTAGTTATTAGTATTGTGGAAAAACTTGTAAATAATTATTGGTATTCTCATTATACTATAACTAAAAAGGGAGCAATATAAAATAATTTTTTTTAATTGAATTATTACAAGACCTGTTAACATTCTTAATATTTAGCTCTTATACTATACAATATGGAAGTACTAAAAAAAATAATATTGTAAATGATTGGTTCAATTTTCATTTTTATTTTTATTAAAAGGCAATTACAATTGAAGCTGAAGAAAGAGCAGATGGAAGTAGAAGAACAACACGGTATGACATAGATATGACCAAATGCATATATTGTGGGTTTTGCCAAGAAGCATGCCCTGTAGATGCAATTGTTGAAGGTCCAAACTTTGAATATTCTACTTTCACACATGAGGAGCTTCTTTACAACAAAGAGAAATTACTTAGTAATGGTGATAAATGGGAAAGTGAAATTGCAGCTAATATACATGCTGATCATTTATATCGATAGTGTAACTCATGGAAGAGTATATTAAATCTAAGTTATTGTTATTTACATTTCATTCAAAATCATTTGTTTACTACATTTTAATACATCCAATAAATTCTTCTGAAACTGGAAATAAATAATTTGTGAAATATGTTAATATATGACTTTTGATTAAAATTGAAAAAAGAATGTCTAATAAATATTTTTATTTATGATTCATTAGAAAATATATTTATTTCTTTCATGTTTTAAAATTATTTGATTTAAAAGATAATTGAAATCTGTTATGTAATATGGTTTAACATTTTTATGAATTACTTATTCTTTGATAATAAAATTAATTTCTTCACAGTTGTAAATAAAATTCATGTAATTTACAGTAAGCCAGATTTTATGAAACAGATTGCAAAATATAATTTTTGTGAACAGTTTGTTTACAATGAATTTAGAACTTGATTTTTTCAAATTTAATTTGTTTATTTCCCTCAAAATTAATTATGGTAATTTGTGAATTGAATCTGTAATTCCTCATAGATATGTATTGACTGAGATAATATTTGTCAAAATATGATTTTTATATTCAAATTGTCAGTGAATCATCAAATTTTATCATTTGGAAAAACTTTTTTCTTTTGATGGAAAGAAATTAGTTACATTATTGTATAAGATTAAACATAATAGTATCATTAAGTATGACACATTGTAGTATATTTGTAATAAAATACAATTCGGATTAAATTTACGAAAAGACATTTGTGTATTTATCAAATCTGTACTTTCAATTATTTTGGTACTTCCACAAACAGGAAAATAAAATTAAACCAAGTTTAATAATAGGAACAATTCTAAAAAAATAGCCGAATTTATTTGTTATTTTAATCAAAAACGGAATCTTATAATAACTAATGGAATGAACAAAACTTCTGTTTTTAGATACCTATTTTCTTTATTATAAACCTAGGAGGTTCAAATTTGTAGCAACCAGTATTTTCCTTTGTAATTCATATGGAATCCCAAATAATATTATTAAAGAAATGTTTATATAAAGACAAGTTATATCAATTATCCGCCAATTTATGATGAACATAAATCATTTTCACAATTAATATATCAAATATTCAATGGTAACCTTATTTAATTAAAAAAAGAAAAAATTCTTTACTAATTTAAATTTTTCCTATCAAATAGAAGCACTAAATGTAAAGTATGTAAAAGGTAAATAAATTAAAATTCATTTTTCAGACCAACAAATGATAGATTTAATAGAAAATGGCTGGGACTTTATTTTATTTCCTTCTTATTTTTACCAGGTAAAATTTTCAAAAGAACTTATTTTAAGCATTTTTTTCCAAAATTATTTATTTTACTAACTTTAAAAAAAATTGAATATATTAGGAAAATTCTTTTACCATTGTAGCGAACTGCTTATTAGCATCTGCAGAAATTTTTTGAGATAATTAATACTGAGTAGGATGGTAAACTTTAACTATAAAATTTTACTTATATTTTCACAAAAAAAAGGGAAATATTGCAATTAGCACTGATTCAAAATATCTTTTCAAATGTAGATAAATTGCAAGATACGTTCCGCTAAAGTTAGTACACGTAATAAGTTTTAATAATCATTTAACAAGTTATGAAAATTGCCAAACAATATTTACCAGCATTCATATAATTTTTTTTCTTATGCTTTTTATAAAATTTATCACAACGATTTTCAAGTTTTGTTTTAAAATGAACGACAAACAGATCTTTGCCTCTTAAATTTTAATGAACGTCACATCATATTTTTTTCTGAAAGAGCGATAAAGCTAAGAAATAGACTATACATGAAAGAACTAGTTATGTTTTAATTTAAATAATAATAAATATAGTTATTATTGTATTATATATTTTATTATTATTAATATTATTACTATTTATATTAAATTTATTTGATTTATTCATAATATTTGATATTGTGAACATAACTATAAAGATTATAAGAATCTTACACAATAGAAAGAAGATATTGCAATTAAATTTAAAATTATAAGATTATATTACCAAATTTTTGAGTGTATTAAATTAAAATTAGAGCTGATAATACGAAAAACATATAAACAAGACAATTTTTTAATAATTAAAGAATTTTTTAAGAATTACAAGAAAATGAGAGATTACAACCTCACTTTAATAATTTATTTTAATAAAATAAGAGAATAGTAAAAATGATTTGCATAAATAAATTCATCTGAAATATTATGGATCTTTCTCACGAAAAAATTTATAGGCATAAGATCTTTTTGTTAGTTTAAAAAGTTTTAAATTAAAATATTGTTTGACCTTAAATGAATCTATATTGCAAAATTTATTATACAGCATTACTCATGAAACAAGAAATTCGTTTGATGTAAATTTTTTTAAAGCCTAAATCTCGAAATTTTATCAGCAATTTATTTATTTTCTGTTGTTCGTTGTTAAATGTATTCTATAAAGAAATTTTTTTCATCATTGCCCCAAATATTTAATTGACTAATGATTTTATAAAATCAATTAATTTTTAGTTAATTATATAAAAAAATTAAATAAATTCAATAACGTTCATTAAAATAGACAAAGACCAAAACATCCTGTTATAAATGCTGAAGTAAATAATTTTATATTAAATTACTTAATTTTATATCATGAAGATAGTATTAAAACAATTTATTCAACAAGTCCAGGAATTTAATCGGCTAGGAAATATAAATTTTAGGTAATGCGGACCTATTTTGAACAATAAATAAACATATTTTTCATCTAATAAATTTTATAAAGATTTATAAGTCTTCTCACAGGGGTATTATAGTTTCATTACAGAAATTAATTTCAACTTCATTACATCTACTGTGAATATTCATTTAAATATAATAAATTGAAATTTACAGTGTAAAATTAGAAGATAAAGGCAATATTTTATTAAATTTACTTAAGCCATTTTACTAATAAAAGTATTTTTAAGTTTTCCTGTTCTTCTAAAACATTTTATTGTTTCTACAATTGTTTTGTTTTCACAGGAAATACCTTTATCAAGTGAAGGTAAATTTTATTTATTCACATAATTACACTGAACTATAAAAAAATTTGTAAATTTATGACTGCTTCCTTTTAATCCAAACAAAACTATATTAATTCCATAGCTGAATCAATTTCAAAATTTTCATTAGTTTTTTTTGAATAAAATGTAATAATACTAATGATTCATAAATCACATAACAAAATACTAATCTTTAATATTTTTTGGATTTCTCCTTCCTTTATATATCCTCTTGTGGTGGCTCTGAGCTAATGAATTAACTATTGATGCTATAAAGTAAATTATCATAAATATTACGGCTTTTTCAAATACTGCAACTAGAATATTGCCTTCCTGAAAGAAAAAAATGTTACATTTAGAATTTGAAAATTCGAAATGAAAATCGTGATTATCTTGTGTGATAAAAACATTTTAATATACAAATTATTTATTTTTGTAAAAAAGCGAATACTTCTGATACTTCAAATTTGTTTAAATAAAATTTTTAAATCTAAGTCGGAAAGAATACCAAACTTTACTAACGGCAGGAATTTCAGAATCTGATCCGCCATGAAGTTTTATTTTCTGTGTAACAAGAAAAGCCTTGAATGGGCCTTGAAGTTTTTGTCCAATGAAAGGTATATAGCCAAGTACTGAAACTGCTTTTTCTAAAAGTTTTTCGTTGAATGCAATAATAACAAACATTTTTTGAATGTGCATTTTTATGATTGCTTTGCCAATGAGTGTTGCTCCGAAAAAAGTCCAGAATGGCACCAAAAAATGACCGCAAGTAATTCCAGCTAGGTCGAAGAGAGGATTAGGAATCTAAAATAAAAATTTTAAAATGACAAAAAGAAACTGAAATAACAGCATTACAATAATTATATT